>BJBW01003441.1:93824-121760 GCA_004320125.1 Scolopax mira
TGAGGCCCCCTCCCTGGAGACATTCAAGGTGAGGCTCGATGAGGCCCTGGGCAACCTGGTCTAGCTGGAGGTGTCCCTGTGAGTGCAGGGGGGTCGGACTAGATGACCTTTGAAGGTCCCTTCTGGCCCAGGTGATTCTATGATTCTATGATATAGTTCTGCAAAGTAGAGCTGCATGCAGGAGTTGTCTTATTCAGTCTTTTAATATCTATGGCTTTTCACCCCTTTGAATGGAGGTGAAGGGGGTGTGCACCATTCCTCTAGCAATAAAGCATATTTGTCATTCTTAAACAGGTGCTTAGGGTTTAATTTATGTACACAGTGAACTCAAAGGCTCCTTTACTTTTAATAGGGCAGGATGAATGTCTTAGGGAGGAGTAAAAAAAGCTAAATATGGTAATCTTTGTGTGATCTTTAAGTGGAACAATTCCATAAACAATTGTTAGAGAGGCCAAAGTTAGATCCACTGACAACACAGTTAATTCCTTGTAATTGACCACACTGCTTATATTTCAAGTTAGATTAGCTTTTCATTAAAAGTTGCTTTTATACAGTGATTATACAAAAAAAGAAATCTCTGCATGTACAGCAAAAAAATTTCCTCTGAATACTTCATGTCACCTGGCAATTAAGGATCTGAAAATGTGGCACATTACTTGAAGTCCTGTGCATAATTTTGTAGCTAAATTCTGGCATGTATCAGTCTAACTCAAGATCTTTGTGTAGTTTCCTTTATGTCTTGTTTTTTTGCTTTTCAGGATATGGTGGACAGGGAGTGATGTAAAATACTAATTTACTAATAAATCAGTAAACCAGAAAGCTACTAAGTAAAACAAAATGACCTTTAATAAAGTTCTCCTTAGAGGCTTGCTTCATGTAAAGTGGTACAACTCAAGGAAAGATGAGAAGGTTTTCATAAGCCAAATATATTCAATCTTTTTATGCCTTGTGCATTCACAACATCACTTGTAATGACTGTATATGGGAAAGCCTTCCGACTACATTTAAACCCCACTGAGATTTAAGTGTCAGAGTGCTTTCTGAATCAAGGATAGTCTTCTGCTAGCTTTGCTTGCAGGACTGTTTATATGAAAATATGTTTAGTGTTTATATTCATGTCCCACTACTAGATTTAAATCCACCTCAGGTGCCATTTTAGCAAAAAAGCAGCGATCCTACTCAAAGCAGCCATGTACAAGCAAATGAGAGAGTTGGTAGAGAAGAGCTAACAGTGGAAGGTAGGAAGCCTGAGCGTTTACTTTGTGTGGAGCGTCCCCTTTGCTGCGTCGGCTGCATTGTCCCTTTGCCCTTCTCCCTAAAGTATCAGGGCTAATGCGCTGCCCCTCATGATGGCACTGATATGACACAGTCAGGCCTCAGATCTCCTGCCTTTGTGTAAAAATCGGAAAAATCAACTGAGAGAGGGGTACCATGCATACCTCAAGGATACAGACAGTAGAAGGCTCAGACTGTTCCTGCCATGCTCGCAGTCAAAACCTGTCAATCAGTGGCCTTGCTTTTACAGACCTAGATAAGATCAAGATCAAGGAAACATAAAAACACTCACTCAGGCAAACAGTAGGTTTACTGGCCTGGAAAAGTACCTGGTTTTTATCTTTTTGGGGAGATGGAATAAGGACCTTCTCCCTGCTGGAATGGTATTTCCTTTTGTTTCTTTCTCCAGTGCTCTTAGGACCTAAGCAAGTCTTGACTGGGAGGACAATCTCCTAGGGTACTGTTTGGCTTTTATGGATGGATTTCTAATTAGGATAGGAACAAATGCTCTTTGCATAGTGGTACAATTATTTTAGAGGAGTTTGAGGGAAAGCTATGGTTGGAGAGCTTTTCATTACTTTTTCAGTCTTTCACTGATTGTCCATTTCATGATCCAGCTATCTGAAACCCAGCTCCTTCTCTATCTCCTTCATCCAGCTCTCCATCACTTGCAGAGATTTTCTCTGGGCAGCACTACAAACGTTTAAATTGCCATGGGCACTGTGGCCATATAGTCATGGTGTGGTTGTGGTCCTTTATCAAGAAAAAATCCATAAGTTGGTCCATGCCTGATGTCCCTAAGTGTCACCACTTAGGAGTGATGTAATCTCCTAAGCACATATGCTCCTCTCTGCAGCACACATAGTCATGAGAATTTTCCTCCTGTCCATCCTAGTTAGTCTGTGTCCTCTCCAAGTCAGCCTGTGTCTCTCTCAGGGGGGTGGTCACCAAGTTCATGCTGACAGGTTCACCATAAATATAATGACCAAAGATGGACTATAAAGATTATTGCCTGGAGCATATCTCTTATAGGGAAAGGCTGAGGGACTTGGGTCTTTTTAGTCTGGAGAAGAGAAAGCTGAGAGAGGATCTGATCAACACCTATAAATACTTAAAGGGTGGTTGTCAAGGAGATGGGGCCAGTATTTTTTCAGTGGTGCCCAAAGACAGGATAAGAGGAAATGGGCACAAACTTGAACATAAGAAGTGCCATCTAAATATGAGGGTGAACTTCTTCACTTTGAGAGTGGCAGAGCACTGGAATAGGCTTCCCAGAGAGGTGGTGGAGTCTTTGTCTCTATAGATATTCAAAACCCACCTGTGCATGTTCTTGTGCAACCTGGTCTAGGTGGACCTGCTTTGGCAGGGGGGTTGGACTAGATGATCTCCAGAGGTCCCTTCTAACCCTATATCATTCTGTGATTCTGTGAACATTCATAAAACCATGTTCCACCTAAAATACCAGGGGGTTGTAATTTTATTCCAAGTACACATCTTAAATCCTTAATTTTAAATTATTCCAGAAACTGGCAAGTCTGGAGAATTAGCCTTTTATGCTTTTATGTTCTCCTTTCTGAAGCTGCTTTAGCTCTGTCCAGACTGCATTGCCTTGTTTAGTGATAGCAATTGAGTTGTTGCCTCTTGTAAAATGACGATATGTTTGGCAGCTTTCATCTCGTGTGGATGGTCCAGTCTTGTAATAAAATGTAATTTGGTTTTCTGGGCTAATGTATAATTGGAGAAACAGATCTTCTCAGGTAATAGCTATTGTTCTTTTGCTGTTTCTGCTACTGCTGCTAAGTTGTTTTTCTCAGCATTGCATTCCCAAAAGTGTCTGTAGTTCTTAAATTCAACAAAATACAGCAAAATACCCCCATTAATATTTTGTAGGCTTTAAATGTGAAGTAAGCTGAATGGACTGTAACTCCCAGGGGAGATGCAGTTAATGAAATTCATGATGGGTGAGGGAGGAAGGGAAGAAGAGGATATGGCCTCTTTCATGGTGTAAGAAGAAGCATGGAGGTCCATAGGGTGCTCCATGGGTGGGTGGCTCCATGACTCCAACAGCTCTTTTTGCCCTCTCCTTCTCCATGCAGCAAGTCCAGGACTGAGTCTCCATCAGAATCACAGCAAGCAATTTCCAGTGAAAGATAATCTCCTCTTTCACTTTTGGACCAAGATGTTAGAGACAGGACTTTACTTCCCCTGGGGCCATCCGCTGCCTTTGTGTCACTGTGCAAATCAGTACAAATTCGCCTCAGACTTCATCTGGAAAAGGGACATAATTCCTCATTCAGGGGAGAGTTTCATCTTTGTTGGTTTGTTGGCTTATGGATACCAGAATACAGCAATTAGCTGGCAGTATGACCATCAGCATTGTCCTCCTCTCGGGGGAGGGATGTTCTGTCGGTGCTGCTGTAGCAGAGATGGGGTAGCAAGGACTTGAATAGAGAGATGAAAATAAGCACGTTTTTGTCATTTGTATTTCCAACTGTTTTGGAAGGAGGCCTTCTCACAGGGATTGTGAAGCCCAGAATTGTACTTTCTAGACAATAAAGTACTATAATTCCTTCATTATTTATAGCTTATTTATTATTTTATGTCTTACAATGACTGCTTTGAAGTCATCACCATCATGTTACTTCAGTGTGCTCTATTTGAATGTTGTTGCCACCTACCACAAACAGGAAAGTAATTTCTTTTAAGAATAGCAAGAAGAATAGAAATAAAATTAAAATTAAAGCTACAGGCTTTCCCTTTCAAGCATCTAGCTTGTGCCTTCTCTCATATCATTAATTAAAGCAAAGTGTTCCAACAAGTATATCAGGTGTTTCAAAATATTACAAAATCTTACCTTTATTTGAGCTGCAATATTAGAGTAAATGAAGGAAATTGTAAAAGTTTTTATTCAACTTTTCTTGATTTGCTTTTCTCTGTGATTATTCCTCAATATGTAATATAAAAATGTGTCATTCCTAATTAACTTTTACAGTTAAATAATGTTCAACTGTTACATTCTTCACAATAATTGGGAGAGAAAACCTCTGTCTTTTGCTGACATTTTCCCTGTCAAATGACTTTTAAATTTACTGAGACTATTTATTATTCCTGCTTTCATTTAGCTGATTTGCAATTTGCATCATCATGCAGCCTCGTGTATCCTTCCGGCAATGAAAATCAAACTACAGCCAAGGTAAATTTGTACCACGCAAACCAAAACCACACAACCAAACAAAAACCCCAGCCTTTGGAAGTGGTCTTCACGCCCAGCCTGTCAGCAAACACAGCGTGAAGATGCTATCCTCAGCTCAAGCTGCTTGGCATTTTGTGGATAGGAAAACTCATTTGGAAATTAACCATGGGCATGTGGCACTGAGTGCTCCCAAGCCTAACAAGATATCCATCGTCGATCAGCAGGGCATACATTCTGGTGGGACATTAGTCTGAGTAATGAGGCTCCATTCTCTGTGGGCAGAACAGCTGCTTTACTCATAGGCCTCAGGTTGCTAAAAAAACATGGAAATATCTGTTAGCTGAAGTTGCTGGCGTATTTGTCAGGATCTGAGAACTGTTCTGGTTTGGTTGTTTTACAGTACGTGTTTTGGGGACATTGAACCATCTGCTAGTGCAGCCTTACAAGATGCGCATACAACCCATCCCAGGCAGGGTGGTTGCAATTCTTTGCCCAAAGGGAAGAAGAGAAAGTAAAATAATATATCAATTTTATGTCTCTCTGTTACCTCACTACAAAGCTGAAAATGGCTGAAACATGTTTTTTACCTATCTCTGTAGACAAGACACAAAACACCAAAGAAGATCAAGGCTTCATTCATCTTAGTTGTTGATGTCAAGATGCCCAGGGAGGTAGAGACATGCAATTCCTCTGCATAGATCTGCCCAGCAGGCAGAAATGCAGTGTGACACAGTTGTGTCTGGCCAAAGGAGGACAATATGGTCCCCAGCTCTGTCCTTGTTCTTCTTTGCTTGTGCTTGGAGCTCAGGATTTGGGAGAAGGTTGTAAATGAGTGAACTCAAGCCTCTCAGCTTGTGTGAGTTGGACAGTCCAGCATCAGCTACATCCCTTGAAAGCACGATGGCATTTTCCTCTCTGGCCTCAGTGGTTCAGAGGCTCCCAGTTCCCATAACTGGGTTTTACATCACCTGTGAAAGCATTTTGCAGTGGACAACACAGGACTGTTGGCAGATCTTTGCAGACATCAGGGATGGTGGCGGGCCAATATAGGTAAGGTGCAATAAGGATCTGTAAACTCCTAAATAAGGCGTCAACCAATGTTTCCTGGTTTATGGAGATTCTTTAATGATACTGCTGTGGTGCCTTTTGCTGTGTAGCCGGGGTCCTTGCTAATTCTGTCTTTTTTATGAGGGTCTTTACATGAGCAAAACACCTACCTAGGAAATGAATCAGCGTTGCACAGTTTGGCTCTTGGTTTATTTCAGGCAGTTAAACATGGGCACGTGGGAATTTTTTTAAAATTTCTGGTTCCAGTAAGGTGTAATGAACCTTGCCTGAGGGCACTTTATGCAGATCACCTGAATCTTTTATAGCTGCTATTTGCATATTTTATATAAAGAACCCTTAATCTCAATATGTCTCCTCTAACTTCATCAAACAAATATGAAGATAATAAGAGAGGGGCATCATCCTCCTTGTAAGATCTAGTGAATGTCTCCCTTACTTCCCCCCTCCCCCACCCCCCCGCCTTTCAGTCAGAGGGTTTTATCAGGTAATTTTAATTTATAATGAAGTATTTCTACAGAAATAGGTACCCATGTTGCATTCCTGTTATATGAAGGATAGACAAGGATAGATATCACATAGAATTTTGTATCTATGTGACTTAAAGACTATGTGACTATTCTTAATGAAATCACGTAAAATGTTCTATATGCTATATTTATAACTGTACATTTTGATCCAAATATCTGGTTAGTGTTATATAGATTTTTAGCTATCAGTCTTTTAAAATACAATTGTGGTCAATTTTGTCTTTAAAAATTAAATCTGTAACAGAAATGTAATCACTTTTAATAGCATATATAAATATATATAAATATTCAAATATAAATATAAAAATATAAATATACCAGTAAGAATGCAGACCTTTGAAATGGCAGGAGCTTCTCTAGTATAATTTTTTTTCAGGTACTTCATATTCAGTTTGTTCTGTGCCCCAATATTTGTCAATGTGTAGTTAAGAAATGAAGAGTTTAAAAAAATTATATCATTGCATCTGAAATCTGAAGTAGAAAGTGATGAACGTAATCCAGTCTGCTAATGAAATTCATGAGTTGCCATTCAGTGTAAATCAAAGTTAGTAAAACTCAGAGATAGTAAAAAGGAGAAGACATTAAAATTGTGTCCAACATTTAGGAGACTAGTTGATACCAGAATTACATTTTGAATGAAAGCTGCAGGGGAAGATTTATATTTTCACAATGTTAAAATAATCAGATTTGATATTTGGAGTGTCCTGTTCTCAAAAAATTGTAGTTAATTCATTTTTTATTTCATTTTAAAATTATTTAAATGCACTATTAGTGTCAAAATGGTAACTTTTTTTTTTTTTTGCTTTGATTCATTGACACATTCTCTCCCCACACTTCCATCTCTCAGCATTTAATCTTCTTCAGAAATATTGAAATAATCTTACTTGGAACAAAGTAAGTTCTGGAACAAAGTAAGTAACTTGGAACAAAAAACTTGGAACTATTTTGAAACTTTGAAATCCACTATGAAATGGCATTTTGATCCTCTGCAGAACCTTAGTCTGTCATTAAGTAATGACCCCAAACTAAAAGGCTTTCTCAGTATTTCACCTTGCAGATTTCTTCCTGTTTTTTCATAGCACATTGTGTAATACTTTGTAGACTGTGAGAGTTGAGCACATTCATTAGCTGTCTGGACTATTGACATGATGACAAAAGTTTATTGTAATTTCATTTAAGAATCATTGTCATAAAACATGTTAAGTATGGAATTCTGCAGAGAAGAGAAGAGAATGCCAAAATAATAGACTCGGACTACCTAGCTATTACAAGTATTGTGAACTTTAGGATGTCTTTCTGGGCTGCTGGGGCAAAGCCACCATCGCTGGCATGGTCTTTGCATGTTATTACATTTTCCTACAAAATTACTATGTGATAAGTAATAGAAAAGATAAACAGAATGGTGATGGACAAACTGAATTCACATTGCTCTAAATTTACATAAGTTTCCAAATAAATGCAATGCCCAGGGGTCTGTGCCTCTGAGTTGAAAGTTTTCTGTTCTCAGAGAGCAAAGGAGAGGAGACAGTAAGTGCACAGGCATCTGTTCACATTAGCTTTATTTTCCTGAACATTTCCTTGGGTTGTTTCTGTGCTGATGAGGAGAATGGAGATTGCCTGGTATAATTTAACTGCTGTACCCTCACTCTGCTCTGAGCAGGGTTAAATTAAATGGTTCCTGGAGCTCTGTCTGCAACAATATTCCCTGCTTGGGGCTACACCAAGGTGGAACAAGTAGCTACACTAGGAAATGTAAGAATAAATTATTTAACGAAAATTTAATGTTTCAACTATATGAAGAAGGAGAAAAGGAAATACCAAGAAGGAGGTTTATTTTTATTGGCAGATTTGACAATGTGATGTCTCAGCTACAGTCTCCACAAGGTGGAATTGCAGCATAACCACCTTTTATTTTTGCCATTCCTGTTCAAGCTCAGCAGGTTCCTGCGCCACACCATAAGAAGCTACATATTCACATCACAAGCTGGAGCTCTGTCTTTAATTCACTGGCAGCAAATAAACCCATCAGCAAACAGAGCTCTGATCAAAATACAGAGGAAGGAAGAAGGATGTGTGTCTACACACTATTGACAAGACATGTACGGATGCCATGTAGGCAGTGGTACAGTCACTGGGAAAGGGCTGTACAGCCATGTGCCAGCATTCACACCACTCTACATAGGGGCACTAGATGCTTCCTGGTATTAATGAAGAACTAAACCCAATTAGTGACACACCTTCTAAGCAGGCCCAAAGGACAGGGGTAGGTTACGTTTTCATGAATCAACACAGCACACTGTTTTCATTCAGAAAGGCTACGGGGAATGTAATTTATCTTAGATGATAATTGCTGGGTTTCTCTTCTTCCATACAAAGGAAATCAGCAAAACAGAGATTATTACTTCGATTTTAATTAGAAATTTTCACACCCTCTAGCTTTCAGGTTATTGTTTTCCCCCAGTAACGTTCTCAACCTCTGTTTCTCTTCTCTGTTGAAGTAGTTGTAGCATGTAAGAACTACTAGTGCAACCCTTGAAAAAAAAATATTCTCTAAACTAGTAGTACTCTTAGTTCTATGTGAAAAAACTTTTTTTTTTTCAAATTTGTGGGTTTTGATTAGAACAAAAATTAAATTATATATGTTGCATAAAACTTTTTGTCCTAAGTTATTTCTGAAAGCAGATCATGTACGTGGCAGTGGAAGATGATGAAGTAAGTCACCCTGATTATCAATAAAGCTACTGATCTCAAATCTGATTTTTATCAAACCAACCTCAAAAGGACATGCTAAAAATACCTGCCTTGAGAAAAATCTGTGAGCAATATTACAGATTTAAATAGGAAAAAACCCCATCAAAACCTAAGACCATAAAAGATGATCCTACAACTTACTAAAGTAATCTGTGTTATGTGTATTATTGTCATTGGACAATTGTGACAGGACTTCAGAAAACGGGGATGTTTCCCCTGAGACAAAAGGTGCTAATTTCCAATTCAGCTGTGTTTCCCTTTCAGAGTATTCAGAGAATACTTCTTGAATTTCCCTTTCCCTTTCAGAGTATTCAGAGAATACTTCTTGAATTAATATCTTCCACACCTTATTTAAAAGATAATGCATAAAAGAAGAAGCACCAGTTGATTCCCACCTTTTAAGATAAAAATTTTTGATCATTAGTTTAAGGGAAAAATTAATCTCTTTTATTTTTAAAATAAGAATTGCACCAAAGACCTATTGGAACTGTATGTAACGATACCACATTTAGTATTCTGTGTTGATATATTTTGCCTACTTACAAAGAAGTTTAGTAATAATTTAGTAATCAATTTCATAATCATTTCAGCCTTGTGTACTATTACATTGTGTAATTACAGTGGTGCCAGTAATAGTGTTTTTAGTTTAAGATCCTGTTTTCAAGTCTGCCTTCACTAATGCTTATTTGGATAGGACATATTATATCCACTCAGTGAGTGAATGTCACTGATTAAAAAAAATTATAACAGTCTCAGAACAGTGCTTTATTTGTAATCTCTAATACGGATGAGAAGTTAAGAATTTTGACATGACCCAGAGAGAGGGAAGAAAACTTTTAATTAATTAGAAGCCTTCAGTCATTTCACAGACTTCTTGCCTAACTTTGGAGAGATGTCTTTTAAAATATTTTCTTTGCATATTTATGTCATTTAGCTGGATGAGAAAAGCCATACTCACCATAAAACACATCTGTACTTTTAAAAATGCTATGGCAAAAGATAACTGCTTTTGTTGGCATAGAATATGTCATTTAGAGAGGTACTGGAATTATTTCGGAGGAAGAGTCCCCTGAAACACGAGACTTATCCCCTATCCCAGTTTTCATGTAGCATATTTCTATCCAGGGTGCGGTCCTCCAGGGAAGTTGGTGATGACTTTGGTGCTCTCCTGCTAAACCATTGTCTTCTTCCTTCCCAAGAGTGAAGATATTCTTTCTCCAAACTTTCTCCAGTCTGCAGTGGGTTGTGCTCTTTTCTGCAGCTGCTTTTCCTGGGTGCTGTCATCTGAAATTCCTGGTTCACCTGCTTCCCTCTCTGCAGGTCTCCTGGATTGCTCCCCAACCCCTAGCATACCTGAATTAGTGACAACTTCTCCCATTGAGTCATTTCTTTTGTCTCAATTTGAACCTGTCCTGATTATTGCCTTATCTCAATTCATTACTGAATATATTGCAATTTAAATTAGGTGTTTAATAGAAATTAATCATAGAATGGTTTGGGTTGGAAGGGACCTTAAAGATCCTCAAGTTACAACCCCCCCTGCCATGGGCAGGAACACCTCCCACTAGAGCAGGTTGCTCAAAGCCTCATCCAGCCTGGTGTTGAACATCTCCAGGGTTGGGACATCCATAACTTCTCTGGGCAAGTTGTCCCAGTGTCTCACCACCCTCACAGTGAAGAATTTCTTCCTAATATCTCATATAAATCTACCCTCTTTCAGTTTAAAACCATTACTCCTCATCCTATCACTATACCTCCTCATAAAGAGTCCCTTCCCATCTCTCCTTTAGGCCCCCTTTAGGTACTGGGAGGCTAATGCAAGGTCTCCCTGGAGCTTTCTCTTCTCCAGGCTGAGCAACCCTAATTCCCTCAGCTTGTCTTTGGAGTAGAGGTACTCCAGTCTCCAGTCATCTTTGAGGCCCTCCTCTGGACCCACTCCAAAAGGTCCACATCCTTCTAGTGCTAAAGACTCCAAAGCCACATGCAGTACTCCAGGTGGGTTCTCACGAGAGTGGAGTAGAGGGGCAGAATCACCTCCCTCGATCTGCTGGATACACTTCGTTTGATGCAGCTCAGAATGTGGTTGGCTTTCTTGGCTGCGAGCCCACATTCCTGGCTCCTGTTGAAATTCTCATCAATCAACATCCCCAAGTCTTTCTTCTTGGGCTGCTCTCAATCCATTCTCCACTCAGCCTCTATTTGTGCTTGGGATTGCCCTAACCCAAGGGGCAAATCAAAGATGTTGTTGCCTCCTGATTTAGTAGAGATAGATGCTTCTTTCAACAAAGTGGATGTCTCTGTGGAAGAGCTTTCTATGCTTAAAATCAAACAGGAAATATGCGGTAGATGAGGTAATAAGCAAGCATTTTCATAGCTTACTGTCAGGGTTCAGATGTCATCTGGTTGATCGTAATCTATTTTTTTTGGAACCACAATGAAGAAACTATATATTAGAACTTTGAGGTTCTGTTACATGGGAGCTATACTTGGTGTACATGCTGAAACAATAGTTGTTCTTAAACATATGCTTTTGTTCATTTCCTATGCTGCATTAGTATCTCTTTAAGGCTGTTGTGTGGGAATGAAATGTTTAGTGCTGAAGGATCAGATCCAAAAATAGAAAAGAAATAGTTCTGAACATAAGCAACCGTCTGAAGTACAAAGCCTAATGATGAATATCATTATTAAAAATAGGAAACAGTGGTAGAAATGCTACTGAAGTATTCATTTCTAGTAACAGCTTATTTGTTCTGTCTCCAGTATGAAAAGTGTCCTGGAGAAACTCTATGGAAAAATGTGAAATTGAAGATAGTAAATCAAAGTTTCTCACCAGCAGGTTTTACAAGCTGTAGTGCACAGCCCATTACAGTGGAAAGTCTGGAGAATGCTTCCTTCTGGCTACTGTCATGACCAAATTATTTACAAAAATAAAAGCAAATTCTGAAGAAGGTGACATCTCTTGGAACTTGCTCTTTCAATGCTCTACCAGCTGAAAACCCTATTACTAAACACATGGGCTTTTAAATACAATTAATTGTTTACAACCACTGTTGTGGCTTGAAGCTGGGTCTTCCTAAATAATATGTAAGAATACCTCTGATGACGTTTCAGCCCATGTGTCCTTTTTCTGGAGGGGTGGTATGTGGGGCAGATGTTGATGTTTCAGTTTACAAGACGAAGGGTCGTGGAATGTTTTGAGTCTTGATTTAGGCCCAGGAACGAGCCCTGCGGCTGCTTGGGAAGAATATTCTCAGCTGAGAAGCAAAACATTCCACGGTCCTTAACCAACTCAAATATCAACATCTGACCTTCATACAGTGGCATGAATGAAAGATTGGAAATCCAAGAATCGTACCGTTTTAGATCCGAGTTCTCCAGTGTGCCTTGTCATATGGTGACTCCGTAATTTTAAGTTACATGTTGTACCAAGGACATTGTGTTCACCTAACAAGAAAGAGAAAAATAAGTTTTCCAAAGGGTCTAATTCCTTTTATATGTCGAGTATATAAATGGCTACAGGGTTTAGGGTCAAATAAGTTAATATAAATTAATTTTATAATAGATGAAAATTAAAAGTTTCTTTTAAAGATACTATAGGAAAGTCTGCTAGAACTTGTCAAGCTTCAGAGTAACTACTTCAAAAAATGAATTAAAATAAGACTCATTTTAATTAAGTTTTGATTTATAAATAATTTATGAATAATTAAAATTAGGCATGTCACACTTTTTTTTTGTTTTACAAATATAATTGGTGAAGTTGTTATAAAGGTTTGTATTAATTCCACTATGTGAAACAACCCTAAATGTATAAGAATGTGTACTAAAGATCTGAATAACCATCTATCTAAAGCACATTTTAATATTTTATTAAGCCTTCTGCTCCCTTTTATACCTCTTCTGTGGTGCGTGTGGAAAGGGGTTTTGGGTTAAATCCCTTTTCTGGATGACATACTAAGAGTCTTCCTACTTCATTTAGGCATATTAAAATCTAAGCAAATCAATGCCAGCCATCCTTGTAGTCCCCCAGAGCTCCAGGAGGAATTAATCTGATCCTACAGGAAGTATTTAAGATACCTATGAGGAATCTCTGTCTATAGTGGCCTGTTTCACTACACTGACTGTCAAGGAGGATGCCCCTAAGTTAATTTAACTAAATTTAACTAAGCCTACTGTAGACAACTAAATTTAGACGACTATACTTAGGTGGGAGGAATTCCTCCACAACAGTTTACATGCCAGTTAGAAACGATGATCTCACTGTCGTGGGCAAAGATGAAACTGGCTGTTTGTCTTGTGGGAGTGAAGGCATACTATCAAGACATGGGGAAGCTTTCACAATTGCCCCATTCTGTGTCTTTTTGAGAACCTACAGGAGACAGGCATTAGTCACTCCAGTATATCCCTCATGCACTTCACTTTAAAACTCATTGATAGTAATTTTATTGTCATCTTGTCATGATTAGATTATTTCTTTGCCTTCATCCTCTCACTCAGAATGAAAGTGTTATACTTTCAAACTGTGCAGCCCTGGGTACACTTGCAGGGTGAGTTAATGGCCAGGGATTAGAAAAAGTAAAGAAAAATCTCAGTTCTTTTTTTCAAGTGTGCTTCTGGCACAGTGTGTGATACTGGGCATTTATAGCTCTGTTTCCATTTTCATACATCATGTATTACATTCCAAAGTAACCTTTGCAATAACAAGCATCGTGGCTTTGCATTTGAGGTGTAAGTTCAGTATTCCAATAAATTAAATCATATAGTTATATAAGTAATGAGGTATTATTTATTTACTTATTTATTCGGAAGATATTATTTTAGCTAATTTTTTTTCTTAATTTACAAACCTGGGATGGAAGAGTTAGAAATATTCACCAGTTGGCTGACAAAAGCTTAAAATTTTGCACTTGGCAAATGATCTGTCTGGGATGGGAGTGATGGTCTCATAGGAGTGGTAATTATTTGCAGTGCATTAACTTGATGCAAGATGGCAGCCTTTTCCCTTCAATGCTGTATTGCAAATTTGATGGAATAGTCCCTGGAGTTTCATTATTCTGCAAATGTCCAGCTATTAAAAAGTCATAACTGGATCCACTTTAAGGGTTGTTTAAACGGTAGGAAACATCTCACATAACCTTTACCTGGCAGCCTACCAGACTGCTTGCCGTCTATCTCCATCCTCTAACTACATTTTTTCAACTGTACAAGATTCAAGTCATCTGAATGTATTTTCAGAGGAAACATCCATGCTGAAGATGGTTTTGGTCCATATGATCCCTGTAGTTTAGAATACTGCCATGTCTACTGAAGCAAACATTAAAAAAGAACAAAGATCTCTCATGAGAGGAGCTTTTTTTTAGATTTCTTTTAGTAAAATCAGAAATAGTATCACAATACAATGTAGCTTCATTTAGGCATTTGTAGGTGGTATGTGGAGGACATTATCTTAAGAAAAAGAATAGACAAATCATCTATATTCAGACTCAACAATGAGGTAACAACTAAGCAGATTTGCTTCTAAAAAGGCCACATGTTAATTAATGCAGCAACTGTTATGGTTTTCTAGATTATAGAGTTGGTTCTCACCTACAAATGAACATAAGCAATTGGAAATCCCTCAATTATTGTTCCTAGGAGACTTTTCCAGAGATATTTTAAAATAGTTTTGCCTTGTCTTGCTGTCTGAAGCAATATTTCACTACCAAGGTTGATTTTCAGAGTTTCTGAAGAATAGTTAAAAAAGTCAATAAATCTGTCATAGTATTTTGCGCATTATATATAATAATTTTTAAAAGTTAGAAAACAGCTGCAGAGAAGGAAAAAAATTTTCAAGAAGGAAAAAATTAAAAAATAGAGGTAGCTAGAGACAATCACTCTTGACTTGTTCTGGAGGTCAGTACAAATCCTGGATAGAGTTTAAGAACTATAATTTTAAAAGTCTGTAGTGCCATCCAAAATAGAATGACTTTTCCTTGTTTAATGATTATATGTATATACTTGATCTGTACTGTACAATGCATAGGAAGCATAAATCCAAATTCTTTTCAATGCATGTTCACAATCAATATTACACACTGGCACAGCAACATTTTGCTATGGCCAGTTATAACTGAAGCAACACTCTTGCCAGAGCCCAGCTCTGAAATTAAAAAATATCCAGTAACTGCTCCAACATGAAAAGTGCAGTATAGGACAAAAATTATTTTATAATTTTTAGTTCATTTTCTCTGTTTTGAGACCATGTCATTCAATTTCATAGAATCATAGAATAGTTTGGGTTGGAAGGGACCTTTGGAGATCAGCTAGTCCAACCCTCCTTCAATGAGCAGGGACCCATCAACTAGATCACGTTGCTCAGAGCTCTGTCCAACCTGACCTTGACTGTTTTCAGGGACGGGACATTTATCAGCTCTCTGGGCAATCTGTTCCAGTGTTTTACCACCCTTATTGTGAAAAATTTAGTCTAATTCTACCCTCTTTTAGTTTAAAACCATTACCCTTTCTCCTATCACAACAGATCCAATCACTACTAAAGGAAGTAAAGATGGTATCTCGCAAGGGAGAATGGAGGGACAGAATCACCTTCCTCAACATGTTGGCCATGTTTCTTTTTATGAAGCAGGTTGGATTTCTGCAATGCGAGCACACATTGCGGCTCATATCCAGCTTTTCATCTGTCCCCAAGTCCTTTTCAGCAGGGTTGCTCTCAAGCCCTTCATCCCCCAGCTTGTATTGATACCAGGGGTTGCCCTGACCCAAGTGCAGGACCTTGCACTTGGCCTTGTTGAACCTTATGACATCCACATGATGCCTGCTTCTTGAGCTTCTTCAGGTCCCTCTGGATGGCATCCCATCCCTCAGGCGTGTCAACCACACCACTCAGCTTGGTGTCATCTGCAAACTTGCTGAGGGTTCACTTGATACCTTTATCTATTTCATTGATGAAGATATCGAACAGTCCTGGCCCCAATACAAAACCCTGAGGGATACCACTTGCCACCAGTCTCCATCTGGGCGTTGAATTGTTGACGTGGATGTGAATATCCAACCAATATGTCATTTACTGAATAGTCCACCCATCAAATCCATAGGTCTCCAATTTAGAGAGCTTATTGTGAGGAACGATATCAAACACCTTACAGAAGTCCAGATAGACCACATCCCTAGCTCTTTGCTTATCCACTGATGTAGTCACTAATTGAACATATTCTGATTAGAATACTGCTGCAATTATAAGAGTGTGTATGGTGAAAGTCATGCCTTGAAGTCTCCTCCTCCCTGAAGGTTTTTGTTTTATCTTCTCATCCTTTAGTACTTGCCAGTTCAGAAAGCAGAACTGAAAACTGAGTCTTCCAACTGTGTGCTGTAAGAACTAATCTTTGGCATCACACTCTCATCCCTTCTCTCTAGTCTAGTCTCTAGTCCATTTTGAATCTGTTCTTCAGTGGCAAAATTCTGAAGGAATACTGAAAAATATGATCCTTCAGAATAACACTGATTAGGAGATACGTTTTTAAACCATCTCAGGATGCTTTTTTCAAGAGTTGTCCAAGTGCTTTTAACAGTGAATGATTTTATGAAAATCAAGAATACCATGTCTTTGTTTTGAAAGCAGTGGTTCCAGCTAATTTTCCTGAAAAACAGATTATGATTTCAAACCTTCAAGATAAAGACTAAGTCTAATAATTTAGACGTTTAATTCTTTTAATTAACTGATTTAATTATTTTTTATTTATTATTAAAACTATTTTTTTTAAGGGGGAAGAAGAATGTCGGGCACCAATACAAGTTAGGCATGGACCTGCTGGAGACAAGTTCCAAAGAGAAAAATCTGGGGGTTCTGGTAGACAGCAAAATGACAATGAGCAAGCAGTGTGCTCTTGTGGTCAGGGAGGCCAACGGAATCCTGGGCTGCATAGGAAAGAGTGTGGCTAATAGGTCAAGGGAAGTCATTCTCTCCCTCTACTCTTCACTGGTAAGGCCACAACTGGAATACTGCATCCAGTTCTGGGCTCCCCAATTCAAGAAGGAAAGGGAACTACTGGAGAGAGTCCAGTGAAGGGCAACGAAGATGATTCAAGGATTGAAGCATCTTCCTTATGAAGAAAGGCTGAGAGAGTTGGAACTCTTTAGCCTGGAGAAGAGAAGGCTGAAGGGAGACCTTATTAATGCCTATAAGTATCTAAAGGGTGGTTTGATGGAGGAGGGAGCCAGACTCTTTTCAGTGGTTGCCAGTGAGAGGACGAGGGGCAACGGGCACAAGTTGGAACTTAGGAGGTTCCACTCAAATATGAGAAAAAACTTCTTCACAGTGAGGGTGATGGAGTCCTGGAACAGGCTGCCCAGTGGAGTCCCCTTTGGAGATTTTCAAGACCCACCTGGATGCAGTCCTGAGTAACATGCTCTAATATGCTCTAGGCAATCCTGCTTCAGCAGGGGAATTGGACTAGATGATCTCTATGGTCCCTTCCAACTCTAAAAATTCAGTGAAATTCAGTGAAACTAATAATTTCTTGTAGCTCTATGAATGAGGGAGGCAACTACCTTCCTACAGGAAGTGAGATTTGTCTACATCTGTTTGAAATGTTGTCACTTTGTGACCCCATCCTGAGGGCTTTAAGCATTTCTACATATAGAGTAAGGAACCTATTCATGCAATAAAATGTAGTATATGTAACTAAACCCTTCCATTGATTAAGGTCTTTAACACCAAATTCTTCTTAAATATTGGACCAGCCACCATAATCCATGGAAATGATAAAACTCTCTAGTACCAGTTCTCTAGGAACTTTCTGAAGTATTTAATGATCAGAGCAGTTTATGTCAATGCTAGACTTTCAACTCTAAAAGCAATGGATTCAGTTATTGTAGCTGCATCTACAGTAGCCTGATATCACATCAACCAAGTACCCTCTAAGTGACTTTTTCCCCCCTACCACTCTTTGTTTAATGCACCAGAGCAGCCTGGAGCATGTGGAACCCAGCTGCTGCCACCAGGATAGAGCTCATTTGAGGTAAATCCCCTGAAATATAGGGCACTCAGTACTTACTGTGTCACTCTAGAGGTCTACTTCTGTTGCATTGCCGTATTTGCTGAGGCAGCTGCAGTCTTACGAGTATCTATTCCTCTAGGCACTAAAGCAAGAAAAAATAATGCTTCAGCTCCAGTGCACTGTTGCAACCCACTGAAAGCTTGCAGATGCTTTTAAGGAGCACAAATCAAATCTCAATAAGCAAACTGGTGCCTTCCTTATGTCTTGGTTCTGTCACATGCAGATCTGCGGTAGCAGGTGGTTTTCTGAATATATCTGAGACAACAGGGCTCTTCTCATGGCAGGCACAGGTACACCTGCTCCCGCTTCCTCTTCACTGGTTGCTCTTCATCAGGCTTGCTTTGCACAGTTAAAAGCAATGTTACATTGTTTAGTTAATTTAGCAGTCACTCAGCTGCACTCATCAAATCAGACTGAACCTGTGGCATAGAAGTAGAGATGGTCACCAGCCAATTAGATTCTTCACTTCTACCTTCTTACCTGACACAAAATCGAGTTTGGCAGATAGGCTGCTAACAGTTTTCTCAAGGGTGGCTTGTTTTCCTTTACACTTGCTATTTTTGGTTTAGTCTGGTTTATGGGGTTTTTTTGGAGGAGAGGTGTGGATGAAATGAAAAGTTGATTGAAGGAATATGAAGGGAAAGGTAAGGATAAAGAACTCTTGCTTCAGAGCTGTCTTATGCTGTCACCCATGAAAATATGACAGCAAGAAGTTGTGAATCCACTAGAAAGCTTTCCCTATTGTCCGCTAGCAAAAGGCTGATATATAATGAGTATACCCCAAATCTTTCTAGTTAAGGGATGTCATAGATGAAAACAACTTGGATATTTAGTTGTTAATAAGCAGGCTGTTAGTAAAATTACTTAAGTAGGTCAGCATGAGTATAATTAGAAGTAATGGGGTGAAAGTTAGCAAAGTTAAATATCAACTAAATATCTGGGAAGCATTTTGAATAGTGAAGTGTGTTGGACTGTGAAACTTTCTCTCCTAGTGTTGAAATACTTACATATGTATTCATTTATATTCTGTGCTATTTTGCCTTTCTAATGTGCTATGATAATCATGTATCTATGAAAGTTATTGGGAATTCTTGGCACCTCTGATTTAATTCTAGCAGTATATATCTCTAGCAGGGCAAATAGTGAGCCAAATATCATAGATCAGAAATAACCAGATGGCAGCCCAGAAGGGCTGTGACGTCTGCTCAAATGTGGAGTAACAGGGTACCAAACTGTGGGATGATGACACCCTGTTGCCTGATAGCACTTTGTGTCTAGGCAAAAACTTTAATTGCCCCAAAAGTAGAGCAATGCCTGCAACAGCCTGACATACGCCAAGTGATGACTGCTAATGTATTATCTCTTCATTTTCTCATCAGATATGGATTTAATGGGAGACGTTCTTGAATTCACTATTAGTAGCAACAAGCACATAGCAAACTCTAGATCATGCAAAGAGGTGCAACTGCACAGGCATCTCCCATCACCCCCACTATGTTGCCAGCATCTTTGAAGTCCCAGTCTTTGCTGACCTTCTGACACCACTGGGAGATGTGACAGACTCTTTTTCTGTCCCTCTGACCCAGCGTATGGCTTTTTATAGACTGTGCAGCCAGAGAGCAGTTTAACAGTAATACCCCTGGTGTTGCAGCTGCCTTGCTGTATGTTATGTGCATGCCTCCTTCCCCAGCAGACATCTAAACTCATTGTGCTCCTTGGCTCTTCCAAATGAATTACCTGGCAGAGGATACCTGCTGCAGAGACAGACAGTGTCCTGCCTGTCATGACTTTCACCTGACCTAGTTCTTATTTCCCTGCTGACATTTTGAGTCCAGCTGCTGCTAAATAGAGGTGACTGTGGGCAGCCACAAGCAGTTTGTGAGCTCGAGTTGGAACTGCTGATCTGAGACACAGGACTGTTTACCAGCCTCACAGGTTCTCATGCAGAACAACTCTGCTGATGTGTGTGGGGCAGAACATGCCTTGCCTGTTACTCCGGAAGGGCATGAGTCTTCCACTGGGTTTGTGTCATAACTATTAATCCCCTGTGGACATCTGTGATACCCTACTGTATGTTATGCCCCTACATACCAATATTCAGGCAAGTGAATTCTACTAAGCATATGTACACAGGATCTATACACAGGTGTCTATATGTATGCTATGCAAGAGCATAGCCTAGAAAGTGTTGCAGCTGACCAACATGTAGATACCTAAGGTGAGCTGAAACAGTTTGCAAGTGCTGCTAATTCTACTGTCTAAAGCTGTGATAAAGTTGCCTAAAGATGTCTAGTGACATGTGAGATGGCATCCTACTCGCCTTCTACGTATGGACAAAATATATACTACATATAGTCTTTTCGGCCAGTCCCCAGGGCTGTCTCAGACATGTAAGATATCTTAAAGGTCATTAGACTCTCTGTTTAGGAAATGTAATCCCATCCTGGCTATCCACAGACATCAGAGGGAGTTTAGGAGCTTACCTCCAATGTCAATGTCTACATTTAGGCATTTAACGTAGGTGTCTTAACCCTGAATTGAATCCCACCCACAGTTTAACCCTCCAAAAAGAAGTAGTCTAAGGACATGAGGTTCCCTAAAGCAAATATGCCAAGAACTTGCCAGTAAATGACTGCCAAATATATGCAGCACTTTGACACAGTTCTCATCCAAACAGTTGGTTGCTTTTCAGAAATAAATGTGAGTATACTTTTAAGGCCCCCTGCCACTAGGTGTGATTCTCAGTTCTGTGTAATTTACCATATTCAGATGGATGCATTCTGTTGCTTGATCCACTGCCCATTTGTTGTTGTTGTTGTTGTCGTTGGTGTTTTGTTACCATTTCTTTCTTGGCCCAGTCCTGTCAGTTGCTAAGCCACTGCTAAGAGGTAAATGTTTTTTACTCTTACTGATCTCCACAACATGTAGGATCAAGACACCCTCGTTCAGTCAAACCGAGTAATTGTTTCTGAGAAGAAGAGGGTTTTATTACTAGCTGCTTTTTCTACCTTGAGGCTGACCTTATGTTTTCAAACAATTAGCTTGATTAAGTTCTTCCTGACATACCACTGTGCAATGAGCAGTGAAACTACTTTGAAAAGGTGATGTCTAAATTATACTACCCTTGAATTAGTCCCACTTGTCTCACTACCTAAGCAACTGAGTGTGATTAGTCTGGAAACAGCTTGACCTCTGAAAAACAAAGTTTCTCATTTATTACCATGAGAACGGTTACTGAAAATGACATTAAAACCTCTTCCAGCATTTTCTTACACTATCCAGAGTTGAGTAAACACTCAAACAAATCACGCAGCAATGCCTTGTTCCAAGTGTAGAGGTCCGATAGCCCTAAATTTTTGCTGCTGTAAAAAAATTTGATTTTAGTCTTTCCCAAAGGGACTCTTCTTTCCATTCACAAGCTTTCATTTTAAATGGGGTGATTTGAAGTTATTTGTCTGTCATCCCCCTCAGAGCTCTGGTAAAACAGTATCATCTGGTTTTATGGTGAGTGATGTTACGTTAACAATTCCTGATTATTTGTCAGGGGCTATTGCTTGTCTGGAGCTGTAGCTCTCTATGGAAAGAATGTTACTACATAATATTAGATATCCTTGAATAGAAACCACTGGTGTTGGCCAGAAGGTCAGGGCACTAACCCACTTCAGTGGTGGGCAGGAGCTGGCTGTGGGTGGACAGGTGGTGGAGTCCTGTGGGGCGGCACAGCATGGAAGGGACTGAGGGAGATCTGAGGACAGCAGTCTGGCTGTAGGGAATCAATGGCCAGAGGGCATGATACTGTGATGAAACGTGCTAACTGTGCTTTCAGGGAAGAAGATGTTACTGTCAGGTCAGAATAACTGCTCCTTTTTTTAGTTAATACACTCCCTGCACATGGAATTTCTAACAGAGTTGATAGTTTTTCAGCATTTTCTTTGTAGTTTCATTTCTGCCCTACTGTTCTCCCTATATATCTGCTAGATACTTATTTTTCTGTCATCAGGTCCTGAAATGTCCACTGTCATCAACTTTGTAGACCATTTTCTATCTTGCTTTGCCTCTCTTTTATTCTAGTATGTTTTCCTGGAAACTAAAATTTATTCTTGGCCCGGGTCTTTGTCTTCTGTCTTGTACTTACTTGGAACACGAAACCAATTTATTTGGTGTTGATCTCCTCTGTTCCAAAATCTATGTGTAAACACATTGAGATGTGTTCTGATTTTATAAAACACAATTTTCTGAGAGCCTGCACCAACTTGGACGGAACCAGATGTTATTTTTTAAAAACCGTTAAAATGTCCTTAAATTAATGTTTAGATGAATGATGTTTTGCAACAATGCGCTGATTATTCAAAACATTGACCTAATTGCATATTAGCGATTAGTTCTCTAATAAGTGAGAATATGAAATATAAAATGCTGTAGCTATTAGATAGTATCTAAAATGCATTGTCTTTACAAAGCCACACTTTGTAGTGTATAGCTACGTTGTTTTTCATAGCTACACCAAACTGCTTTTATCCGTCTTAGTAATATTATTTTCTACCTTGCTTGCAGGAATAAATTTATTTCAGAAGTTCAGTATCAAAATAGCATTGTTTCAATTTCTTCCTATTCCCAGATGTCAGAAAGAAAGCTGAATTCCTTCTTAAAGGGAAAATGACATTGCAGGTAATCTGTCTCTACTGAAGATAACTTTAGTCCCTCATTTAAGAATCCCAGAATGACTCATAAACGCAGTCCAAGAGACTAGATGTTATTGTTTTCTACAAATGCATCATGAAGGTACATCTTGGGGAGTTAGAAAATTTATTCTATAAGCAGGTACTAGAACAAGAAAAAATGTGTATGAATTTTCTATGAGTAATTTAAAACTGAAAATTAGTTTTTTTTAAAAAAAGAAATACGTTTTTCAATGATATTCTAGTAGATGCATAGAGTCAAGAAACTAATTTCAAGACAGAGCATGAAGAATACTTACTAGAAGTATACCACAATGTTATGAGTAGCTGATTTTGTCTGGTTTATGTGGATTATGCTCAGCTTCATATATTAAACTTCCATCTTTAGAAGAAAAAAAAATATTTGCAAATGGAAACTCAATCACTAGCAACTGAATCTGAAAGGAATTACTACATCCAGTATGTAACTGTGCAATGTTAGCAGGCAGGGGACTATGGACAATGCAGATTCATCTGCATAATGGTGATTAATTGTAATAGTTTACTTGTATGTATTTGAAATTTATCTTTTTATGTAGTTTAAGGTGAATTTCACCTCTTAGAAAACTAATTTCAAGGAAAAGTAGATATTGCTTTCCTTACCATGTAGTATGGATTTTATGTATATATCTCTTGAAGATGGGTGAGCTTCTGTAATCTTTAAGGGTGTTTCATGAGATATCCAGTGATCACCAAGGGTTTGGTATGTTGGTGTAGCACAGTATCTGAAAGGGGACACATGCCACAGCTCATGGTGCAGGCCATCACCTCCTGTGTATTCATACGTGGAAAGGAATTAGAGTAAGAAATAGGTTTTCTGCATAGGGAAATCTTCCCAAAACAAGACTCTCACATAGCCTGCAGTTAGAATACTGCAGTATCTTATTTGCAAAACTGATAGGCACCTGCATATCAGGGAATGTTCTTACTCAAGGTAGAGGCATGTCTTCCTTGCTATAATTGTCTTCAAAAAAAGCTTTTGACCAAATGTAATTTCTTATTTGCAATTTTTTCTCTTGAAAATGAACTTTCTGAACACCTTTGGGTCATTAACTTTTTCAGATGCAGGTATTCAGGCCGAGGATCTTACCAGCTATGACAATCAAAAGAAAGACATGGAGATTTGAATGAATTACGTGCAGTGACTTTCCTTGTCTTTCTCCACTAACTATAGAAGGAGTCCAAGATAAACATATTCCAACTTAGAAACTTTATCAAGCTGTCTTAATTTAGGTAGGTTGAATCTAGGTACAGCAGCACTGAATGTGGTTAATATCTACAGTATTTACTCCTTTTTTCATTGATGAATATATGAGATGGATGTAATTTAATTTCCTTGAAAAATACAGTAAACATTAGAAACTTCTCTTTTTAACCATTTAATGGTGTTTTGCCTCACTGGCAAATCTGATCAATAAAACAAAATAACATAACAATGTCTCATATTTATGTTCCACCCAGCTTACCTGATGAAATAAAATGATGGCAGGTATATTTAGACTAAAATTTTCAAGAGTAAAGCTCATGCAGTTCACAGGGAACTTTTGACATGCATAACTCACAAAGTGAGAGAATTTCTGAGTACTAACAGAGAAGGAGAACTGTGTGATACATATAAGTAAAGCACATCTGACTAAAACTCAAGCACTGGGGAGGGAGCTGATTGCTGCAAGGCTAGAAGAAAAGAATTCTTATATATATGCATCACTGCAGAATTAAGTATATGCATCATGAAGTTTCTTTTGCTTTGCCCTTGAGACTGGTTATTTCACTATTGCAGGAAACAAAGTACAAATTTTAGTCTAATCCATCTAGGAGTGCAGACTAAAAGACTAAGCATTTATGGAATCATTTAAAAAAAAAGTTTCTTTCTTTCCAAACACTGGAAGCTCATTCACTGAAAAGCTGAGGAGGAAAAGAAAATGGGTTATCAGCAGATTGAAGGTGATGGTTATGATTCAGCTTTGAACAAGGTGATTGTCTAGAACTTAAGCAAAATATCTAAGCATGAGATAGAGAAGTGTGTCTTGGAGTAACATGTTTACTTCAGGTCACTCAGAAAAGGTGATATGGCAAAGAAATAGTGCAAACATGAGAGGAGACTGAAGATTCAGTTCAGTTGCCCACTTGTAGGCACCTATTATCAGTTGAATGCCCGAGACTACCAGGGGCTTGAGGTGCGGAGCCAGTGGGGACCCATGCCCTCTCAGGGCAGTAGCTGAATGACAGATCAGGCACCCTGGGCATTTCAGATGGCAACGATGTCTAAGTAATAGGCTGTAGCTATAAAGGACACAGGTTTGTAGCCTGTCAAAGGAAATGTAAAGTAAGAGACAGCTTTTTCTCCATATATTCTGGAGGAAGGATGGTCCTGACAGCAGTCCTTGACAGCTGAACCTAATTTCGGATTGAAGAAATTATCAGAGAAATGAGGCTCATGGGAGCATTGGAGTGGAGGTGGGTCAGGCAGGGGGATCCCAACTACTTCTAGCGGGGAGTCTGATGTCTTCAAGGAAAGATTGTCTGAGAGGGCTGCTGGGGATAAAGAGGCTGGGTTTGGTGACCCCAAGAGCCTCTTCCAGCCCTGGCTTCTCAGGGCCAGGAAGCAATGCAGATTTTCTCTTGACCTGCCTTATGACAGAGTTCAGATGAGGTATTTGTACTAATCCTTTAAATCTGTAACTTTCATAACATCTGAGCTTCTTGATAGTTAAAATAATGTTTCAAAGAGTCCCTGGTAACCAAGTTTCATTTTGCTGAAATTTTGATAGCACTCACTGTTCTCTTCAGCTTTTATTTGGTTGGCTTGCCAAGTAAGTATTCCCAAATTGAGAACTGATTGCACATCTCACTTAGGCTAGTTTGTGTTTAGATTAACTTCTCCCCTTTGGCTCTAGTTGCAGGAAAAATATCACAGATGCTTCAAAATAAACTTGCTTACTCCTTCATTCCAGAGCTAAATCTGAATGATTACTTTTTAAACTAGATGAGTGAAAACCTGGCCTAAAAGAGTGCACAATTCTGAGAGGTGGGAATCACGACAACTTGTATTTTCCATGGTGAAAGATTTTTTTATCAATTATTTCCTATTTCCATATCTGTCAAATAAAGTTTTCTGGTAAATAACATACTGAAATAATTTTATGTTTGGGAGAGGACTCATTATTTGGGAGAAAAAGCTTTACATAGTATTTCAGAAAGCAGCTGGGTGTTGACAAGCTAGATTTGTTGTTAAGATTTTCAGGTGCTCTCCTTTTAAAGTTTTTGTCTTGTGATTCGGTGACATATGTTATTCTGAGGTTTTCCCACCCAAGGAAGAAAATACAAACTTCCTGAAGGGTGCTCAAAGTATTTCAGCTATTACCAAGCTCACGTAATTACTGCTAGGTCAGGGATCTGTAGAGCACCATAACAGACATTTCTTTGTAAATCAGGGACTCCAAATGACAACTTTCTGGTTTCACCATTTCTTAGCAGTAAGAATTCTCTTATTGCTTCCTTTTAAATTTTTCACTTCTCTTCTCATTTAGCAGGAGACTTTTAATCCTGGATTGTGATTTGGGCATATGCATAAATCACAATTTGGCCATGAAGGCAAATTTCTGGAAAGAAAACGTTGATGATAATTACTTTCTTCTGCAAATGATTGAGAAGCCAACGAGGAAAGGAGCTGTGCTGGACCTTGTTCTTACTAACAGGGAGTGGATGGTGGTTATTGACAAGTTCAAGGGTAGCCTTGGCAGCAGTGATCATGAAATGTTGGAGTTCAAGATTCATAGGGTGGCAAGGAGGGTGTGCAGCAAGCTGGCTACCCTGGACTGCAGAAGAGCAGACTTCAGTCTCCTGAGAGATCTGATTGGGAGGATTGCATGGGAAAAAGAACTGGAGGGGAGAAGGGCCCAAGAGGGCTGGTTGGTTTTCAAGGATCGCCTCCTCCAAGCTCAGGAGAGGTGCATCCCAAAAAAGAAGTCAGGCAAAATAGCTAGCAGGCCTGCGTGGATGAATAAGGAACTGCTGGACAAAGTCAGGACCAAAAGGGAGGGTTATAGAAGGTGGAGGTAGGGACAAATAGACTGGGCAGAATACAGAGAAACGGTCTGAGTGGTTAGGAATGAGATCAGGCAAGCAAAAGCCCAGGCAGAACTAAATATAGCCAAGAACATCAAAGACAGTAAGAAAAAATTCTACATATATATCAGGGACAAAGGCAAGATTATGGAAGTTGTGGGCCCTATCTGTAAGGAAACGGGAGACCTGGCCACCCAGGATATGGATAAGGCTGAGCTACTGAACAACATTTTTGCCTCAATCTTCACCGGAAAGGGCTCACTACCCAAGTCACAGAAAGCAAAAACAGGGGCTCTGCAAATGAAGAACCACCCACAGTATGAAAAGGTCATGTTTGAGACCTCTGGAGGAACCTGAAGGTGCATAAGTCCATGGGACCTGATGAAATCCATCCATGTGTCCTGAGGGAGCTGGCAGATGAAGTTGCTAAGCCGCTTTCCGTCATATTTGAGAAATCCTGTCAGTCTGGCGAAGTTCCTACAGACTGGAAAAAGGGGAACATAACACCTATATTCAAAAAAAAGGAAAAAAGACCCCAGGAACTATAGGCCAGTCAGTCTCACCTCTGTGCCTGGCAAGATAATGGAGCAGATCCTCCTGAAATCTCTGCTAAGGCACATGGAAAATAAGGAGGTGATTGGAGACAGCCAACATGGCTTCACCAAGGACAAATCATGCCTGACAAATTTGGTGGCCTTTTATGATACTGCCACACACTTGGTGAACAAGGGCAGAGAAACAGATGTCATCTACATGGACTTGTGCAAAGCGTTCGACACTGTCCTGCACGTCATCCTGGTCTCAAAATTGGAAAGTCATGGATTTGACGTATGGACTGCTCCATGGATAATGAGCTGGCTGGATGGCCACACTCAAAGGGTTGTGGTCAATAGTTTAATGTCCAGTTGGTGGCCAGTGATGAGTAGTGTTCCTCAAGGGTCTGTATACTGTGACTAGTGCTGTTCAACATCTTTGTTGGAGACATAGACAGTGAGGTAGAGTGTACTCTCAGTAAGTTTGCTGACAACACCAAACTCGGTGACACAGTTGACATGCTGGAGGGAAGGGATGCCCTTCAGAGAGACCTGGACAGGCTTGAGAGGTGGGCTCATACAAATTGCATGAAGTTCAATCAAGCCAAGTTCAGGGTCCTGCACCTGGGACATGGGAATCCCAGGCACAAATACAGGTTGGGTGGAGATTGGCTAGAAAGCAGCTCTGAGGAGTAGGACTTGGGGGTGTTGATGGATGAGAAGCTTAACATGAGCCAGCAATGTGCACTGGCA
>BJBW01003444.1:0-25001 GCA_004320125.1 Scolopax mira
GGGCATGGCATGTTTAGGGCATGGCATGTTTAGGGCATGACAGCACGAGACACAGTTTGTTCATGAAAAGTGCACGTTTCTTGGATAGCAGGGTAATGTGTGGGCTACAACGGGGCTGTCCCATCAGTAGGCTCTGACACCTACTGGCTTTCAGGCACCAGCCTTTCACGTCGGTCTCTCTCCTACCCTTCCCAGCCCTGACAGGACCAGTCATTTCATCACCCTGGCTTTAACCCAAAGCCCTGTGCTGTGGACAGAACTTCCACGTGCAGAGAAGTGCAGGGAGTCTGCTGGATTGAGAGCCATCCTCTTAGGCCTGTCCTCTGTTCACTTGCTTTCTCCAGGCCACTCTCTTGCTTTCTGCAGCTCTGTAGGGTACACACTATGCCTGCACAGCACTTCTGCTCACCCCGACGGGCTGCCCCTCCTCAGTCACTGTGCTCCTGTCCTGCTTGAGACAAAGCAGAATTTGGAGGGTGTGGGAGTCAAAAGGGCATTTTCTCTGTTGAAGCTGCCTGCTCATCTGTAAATACCATCAAGGGTGGCTTTTTCTTGGGAGAGGCTGGGTGTTCCCTCATTTTCGCTTTGAAGTTGTCCAGCTGCACTCAGAGAACAATCCTGTATGAAGGCTGGCTGTGAGGGACTGCCCATTAACTCCCCCCGGGCAGGCCAGCCCTGCCATAGAGGATGAGTTCTTCACAGGCTCAATTGTCCCCTGTCCTTTACAACTACAGTCATCCCTCCCCACTCCCCCAGCCCTTCTTTTTTCTCGTGAGGAAAGAAAGAGACATCTTTTTGTTTAAGTTCCCTTCCCCTACATTCCTGCCTAACTGTTCCTGAGGACTGAAGATCTTGGGTAGATGTTTATCGAGGCCATAAACAGGGAGTTGCTTGGAGGTGTAATCAGAAGACACCAAAAAAAAAAATCTTTTTGCTTTCTAGCTACTGCTGGGTTCCATGCCAAACAGGTAAGGGGGACTCATTTGCACTTCAGAGGAGACAGCTGCAGCCAACTTGGCACAGCCCCTAGGTTTTCCCAGAGAGGATTTTCCCTGCAAAGTACAGAAGTTAGTGACTACCATTTGGCAAAAGGAGCGGGGGGGGGGGCGCGGGTAGAAAGGGAGAACCTCACAAGAGTGGGGTTTGGGGTTTTGTTTTTGTTTTTTTAAAAAAGTTTACCCTGAAATTTTTAATGGGAACACATCCTTGACAAAATTCACAGACTGGAAAGTGGTCTGGAAAGATACAAGCAGAGCAAACATTTGATGGAAGGGAATGGAATAGCTTTTTAAGCGGGATGAAAAAATGTTTCCTATCCAACTTGGTGTATTTCAGTTTCTGTTACACTTCTAGGGCATTAGAGCAAAGGAAAAGATACTGCTCTGCACCAAACACTTATTTCCTTATAAAACAATTTTCCCTCCAACAGTAGTGAAGACTGACTGCAAACAAAAGGCACAGAGACAGGAGTAGATTCTACCTTTAAACCAAAGCTTAAAGGCAGCATTCTAGTGAAAGGTGGTACACAGGAAAAGTGGAAGATGAAAGCCAGGCAAGGCTTCCCCCGTAACCTCCAGCTACTTCAGCATCAGGGAGCTGTGTAACCAGTTAAAGGCAGGAGGGTGCAGAGGGCAGAGAAGAAAGGTTAAAGTCATGCTTATATGGACTTGTTGCAGGAACCACCTCCAGCTTCCTTTCCTATGGTATTGGGGATGCTACCAGAAGGGGCAGAAACAACATCATGTTTCTGTTGGGGCAGAGCAGTGTCTGACTCCATCCCCGTTGCAGCTTTGCCATGGAAATAAAGCTGTGACTGCTTCCCTTGTCCCTCTGCAGACGTGTGGCACTCCTGTGGGAGCTACTTGTGCCGAGTCCCCGTGCGGTGGCTTAAACTGTCGGACAGATGAAGGAAAGAAGAAGTGTGGAGGACCTGGCTGTGACGGGCTGGTGACCGTGGCTCACAATGCCTGGCAGAAAGCCATGGATTTTGACAGAGACATCCTCAGTGCATTAGCAGAAGTTGAGCAACTCTCCAAAATGGTAACGTGCCAAATCAATTGTTAGATATTAAAATAAAAAATAAATCTTTTTTGTTGTAACACGAGTTTGGACACTAATTCACAAAATATGTGCCTGGCTTACTTCAACATACTTCTCTTCTATTGCGTAACTTTGTTATGCTCGTAAAGATCCTCAGCAAGGGAGCTTGCTTAAGTGAAGCTCCACAGCTAACTCTAAACATTAGCCTGAGTTGTTTAAATTAGCATTGGTGGTATGGATAATGGCCAGCTTTTAAAAGTGTTCTCTGAGTATTATGAGAAAAAGCATTTCTCCTTACTATCACCTCCAACTCCAACTGAATTTTTGTTTTAAAGACAGGCAAATATGTAATCAAGCCTTACATTTTCCTCTCCTTAGGTTTCTGAGGCAAAACAGAGAGCTGATGAAGCAAAACAAAACGCACAAGCAGTTTTGCTTAAAACCAATGCTACAAAAGAACAAGTGGACAGAAGCAATGAAGACCTGAGAAATCTTATTAAGCAGATTAGAGACTTCCTAATGCGTAAAAACCTTAAATTTAAATCATATCTTAATTCTAAGCTTGTGAAAACTATCTTTAGCTCTGAATCATCCTCTAAGGGTTAATACAATAGATATGTGTGTGTCCCCCCGCCGTGTGATGAAATCTGGAAAGAAGGGAGAACTGAGAGGATAGGAAAGTGAGAGCACACTGTGACATGTTCTGTTCATTTCAGTTGAGGCTGTTGTCCTGCTCTAGCTTGCCAGGTGTGTTCTTAAGCTCTGGCTGGAAAGACCAAGTACTTTTAAAAGGGGAGAAAAGTCAGAAACTGTGAGTTTATTATCTCTGTAAGAAAGCAGGTAAAGGTTAAATGAGGGCCTTGTTTGGTAGGAAGCAGCAGCACGGCCAGCCCATTCCTCCCCTGTTTGCACAAGGCCGAGTGTACTGTTAGCACAGATACGTTTATGTGCAGCTGTTGGCTTCCTTTCTGTGGGCTCGTGTCTCCCCCACAGCCCGGTGTAGCTGATCACCAAGATCTTCAACTGGCTTCCAAGAGAGCCATGCCAGCAGGGCCCATGGGCCTGCTGGGCCTCTCCCGGGAGGGAAGTTTCACCCTAAGGAAGCAGTTTTAACACCTTGATTTTCTTTAAGTCTGGGGGGAGGAACTTTTGCCATGATTTTCCTTCTTAAGGGAGCAGCTGGACAAGAATTTGAGTACTGAGACTTGATAGGGGAGAGCTTTCACTCACATCTTTGTCATTTGTGTCCATCTACTAGAAGACAGCGCTGACCTGGACAGCATCGAGGCGGTGGCTAATGAAGTGCTGAACATGGAGATGCCAAGCACTCCCCAGCAGCTGCAAGCCCTGACAGAAGATATTCGTGAGCGTGTGGAAAGCCTCTCTGATGTGGAGGTGATTCTGCAGCAGAGCGCTGGGGACATTGCCAGAGCAGAAACGCTTCTGGAGGAAGCTAAAAAAGCGAGGTACGCAACCCCGCGCTGAGTTCACCACCTTGAACCAGACTTGGGTTTCATTGTATCAGGAAATGCCAATCATTTCACGTATCAGGAAATTAACTGCCCTTTGCAGTGTACAACCAGTACTTTTTACAGTTCCAAAGTAAAAAGCATTTTTAGCATTAATGTGGTTTTGCTCCACAGCAAAGGTGCGACAGATGTTAAAGTCACTGCAGACATGGTGAAAGCAGCACTGGAAGAAGCTGAAAAAGCTCAAAATGCAGCTGAAAAAGCCATCAAACAAGCTGATGAAGATATTAAAGGAACTCAAGACCTGCTGACCTCCGTGAGTTCTATACAAGTATTTCTTAAGATACAGAAACAGCACCAAGTTTGATATATAGAAACTGCTGTAAGCCTGTCTAGGGAAGGCTCTTGGGTACCACAAATGAAAGATTGCACTTTAAACAAATCTAAACCATTCTTGCCTTCACATAAGCTTTTGACAGATGTTAGGAAAGCATTTACTCTTGGGGAAAAAAAAAAGAAAAAAAAAGGCTTTTGCTTTTGTCACCTATGCCCTCCACCACTGAAGTTACACGAGCAGGATCATGTCGTTCTAACTGAGCTGGGGTGCCAGGATCTCTGGAAAGTCCTACCTCTCACCATGAGGGTAGTGTGCTGGCACAGCCATGCTAACAGTGTCACCCACCACTGCAGCACGAGACTAAAATAAACAAATACCAGATGGATTAAAGTGGTAATTGCTGTAGCCTGGCCAGGTAACATATTTTCAGACTGCCCTCCTGAGACCGTAGTGCTGTCTATACCCATGAAGCTTGGCCAGCTTAGAAATTACACAGCTTTACAAGCCCATTATTAAATGATGGAGTCAAATGTCTGTTGCCTGTGGATTAGGCAACTCTTGCATGTGTAATGTAATCAGGTAATTTTTATCCATGTTCCTTGATGCTTTTGCAGCCCCACATGTACCTCCATCTTCAAGCAAGGGGCTCTTTCATCCTGAGTGCAATTGGCCGCTTGTAACAAAATTAAAACACTGGGTTTCACATCAGATTTATGGACATAAAAAAATCAGTTGATCAGGGCTTATGCAGAAAGCTTACTGTTATATCCAGGGTCTTTTGTAAATGTAACTGTTGTCCCTTTTTGTTAGATTGCATCCGAAAATGCAGCATCTGAAGAAACCCTGAACAATGCCACCTTACGTCTGTTTGAGCTGGAGAGGAGCGTTGAAAACCTTAAGCAAAAAGCTGCTACAAATTCAGAAAATGTGGCCAATATAGATGAAAAAATTACTACTGCAAAACAAAATGCTGAAGAAGTTAAAAAGGTAAGAAGTTAAAAGGTAAGAAAACATCAGGAAGGATGTTAAGGGAAAGCCAACAAAACTCTCACCCAGGTTTGGCTAAAGGAACATTAGTGAATCCTGTGAGTTATTTCATTTATTAGTCAAGTACCAGGGTCAAAAAAAAAAACCAAAAAACACCTAATACCCTTAAGTAAAAAGCAGCTGATACTATTTGGTATCAAACACAGAGAGAAATCAATATTGGGCAGTTTTGGGGGTCTAAAATAGCTGCAGGAGACCTGTCATGCTGTCACACTGCCAGCCTTTCACAGAATTGTTTCTGTTCCTCAGCTTTAGTCTGCCACAGGAGAACTGGTGGGGTTTTTCTCCCCCCGGCTTCCATAGGGTATTTATGGCTCTGTGAGAATGACAGGATGAGGACAAACAGCCTGAAGTCTGGCCTGTACAGAATCAAGTGACAAGAACAATCATTAGCTCACTATAAAAGTCAGAGATGCAAAATTTGCTCTATGACCATATGGCCTTGCTCCCAAAGTCTGCTCTACACCTTTGTAATAGCAAAGGAATGCTCATTAACAAAACAATTGACAAACCTACCAAAGGAAGTTTCATCACTCTGATCTGTGGCCTATAGTTAGCCCATTGGTCTCCAGAGAGGCATGTTCTGCCAGGAGCGAGGTATTGTCCATCAAATCAATTATTTCCAAACACTAAGTAGTATTTCAGGTGGCTGTCAAGGAGACATGAGACTTCCAGTGCTGCTACAGCTCGTTAACTTGCCTGTTGGCTGAATTCATAGCTCATAGGAGCCTCTCTTAACCTCAGAGAAAAGAACAGCTGAGAAACCAACCTCATGCCTTCTCCAGCACCTTCACCCACGCCAGCAGGGCAGCTGCTCTCCTTAGTGCAGAGTAACCAGAGTGTTCCTGCCCAAGTGGGAGCATTCAGCCAGAGGCAGGGCCACTTCCTTACCACATAGAGCTTTCCTTGAGTTAACTGTGTAACCAAATCCCACAAGCCCTTGCCAAATGCTGGTCCTAAAGCTGTGAAACAGTTCCAGGTCCGCAAAAGGGCAACTGATGGGTCTTCACCCCAACTCCTGGCGTCCTGAACGTTGAACAGGAAATACCCCAACGCTGTTTCTGCTTTTGTTACTGGAGCGACCAGCGTAGGGATACAGGGAGGAAACACAAACCCCACCGCGTTGTCTTTTGAGTGAGCTCCATCTTGTGCTTGAATCTGGAACAACAGGTCCTCAACACCGAGCTGAATGACAAGTACAGAACGGTGGAAGACCTCATTGCCAAGAAGACAGAGGAGTCGGCCGATGCCAGGAGGAAAGCCACCATGTTGCAAGATGAAGCGAAAGCCTTGTTGGCTCAAGCAAACAGCAAACTCCAGCTGCTCAAAGGTGAGGCTGAGGAGGTGAAGTTGTCATCTTAAGAGTGTGAAGGAACGTCATGCTGTTAATCAGCAGTAGGGGGAAAATAGAAGTTGTTACTGAGGTCTGATCTGCTTTCCTTGTTCCTGTGGACCCAACATAGTTTTTTGAATCAAAGATTTCTATAAAAAAACCGAAACCTACAGTGAGACACAAGCTTCTGGTACAGCACCTATCACTGCTCTAAGAACCCCTGCTGGGAAGGAGCACGGATGCTGTGCTTAGGAGGAGGATTAACCCCTCCAAGCAAGGCCCCCACCTTCAGACAATACCCCTCCCACCCAGAAAGCTATTAAAACAAAAGATAATCCAGATATGTCAGTTCCAGTTTACAGATTAATGTAACATTTCCCCTTGGTAACTGAAGTTGACTCAAGCAGGAGGGGCGATCTGCCCCTAACTCCCAGGGAGCAAGCAAAGTTTTCCTCCTGTTTTTGCCAAGCCAGGAACTTGTTCTTCCCCTCCCTGACTGCTCCTGCGGAGTTACAGAAACCCCTCACTAGTCTTAACCGTAACAAGCCAAAACATTTCTGTGAAAACCATCACACAGCAGAGAACGACCATTATTTTCACCATGAACTAAAGTATACTTTTGGATTTCCACTTTAGCAGATTACTTCCTTCTTGCTTTACATACACCCAGTGTTAAGGAAACAAAATGGTGCTGTTCCAACTTTTTTTTTTAAATCAGATTCTCTTCAAGGTAAAATTTTACTAGTAGATTATCTGTAACAATAATGGTTTACATTTTATTGCATCATAACACCCCTCATTACGCTGTTTTTCCCCTTTCTTTGCTGACAGACTTGGAAAATACATATGAAAACAATCAAAAAGTTCTGGAAGATAAAGCCAAGCAGTTGGTGGAGCTGGAAGAGACCGTTCGCTCCCTCTTACAGACAATCAGCCAGAAGGTTGCTGTTTACAGCACCTGCTTATAACCAGCAGCAGGAAGTGCTTGTGTTCAGGAGGGATGCTACAAGTATTACACTAGTTCTTTTCGACCTTACACTAAGACCTGATAAAGTGAACAGGTTTTATATTGACTTTCAAGTCACAAAACCAAAGACAAGTAACTTTTTGATGTTGAAAATAAACAGTACTTTTGTATCACTGTATGTACCTTGTATGACTCACTAACTTCCTATTTTCGGTAGCTGAAATAGTAAATGAATTAAACCTTTGACAAGTCTTGGTTTTAAACTGGTTAGAGGTCTTATAAAATCTTGGCTCCCAAAATATAATTCCAAATAAGGGCTCCAATTACCACAAAAAGAGGATGGTCACTCAGAACAAAAGGACAGGTGGTGGCAGAAGCCCCGTCCTCGTGCAGTTGGCTGGCACCCACCCAGCAGCACTCACAAAGGACTGTTTACCTTCTGCCTGATACTCCTTTCACTTGCTGTGTGAAGTGGAAGCAGAGGTCAGCACTGAAGGGGTGAGCGTGGTGTAAATTTCAAGCACCAAATTCAGGTGATAAACCAAGCAGATCGAGCCTCTCTGGAAAAGGAAGTTCAGCGAGCACTTAGTGCAGCTGGGCTAAGGAGCTGTACGTGCCCCGTGTGCTCCCACAACAGCTTGCACGCCACAAAACACAAACATGACTTTTCCAAAGCAGAAGAGAAACATCCAGTTCACTGTCCTGCAGCTCAAAGTCATGTAGAACAGTGCACCTTCCATTGTACTGTATGGCACAAATTGATTTACAGCATTCATCAGCTACACAAATTAGCATCCAAAACATGCATTTGCACATCCAGACCGCACACCCTGACTGAGGAATACATCCGTGTACATACTTTGAGCAGCACCTTACCTAACCTTCACTAACCTCAGCAGAAGCCAGTCAGGACAGCTGTGACAGAATCTCTCACTACCCAAGCAAACTGCAGAGCAGTACATTTAAAGAAATCATTACCCCAAGCTCCATAGGCTACAAATGCTAGAGCAAAAAATAAAATAAAATCCATCACAGGAACTGATGTTACCAGCGTCAAACCCCTCTTCACTGCCAGTGTACTTAGAGCTGCTGAAGTACAATCTGCAAACCTAGCAACACTCAGACTTAACAGCCACCAGAGCACTGACAAGGGGCTCGGGAGCTCATCTTTTAACTTCACAAACACTCTTTGTACACTTAACTAGAACAGGAACAACAGCAAAAAAACCACTAGTAACAATCATAAGGCCTTGAATTTTATTTTCAGATCTCTGGGACAGTTTCCAGTTTAATTTTACTAGTATTCTTGATTAAAGTTTCCCTGACTTGCCAACATCATTGAACATAAACAAAACAAGAGATGAGAATTTGTAACTGAAGTCTGCCCCAAGTATTGCAGGAGGTGGGGGGAGCAGAAACAGAACCATTCCAGAAAAAGCAGGGCTTCTAGGAAGAACTTGCAAAGCACAAGATAACATTTAATTGCATTTACCTGCAACAGGTAGAAGTGATTCCAAAATGTCTAAATCTATTGGAAGAACCAAGTTTTTCTTCCCTCACTATTGTCTCACCTTTGCTTTCCCTTCATCAACTTCCTACCAACACCTGAAGGCAGATCCGTATTAATTCCCTTACTCCAATTCACGGATACACTGGGTCATCTCACACTTTAACAAGCTGCCATGGTTTAACCCGATCTACAATTAAAACTAGAGTTAAAACAAAACAAAGAACAGCATTACTGGTGTTTGTTGATTAACGGGCATCTTAATAAAACGGTAACACTGTCATCATTTCCATCACTCAGTACAGACACTGGATCAATACTTCATTAAGAAGCTGTAAAGAAAGGCAGCAGGATACAACAGTCTTGTACAAACACAAACCCAAGTAGCTTTTGTATCGCTTTCTGGATGCACCTTTCTCATCTATCATGCCATTGGCATCATGAAAAGGACACACACACCACCAGCAGGTACTGAGGAGGTTCTTGAGATCTTCAAGGCAGAAGAGCTTGCCAAAAAAAAAAAGAAAAAAGAAAAAAGAAAAAAGAAATGGCACCCTGCAAAAGAAAAGTTAAAATGAGCTACTGGGACCAGACACATTCCCTGCACACAACAGGGATATTCCAAAGATGCCATTTGTTTGTTTCTTTACTTATTCAACAAGGAGTAACAGGATCAACCAGCAAACAAAACCCAAGACAACCGTCCAGCCATGTTAAATATTTATTAAGCTCTCTTGCTACAGTAGAGACAGAAAGAGAGCACAGAATAGAAAACAGAAGAAGAAAGTACGCCTCAATTTTGTGGAGAGCTGACACCACAGCCCTTGTGTGCGGAAGGTGCAGAGTAACCCTCACGTCATAACACTTAACAGCAAGTGCTGCTTCACTTCAGCATTTCAAGTTTAATAGAGTTGGACATGGAAGCTTTAAAAAGAGAAAAGATAAAGTAGCAGTAAGATAAATTTTTCTTCAATCTTTCATTTCTCCATCAGCACTCAATTTTTCCCCTGATGAGTTTTCAATATGAAAACATGATGTGTGGAGAATCACACACACACACTAGAGTATTTTTCTCTTTAAGAAGTCGGTATCATTTCAATGAATCTATACAAGCCCCTCTTCTCCCAACACCCTAACACTACTAAGTCAAAACAAATTTTGGTACTTGTATGTAAGAAGTAGGTTAAATACTAAAGTTAATCCCTTCAGAAGGAAACACCTTTTTGTGCGGAAGTGACAGTGGCATTTTAAGTGCCAGCGGCCTTCTAAGTGCCAGCATTCAAGGGGCTTAGCCTATCTCTACTTCAAATAAGAAAACACCAGGTGTGCTGGACACTTACTTATTTGGGGTTTTGACCAGCACACCTGGTAATCCCATGCAGCAGCAAAATGTTTGGTTTTGAAAAAGAGAAGAGTTCTGTCAGGCTGTTTTTCTGCAACATTCATCATGTAAATAAACATCTAATTTTAAGTATTCAATTTACAGAGACTGACTGGATTATTCCACTTGTTCCAAACTCTACTTGTTTAAGTATTTGATGTTTAAGACGAAGAGATTCATTTCATTCAGTCTTAAAATCCTCAGACTCAGCCTTCCACAAGGGCCCACCGTCCATTTGGAGAGATGTGCTATACACGTACAAAGATCTGCTCTTTCATTTTAGAAGTTGATAGCTTTGCCAAAAGACGCTGCTAGGTTTGCTTCCCGGAAGGCTTCTGACACTGTCTGTAGAGAACAAGCACAAAAAGGTACAAGTTATTAGTGTTTACACGTGATTACAGCATGTCTGGGTAACGCTGGTGTTCAACAGGCCGTTTACAAAAAAACTTACTGGGTGGGCATGGCAAACTCTGGCTACATCCTCACACGATGCTCCATATTCCATAGCAAGGGCAGCTTCATTAACCATTTCACCAGCACCCTGTAATTTAATGGGATTTGTAATTAGCCCAAATCGTTATGCAGTTGTCCACGTCCCCTCGAATCACTAACAGTTTGTAAATAAGAATCTTGTAAAGTATTATAACTAGCATTTCAGCTGTGTTCTAGTACAAAACCTAAGTACTTAATCCATTTGGTGACTGTGCTCAACCCTAGCGCAGATCTAAACATAATTCTTACTAAGAGTATTTTTTTCCTCTCTGAGAAATTGTGCAAAATCTGGGCTTCTTTCCATCAGAAAGAATGTGGGCAGATAATGCCCACATTTTCACCAAAGCTACAGTGTACATGATTGCTGCTGAGACCTCCCAAACACCAACGGCTTCCTGGGAAGTTAAATAGATTACTAGATAAACAAAAGCATTTTACTACATCTGCACCCTTATTTTTATTGATGCAAGTTGAATTTATACCTATTTACTCAGAAAATGTTTCTTTGAGGAGCTGAAAACAGTGACATCTGCTGTCACTCTTTTAACATTCAGCTCCACAATCATAACATTTTCCCCCAGCCCTTTCCCACTGAAGAAAGTTAGTCTGTCTCACACCAATAAACCTAAGTTGTGCTTCCTTTGAAGTATGTTGATTTTTAAAAGACTGGCATTGTGAGATATAATAACCAGCATTGACATATTCGAGTATGTATTCCTATCAGAAATTACAAGAATTAGATTCAGAAACAAAAAGCCTATCCACTGGTGTTTGCATATATCCATTCATAGGAATAAAACTTCATTTCCAGGAAAATGGAGAGCAGTTTTAGTATTTCTCTTAAAGAAAGTGGTCAACAAGATGCATGGAAGTGGTTTTGCATACATCTTTAGGAAAAAAAAAAAAAAAAAAGAGTATTTAAAGCTAAGACAAACAAAAGAGAAAGAGATTAAGGTCTAACCTTGGACTGCGTGGGACAGTGGAAAACAATACTTTTACAAAATAGAATTTTATGATTTCCAATCTTTGGAAAGGATTCTTATTTGAAGTTCCATAAGTTACTGCCCCCAGTTTTGGTGACTATAGCATGAGGTTACCAACTCTGCTGAAGTCTGAGGTTCAGAGAGTAGAGAAAAAACAAACAAACAAAAAACAAAAAAAACCCCCACTCCACTGAAAGAGCCAGGGTCTATTCAGCTCCCTCAACTTCCAGAACTTCAGTCAACAATTTCTGCTCTTCTCTTAAGTATTTGGCAATATTCATTCAAGAAAAAAAAAACAAACAAGAAAACCAAACAACCAAAGCAGAACAAAAGCAAAACCCCAAAAACCAAAACACAAACACCCAACAACTGGTCAGGGAAACCAATTAACCCTAGCAATTCTTGGGAAATAAAAAAAAAGATATGCTGGGTCTAAGACCAAAATAACAGAAAATAGGGAGGAGGGCAGGGCTGCAGAAGAGAACTGACTCAAATCTTCCCTCTTACAAGGACTTCTCTTTAATTGACAAAAAACTTTGCAACTGTGCAACATGAATGAAAGCCCCTTACAAGGGCCAGAGAGCAGCACAATTTACAATACTTACTGCGCCTAAAATGTGAGCGCCCAACATCCTGTCTGTTGATTTCTGACTCAGTATCTTCACCATGCCATCTGTGTCAGCATTTGTTTTTGCTCTGCTGTTGGCAGCAAATGGAAATTTCCCAATTTTGTATTCTACACCCTATAAAACAGGCACGTGTTACTGATTGAGTGACCAACAAGAACAATGTAACTATAGAAACAATTTGGTAAGTACAAGACCAGAATACAAAAATTAAAAAAAATCCAAAGACATACAGAGCAATGCATAAGAACCACCACCAAAAGGGATATAAGGGGGTTATTAGAAGATTAGCAAATGAAAAATACAGAAGTCATTCACAGAAGAGAACTGTCATCCTGGAGAGAGTGGCATATAGGAGGGAATCATTCCATCGTACACCCTAAAAAAAATAAACTCATATGCAGAAATTCTCCTGGACAATGTAGCTGGATAAACGACTGGGCAATGAAACCACACCCGAGGTGGAAAACAGTTCTATGCAAGAAGAAAACCAACAGTACCTCTTCCTTCAGCTGTTCTTCTGATTTGCCAACCCAGGCCACTTCAGGGTGAGTGTAGATCACAGAGGGTACGCAGTTGTAGTCAATGTGAACTGCTCCCCCAGCCATCCCTTCTACGCAGAGAATGCCTTCATCCTCAGCCTTGTGGGCCAGCATCGGTCCAGCAACTACATCACCAATAGCATAGATGCTATCAGACCAATGAGACAGAATGAGACACCGTTTAAAAACATCCTAGCACACCTAGGCTACCTTACAGAACAGTCAGCTTAAAACATGTTGTTGAAAACTCTTTACAATATTAAATTTCAAAAGAAATACAAAGTATTTCCACAGCAGCTTCCACACTTCAAGAAGTGAATGACCACACTTCAAGAAGTACGAGTGATCTGAAATACAGACAGGAACTTCTAAATTACAAAGTTTCAAAGGTTGACTAAAAATCTTTAGTTCCTGAAATAAAGAGAAATTACGAGTTTTCATTACAGAAAACTATATTCTAAAATTTAAGAGAGTGGTTTAGTAGGTTAAACTTTTAAAAATAAGAGTTCTGTTTTTAAAAAAGTAGAAAATATTATCTAGTATTACTTACTTTGGAATTTTGGTTTGGAATCTGTTATTGACTGGAATTCTCCCCCTCTTATCAAGTTCAATTCCAATATCTTCAAGACCTAGATTTTTTGTAAAAGGACGTCGACCGATGCAAACCAGGAGCACATCACAAGTTATTACTTCTGCCTTGCCACCAGAAGCAGCTTCAAGACTATAGAAAAATAAATAGCAAAACCACTAAGCTATAAACCTTCAGTGTTGTATTTCTCTGACTAGTAACCAACATGATCCTGACAGGGACCTACTGACTGGATCTGGCATCCAAACCACTTGATTCAACTGCCCCACACTCCTTTCTTACAAAAGTTGAGGAGTAGAAGAGGGAGGAAGGGACAGTAACTCCTGCTACATTTGTTAGCAACTCTCAGACACAGCCATTTGGAGTAAATATCCACTAGCAAGTAGCATGGCTTGACATGACCAAATCCGTACAGTGCTCAGTATTCAACACCTAAACTAGGTATGTTTTGGGGTGGGGTAGGGCCACGGATTCTGAGCAAGCTTTCTTCTGGCCCAAACACCCATTAGCAGATGCCCTGAATCACGTGCATCCTTCAAGTGCATCTTTGTGTTTAACTGCACCCAGAACAAGCCGAGTTTCTGTGCTCTGAGAGCACAAGAACCAAAGCACGGTAAGTGAGGATAAATAGGAAATGTGTTTCAAATGTGTTTCAGCATATTCCTGAGATAATACGAAACTCTAAATGTAGGAACAGAGACATAATCAGGATCAGTGCAGTATGTAAAGAAGTCCAAACCTAGGACTTTTACAATGGTGAAGGACAAACTATGCTGAGGTATGCCAATACAAGCCACCATATTAAGATTCCAGTGGAAAAAAATCCCAACATTTAAGGTTACTTTTCTTAAGTAACATTAAGCATCTTCTTAAAACTCAACCTACAGTTTATGTAACCACAATGCAGAGAAAACACATTAACAGGAAAATGAACAAAAGTAGTGCATACGTATGGACTTTTGCAAAGCAAACTTGCTTTCTACATTTCTAGATTAGCTCTTCATCTATAAGTCTTCAAAGGGCTTAACTATGGCCATTAGAAGACACTCTGGGGTAGTTTCATTTATTTCTACTCAAAAGCAATCAAATCTCTGCCATGAGATTTGTCTCTCTTCTTGTCTTCTTTGGAGACCAGGGAGGTATGGACAAAATAACCCCTCCAGTAAGCAGCCAAAAATGAATGGTGTGAAAATGCCTGTATGAACAATCATGATATTTATGTTAATTATACCAGAAGTAAAGATCTTCCCATGAAAAGAGTGGTTTAAGAGTTCTGTTTTCATTACTGATCTCACTAAAACAATACTGGTTTTATACTAGCATACCTTCAACTCAAGTCAATGGAACCACTCCTCTATAAGCAATCTAGGACTCAATAAACCCAAAATTATGAATTCTCTAAGTTACAGTACCGGAAAAAATATTTTCTTTAGTTTTATGTTAAGCACTTACGCTACATCAATTTTTCCATCTGGTTTCTTGGTAGCACCAGTAACTTTGGTGTTCAGTTTAAACTTCAGTCCCTGCTTCTGAAGAATACGTTGGAAGTTTTTAGAGATCTCCATGTCAATTCCCATTCCACCAACATGGCCCATGAACTCAACAGCTGTCACATCTGCACCCAGGCGCTGCCAAACGGAACCCTGCAGCCACAACAACACACAAAAGTGTTTGAAAGGAAAACTTCAGATTTTTTTTTTTAACTATAGTACTTATCACTTTGATTGTAAACTTTTCAAAAGCAGGACAACAGGTAAGAGCAAAATGATCAGCTTTTACAAGCATTACAGTGTAGGATAAGACATGTCCATATCCACTACCTATCCCACCCTTTCTAAAAAAAACCAAAACAAAACAAAAAACCAAAAAAGAATTTATCACTGCTTGTCTGCATACCCAAAACTTCAGTGACTGGATTCAAAGAATTATCTTTTCAATAAATAACTAACAAAATTAAGTATAAATTAGGTATATTTTAGGCTACAGATACAGAAAAAATAAATATTAAAGAATCTGAGTGTAGCTCAGAAAATCCAGAGGAAGTTCTTTAGGACTACAGATTATACTAAAACAGCACCACATTATGGAAATCTTATGCAATAAAATGGAACCACTGCTGCTTCCTTATGTATTTATAACCATAACTGTTACCATCAGCTTCACCAACAAAACCCATATACATGCTCAAGTGACCCACATCCATCCAACATGGCATTTCACTGTGCTTTTACTTTCCCTGCTCAGTGGCCAGTGGCCTGAGCTGCGCTAAGCAGATGGGTGAATTTGCAAGACCAACAAACATGCATTCTTCTTGAATCACACAGGTAGGAGGCAAAAGGACTCAGTCCAAGATGAACTACAAAGTTTCCACTCCTTTGGTTGTTAGATAGAACGCGTGCAGTCATATCACATAAAAATTTCTTGGTATTAATTGCTGTGCACAAGAACTTATCCTGGCTTGAAATGAACTTCCTTTAAAAAAAGGAAGAGAGAGCAGATACAAATCTCAGTGAAAGTTGACAACAAAAAAAATTCCCTGTATGAGGCCCTGTATGTTTCTCTCTCATTTCTCTGCTTAGCTAACCAGCTGCAGGAGTACTGATCCTACACACACTTATCCCAGCTTTTCTGGCAGAAAAGGGAGCTGGCAGGCTATGAAATCTGAACAGTTTCATTACAACTCAACCATATATCTGTTAAATCACAGCAACATAATCAAATACAACACAAAAAAATAACATCCTGTTCCTTTATAAATTAAAGACCAAGTGGTTTAAATATCCTCTCACCAGTTCCACACCAATGACTCCTGCACCAATGACCACCATCTTTTCAGGAACTTTTTTCAGTGACAGCGCACCAGTGGATGACACAATATTGTCTTCATCAATCTAATGACAAAAAAAAAATCCATGAAGAGAGGTTTACAATCTCTATTTTGCATTATGCAGAAAACACATAGACGTTGGAAGTACAATCAAATGCAAACAATTATTACATATTAAATTGTGTGGGTATTACACACTGAAAAACAGTACTATTAAGATTTCAACTACGTACAGTAATTCCAGGGAAGGGAGCAACTTCGGAGCCTGTGGCTATAAGTATGTTCTTTGTATTGATAACTTGTGTGCTGCCATCGTCTTTGGTTGCAGTGACTTGGTTTTTGCCAGTTATTTTTCCAAACCCAGGAACATGTACAACCTTTAGTAATCAAACACAGTAAATTCAGATTCAAATTACTTACGGAAGTTACTCTGCATTTAACCTGAATGTCACTAATGCTTTAGAGAAGCTGCTAAATGTCCCTTTGCATCACCATCTAGTACAAATCACAAAGTAATTGTATACTTTTAATTAATTGTTCTTTTAATTAAATTAAGAATGAAGGATCTGCTCATTTAAAAATTTCCTAGAAGAGAAGCATTCAAATTCTGCCCTTGCCGAGTCAGTCGCTCAAATTAATTTACGTGGCAAGAACATGAAAATCTAAAAAGCAAGAAATTCAGATCAGAAAAAAAAAAATATCATGGCTGTACCTCAATATACAATCCAAACTAACCTTGTTTTGTTTAAATAAATGAGCAATTCCACCTGTTAAGGCCTTCACTGCACCACTCTTCTGTTCCATCATCTTCTCTAGATTCAAACGGATTCCTGTAACTAAGGTTAGAAAAAAAACCTTCTATCAAACATTGCACTGTTTTTGTTTAAAATGTATTTTATTTATTGAAAGCTGTTAACTAACAGCTCCGACACAGTAAGATGTTTTGAATGGCCCAACTAAACAGTAATGACTACATTAAACAACTGCTATGCTAAAAAGCAGGATTAGAGTTTTCAAATGTAACTTACCTAGCCATGATTCAGGGTTCTAGGAGCAGACACGTGTCTCCCTAACCCTCTGACAGATAAGTCGAAAAAGTTTTATGACCAAAAATACACAGTAGTCAGATTTGACTGATTAAATTTGCGTGCTGATGGAAATCATTTATGCTAACAGGCACTTAACAAACTGCTCTTGACACTCACTTTCGATTCCTCGATTGGCAAAATCTTTTCCATGGGCCAAGTGATACAGATGCGAGTTGTTCAGCAAGGCCTACAACAGACACACAGAAATGTGAACTGGGACATACATTCATGATTGAAATTATTAGTTATATTACCAGGAAAAAAAAAAATCTGATGCTATTTGCTAAACAGTCTCATTATTAAGAAGTCTGACATATACATATTTTAAAAGGTATATTTCAAACACAAACTGTACACAGCAGCTTATAGTGACATGTTTTATGAAGTTACATATTTAACATAAAAATAGAAAATGGTTAAATTCACACCTATCCTTTTTGCTCTTTTCACCAGATAAACTGTGAGGATTTAAAAAAGAAAACATAGACTTTACGTAGAGGGAAAAAAGATGATTCTGACTTAGAGGAGAGTTTCCTTATTTCTCTCAGACAAGAGATTACTTGTCAATGAAAAGAGGATACAGAAAAACTGGATGAGGAAAATCTATATTGATATCTCTGTTAAAATTCTAGCATAAAAATTCATGTATACAAACGTGAGTTAAATTTTGTAGCTGAGTAGCTGTGCTAAAGTCACACAACCACATAGGTGCTTGAGCTGAAGCTAGATGGCTTAGAGCTAGCTCAGGTCACGGAACGTTCAGAATTCAAAATTAAATTTAGAATAGTTTTTATAACAATGTTTATAAATCAGCTGCTTGAAATGCAGAACCTCTAGAACTGTATTTGATTAGAAGTAGCAACAGGAAGGGATCTTGGTAAGAAAAATGATGTCTTTTGCCATAGACATCCCAAACACAAATTTACCAGTGTCCTTTCAGGAAGGACAACAGCCCAAGTCTGAGCAGAGTGAAAGCAGGCCCAGTGAAACACTCAAAGCACCTTTATGAAATACCCACCTTATATACCCACGCTTGAGTTAAACAAATACTGTCAGAATAAGGTAATGCAATTTTTATTAATAAGTCTTGTCAACTCTCAATCTTTAAAATCGATTTACCCATTTCATGTAAATGTCACAACTCTGAATCTGCAACATCCAACGTTACTGAAGACACAGCCACTGCTTCAGACTTTAGTAATTCAAAAAGAAAAAAATTCCATGCCCAATGTATTATTTTGGGTGGCTTTTTGGAAAGGAATTTTTTAATAGATTGTTATTGTCTCAGTGTATGCAGCCTATGTATCGACTTCTTAAGAAATTTATCGCTATTAAAAAACATTCTGGATAGCATCCAAGTTTAGCCCTGGGTTCAGATGTATTTTCTTAATAAATTCAAAAGGATTAAAAAAAATAATAAATTCAAGAACAAAAGTTTGTTTCATAGATCCTAGCAAATTTCCAAATTTTTAAAGTAACATGGTTGATCTACATCTCATTTTTTAGTTTTTCCTCTATATGACATTCTTAACTTCATTAGAACTATTCATAAGTGGTTAGGAAAATTAATATATAGTTTTTAAAACTTTGTATTTATACTGTATTTTCTCCTACCATGATAATGGAACAAACAGATTTTCTGAGCAAACAGATTAAAACCAGCAATATAGTTAGAGGGGGCTCTTGGTATGAAAACTACATCTGTTACTACAGACATTACAAACCTGGCATTACCTATGTCTTCCTTCACCTGCTAGATAGAGTAAATTAGACTAAAAAGGGTCTGTAGGAATATCACTATTCTTACAAGCCCTAGTTATGAAATTACTTGAAACTGGGCTGGCAACATCAAATATTAGGTTCTTCTCAACTTCTTTTTACTTCTCCTTTCTGTCAGAGTGCTTGCCTTGGACTCTCCCTTTTCTCTCCCCACGAGCACTACCAGCCTCACTCTCCAGGCCATCTTTTGGGGCTGCTGAGAATATTTTAGCTTAGATTAATATTTTGAGAACTAGTCAACAAGGCTCTTTCTACAGTCAATGGAAAGAGACGGCTCTCTTCAGAACACAGTGCATCCAACCAAAACCAGAGTTCACCATTTTTCAGGGGTACCCCTCTGCCGTTAATTTAGATTTACTTTCTCTACCCCTAGTGACACAGTTCTGCATTCCTTTAACATGAGAACATCACCTTGGACAAAACTGTAGGTTTATTTTGAACAAACTGATAGGAGAGGATCAAGAACTTCACATGGTAGACTACAAAAGATACAATTATCTGAACCAGTTAACACTGCACTCAGTTACTGGTTACAACACAGACTCAACAGCTCATCAGATAGAACCGTATGCGCCCCTGGTTTTCATTCTCTTCCATTTTTATTTGGGAAAGCCCACAAAGAGTTTGCAAACAAAACACTTCTACCGAGCAAATAAAATTTTATCCCCTTGTGTTATTTACTTGCATCTTCAGCTTATTTGGACTGCAATTTCAATTTTAAAAATAGATTGGTCTTCAAAAAAGACTTAAGGAGGAGTTTCTCAAGTGACACACACAATATCTGTTGTTTTTAATGAAGTTATGACAAACTATGTACACTTACCTTGGATGGAATACATCCAACATTCAAACAGGTTCCACCTAAGGTTTCATTTTTTTCTACACAGACAGTCTGGGAAAGAAATGGGGAAAAAAGAACTTTTTAGTCATACTATGCCATCATTTCCTTACAGGATATTGACAAGTTAGAATTGATGACAAAGACCTAATAGCTCTTCCTGTAAAAGTGTCTTTTTAATTTCATTCCTAGATTTATTTTGTGGCTCAGAGTTCCCCTCCCTCACTTTTTTCCCTAGCTTAAAAACTGCAAAATGGCTCTTGCAACAAAATTCTCTACTGGAATAGCGCCACATTACCCAGTGCACCATTTATACTCTCATGCAAGATTAAATGCTGCTCTTCTGCTTCAAAAATCCAAAGATACCTCTCTTAAATATAACACTGAGTTCTCTGAAATATATTCCCCTTGCAATTAAAAAAACACCAACCTGCAAAAAGCAAAAAATGTGAATCACATAGAAGATTCCTGAAAACAATTGATCTCAAGCAAACAACAGACAAATAAACCAATACCTGTTTGTTACAATCACATGAAGAAATTTTTTATTTAAAGAAAAGCCCCAAACCATAAATATTTCCCTCTCTAGATGTGCTATCCTGCAAGACCCTTTGCTATAAAGTTGTGCCAAAATCTATAAAGAAAGAATAAATATCAAGTAAAGCAAAGCCAAGTAAAATAAAGTCATTACTAACAGGGATAGAAAATATTTCATCTCCTTTTCATCAACTTGCCAACATCAAAGTGTGCAAAGGAAAAAATGCAACTGACAAAGTTTCAAGTAAAAACAGATCACTTGTGGGGGCGAAGAGGGTACCATAAACCTTTTTTATGGATGCAAAGGAATTGGCATCTCCTCCTGTGCAAGGTGCACACATGTTCAAAATAATAGCTCCTTGGTTTATACTCCAAGAGCTCCAACTTGCTGAGAAGTGACTGCCAAGGTGAAAGCTTTTCATCATTTCTCTAAATTGCTGTTTTTCGCTAAAGTAGAGGTGATGAAGAGCAGGATTCACCGGATCAAATCACAGAAACACATTGATGACCCCCTTTCTATCCTTCCTCCTGAGCTAAGCACATGAGGGCATAAAAAGTGATCCAAAGGCTTTAATGGACTATGCACTATGGATCAAACAGCACCACACTCCTACCTTTACCTGATTCTGCCTCATCCACTCTACATCAGCTTCACCAACAAGGCCAAGCAAAGTTGCTGAAAAGTCAATGTCTAGAGAACACTGCTGGCAGTAACATGGGTGCTGTGGAACAAGGACTTCATGCTTGTACTAGCACACATAGCACTGACAGTGAAGGCTAAGCGTTCAGTAGAGCACACTCTAAAACTTCCTGATGGAATCTCAAACATTTGTATTTTGGTACACATTAGAAGGCTGAAAGACGTCCACAGAGACAGCTCTGGAACTCAACTGTGGGAGTAATAAGGGGCAACACTCAGAATTACAGGAAAGTTTAGGTTGAAGGGACCTCCTCTGGAGGCTAACTGGTCAAACCTCCTGCTACAAACACAGTCAACATCAAAGATTTATGAAGTGGTTCAGCCAAGTTCTGAAAATATCCAAGGGTGAAGACTACGTGCTATCTGGCCCTCATTCCAGCATTTCACTGGAACTCCACTCATCTTACCAGGAGTCTAATCAACTCATTTCTGTCATGAAGTCCAAATGTCATAATTCAGAAGCACTGGACATACCAGCCAGCAGGACCACACTGAAAGCTGCTAGCTCCACCTTCTCAGATTTCAAAATAATTAAGAGAAGAATAACACAGAACCAAGAGAGGAAGCTGGTCTCATATTAAGGAAAAAAGGTTTAAAAAAAAATCCTTCTGAAATCGCATTCTGAATTTTCTTAAGTTAGAAGATCTGAAATGCATTATGCACATATAACTCTCACAATACTCAATTAAACAACGCACCATTAGTATACACCAGATAAAAGTTGTTGCTTTCAAAAGACGTACAAAGACAACAGAACAAAGATGAACATAAATAAATGTACATTAGATACTATAGTATTTCTATGGACATATTTTCACCTCTAAAATTCTCACATGGCAATGCAATTCCTCTACTCACATTCAAAAACCACATCAGTTAAATATTGATATTTTTTCAGTCATTGTCTCCCGCAACCCCCTTTTTCTTTGTTGGGAGAAACATTCCTTCCTAGCATTCATTTCTCACCTTCTCTTCCACAAGAGCATAAGCCCATCTCAATTATCACTTCAATCAAAAGCAAGCTGTCCTGAGCAGCTTTGCCAGTCACCTAGCAAGGCTACAGACAGTAACACCTTCACAGCGCCATTTCATAGAATCATAGAATGATTTGGGTTGGAAGGGATCTTAAAGATCATCGAGTTCCAACCCCCTGCCATGGGCAGGGACACCTCCCACTAGAGCAGGTTGCTCAAAGCCCCATCCAGCCTGGCCTTGAACACCTCCAGGGATGGGGCATCCACGACTTTCCTGGGCAACCTGTTCCAGTGATTTCAATTTCTGTATAATCTGGGTAAGCGAGGTAAGGAAAGATTACCAACGTGGCAATGGCACCTCATGCCCCAAGATGTGACAGAAGAATTTCAGTTTTTCAGTATCACACAAACATCTCCCAAGTTCATCTGGATGAATACTCTGCTACCTGAGTGTGGTCTCATCTTACCTTGAAACCAAGCTGAGCTGCTTTGATAGCAGCAACATAACCTCCAGGACCAGAGCCGATAACTGTGACATCAGCATCAACTGAAACAGAGCACATTTGAGTTATTTTTGTTTCTGCAACTCACTTTTTACTGCATGAATAACAGTTTTTAATTTCTGAAATAATTCATGTTTGAAAATACATTTTGTTAAAAAAAATCAATATGGCTATTAGAAATAATGCAACTTAATAAACTAGGTTTAGATAAGTAAATTACACCTCACATCTAAGAGAAACTTTCTGGACAAATGGAAAGGTTGCATGGAGGTATTCATTCTGCAATAAAAACAATAGTCCTAAATTTTGCAGGGAAAATCATGTAAAACGAAACAAGGCAACTGAATTCTGCCTGACCCATCCATTCTGCTACAAATCCTTTAAGATGTCTGGATAACATTTTTCCAACATAGCTTCTATTGACATTTACTGCAAAAGATAAATGCTTACTGAATGCCATGAAATCAGTAGCTTATAAAGCAGAAAATATGGCTGAAATAGATATCCGTGCAACCTCTATTGATTATGAACGCAGTAGAAGCTATGAACTTTGTACCTAAGTCATATCTCGTAACCACAACCTCTTTTGGAATATTAATTACCATTGCTGTTCTTATGTTATATAAAGTTCAACTTCTATTTATAGCTTTAGCTTGATATCAAATAGGGTAAATAAGACAGTATTTTTCATCTAAATCTCCATGATGACATGGATTCTCCCATCACCTAGAAGACCGATTTCTGTGTTTGAAGCACAACTTTGTTTTCTGAGGTTTTTTTGGCTTGCTTTTTTTTTTAATGTCAAAAGAAATTCTGCACAATTAATCACCTTGATCAGCATAGGTCCTTTGTGACACTGCACAAATTCCCTGGAGACCATGATGAATTCGATCAAAATGGCTTCTCTAGAAAGGGAAAAAAACACGCCTTAGTTTTCAAAGTTGAAGTCTACCCCTGAATAAAAATCAGCATTTTAACCACACACAGACAAACACACAAGTTATAGTCACCCGTTAACCAAACCAGGAACAACACAACCGACGTGGAGGTGGAGGGCACTGTCTGGAAGGAGAGGCAGAAGTCGCTCTGCCATTCACCTGCTCTGCAACCTCAGCCGACCATTACACCTGTTTCACGTCAACATCGCCTAAGGCTGCCTCGAACTATGCAGCCTTCACACGGGGCTCTCAAACCACTTAATAACACCAATTAGCCAGGCGCAGGAGTTTATGAAGAGTCTTCCATAAACCGCCGTTTTCTGCCACCTCCCGTCCACAGGCAACACCTCAGAGGTGGTTCTGGAGGGCACGGCTTTTCCATCGCCATGGGACAGCACGGTTGGTACGAGTACCTCACGGGCCGATCGCTGGAGTTGAGAGGATGCTTCTGGAAGCATTTCCGAAGCCCTCAACGCTGCCCCAGAAGCGGGAACCGACCCTCTGACAGCCGGCAGTTCCCACAGCCACAAACGTACCCGCCCCCGCTCCGCCCGCCCCGCCCGCCCCCTGCGGCCGGAGCCCCCCCTGCGGGCCGGGACACCCCGCTCGGCTCTCGGGAGGGCCGACAGCCAACAACCTGCCTGGCAGCACGGACAAGACCCCGAGCCCACCGCTCCCGGGGCGCCGTGAGGCCCGCCTGGGGACAGGCCGCACCGCGTCCCCTCAGCCGAGACCGGGCCGCGCCGCCGAAAGCAGAGAAGGGAGGGAAAAGCAGCCAAGCCCCGCGGCCGCCCGCCGCCCCTCAGGGCGCTTGCTCCGGCTCCGCCCGCCCTCACGCCCGGCTCTCGGCAAGGGGGGGGTGGGTTGTCTGTGTGAGGAAAGCCCCAGGCCCCAGCTTCCGAAGGCGGCGCGGCGCGACTGAGCTCCCTCCCTCCCTCCCGCCCGCCGTCCCCTGTCCCCTACCGGCGCCGTACCCGAGCCAGCGCACAGGAGACACGTCCCCAGCGCTGCATGTCCGCCGCCACCAGCCCGCGCCCCTCAGCCGCCGCTCCAAGGACTCCGCCGACCGCGCAGGCGCAGAGGGAGGGGGCACGGTGGGACGAGAGGCCGCCGCCGCGCGGAGGCGCCCCCTGGCGGAGGCGGCCGCCCGGCACAGCGCTGGGAGAGGGGCGGGGCCTAGTGGGGAGGGGCGGGGACACGCAAATGAGATTCTTAAAGCGGCAGGGCGCGGCCCGGGGCGGAGCCGCACGGCAGCGAGTCGCGCCAGCCGGCAATAAAATTAACGTTCAGGTTAGGCAAAAGAGCTCACAAGCCCACATCTAATGGATAAAAATAAAATTTGGGGACTAAAAAAGTCAAAATATTTCATTTTTCAGAATGAAAATTCTTTCTTCCAACCGGACACAAGAGGAAAATGTCTCGCAATGAGAATCATAGAATTATGGAATTGTCAGAGTTGGCAGGGACCTTCTAGAGATCATCTGGTCCAACTCCCCTGCCAAAG
>BJBW01003444.1:25142-324443 GCA_004320125.1 Scolopax mira
CTTCCCATGTTCCAGCTTGAGCCCATTGCCCCTCGTCCTATTGCTGGAAACCACTGAAGAGAGTCCAGATCCATCCTCCTTCAACCCACCCATTTGATGCTTGTAAACATAGATAAGGTCTCACCTCAGCCTTCACTTGTCCAGGCTAAAGAGTCCCAGCTCCTTCAGCTTTTCCTCATAAGGGAAAGGGGTCTAATCCCTTAATCATCTTCGTTGCCCTACACTGGACTCTCTCCACTAGTTCCCTGTCTCTCTTGAACTGGGGGGCCCAGAACTGGATGCAGTATTCCAGTTGTGGCCTCACCAGTGCAGAGTAGAGAGGGAGAATGACCTCCCTTGACCTACTGGCCACACTCTTCCCTATGCAGCCCAGGATTCCATTGGCTCTCTTGGCAACAAGGGCACAGTGCTGGCGAATGGAAAGTGTGCTAACTACCAGGACACCCAGATCCTTTTCCTCACAAGTGCTTTCCAGAAGATCCACCCCTAACCTATACTGGTGCCCGGGGTTCTTTCTCTGCAGATGCAGGACCCTGAACAATCAGCCATTGGAATAATCTCCCCAGGGAAGTGATGGGTTTCCCAACAGTGGTCACTTTTAAGATTCAGCTGGACAGGGTGGTGGGCCATCTTGTCTAGTTCATGCTTTTGCCAGACCAGATGGTCCTTGAGGTCCCTTCCAACCTGATATTCTATCATTCTATATGGCAGTGAAATGGAAATAAATCCAAATTTTAAAATACTTAAAAATAGAACAGCTAAGGTATTTCAGCTTACCTTCAGTAAACAGCTAAATTTTGGAAAGGATAACTCGGTATAAGTGACTTGGTATAATTGCTTTCAATTTATTTAATCGTGAAAAATTTGAACAAGAATACTGAGATGTTTTCATAATTAACACACCTAGATTTTGTGGTGTTTATATTCTTCCAGGCCACTTGTGCTTTAGAAACAAGTGCTTGCCCCTGCGAACCATCCTCTATATGGACTTCAGCATATCAGTGTTTGAAAATATGAACCCTTCATCACCTGTGGGGGAGCAGCAAGAAGCCAAGGCCATTTTACTCCTGCACTGAATTCCACTGGTTTAGATGATGTGTGATATTCTGTTCAATTTATGACAAAAGCATCTAAATGTGACTTTAGATAAGTAATATGCAACATAATTCATAGCACTGATTGGCCACTTTGCCCAAAAGTGAAAATGTTTTTCTGGGAAAAAAAAAAAGTTCCCAAGTCTCCTGTACTTACTTACCAATTTCTTGCATAAAATCAAGATTTCCATGAGGTGGCAGTGTTCTGTCATTTCCTGTACAGAGCAGCACATCAGTAAGTACACATTTTGGAAATCCCTTACAAAGAGGAGTAATATTTATAAATGCAAGCCTGTCTGATTATAAGAGACAAAGTATTTAGAGGAGCCACCTGGGAGAAGAGCAATTCAGGTATTAATAACATATAGTCAGATCAAAAGTGCACCAGCTAATGAACGTGTTGGCACCTGATAACACTGCATGAAAGTGCCTGCGTTCAAAATTAAAGGTCATACTCTCTAGACAGGATTCCTCTTCTGTCTTTCTACATCAGGATTTATCTGCTTGCATCTCCAGCAGCACTGGAGACTGGACCTGACTGATATTTTCATTATTTAAGTCTGTAACTCTTAGGCTGGCTAATGAGAAAGCAGCCTGGAGCTTCCCAATGCTTGCAGCAAAAGTATCATGGCCCCATTGTTTCCTCCCATCATAGAATTCTTTTGATTGGAAGAGACCTTTAAGAGCATCAAGTCCAACCACTAGCCTATGTCCTGCCTTGAGCAACACAGGATTATTTTCTCTTTCAGTAATTCTACTTTTCCATAAGGTCTCTTCTAATGCTGGGTAAAACTGCACTTTTAGAAGACTCTAATAGCTGAATTTGTGAAAATATTTCCTTTATAGTTATCTATTCTATGTAAGTTTCAAGGTCTCAGTGTTTTTGAGCTCACCAGGTATGGGGATGAGGAGAAGTGAGATCTGTGCACTTGACCCCAGCTGGCCAACAGGATCATTTCATACCACATAAATTTGAAACTTTGCTGACAAGTTCTCTCTCTCTCTCCCCTGATGGCTGTGATTCTTGCCCCTGAGCCCTTCCCGAAGCTGCAGTGCTCACAGTGTTCCACATTTGCTGTCCCCTGCTGGGAGTGCACAGCGTCCTGCTGACAGTGTGGGCTCAGTATAGTCCTTGCATTTTTTATATTGGTACTGGGATCAATATTGGTTCTTTAGTATTATTATTGTTAATTATTTAGTCTTATTCTATTAATTCTGTTTAAATTTCAAGCCCTGGCTTCCCTTGTTTCCTGATTCCCCTTCCCAGGTGGGGAGGAGTTATCGCGTGAGAGAATAATTGTCTGTGACAATGACAATAATGACAATAAATTATTGCGTTTCAAACCACAGCAGCCTAGCACTGCTAAGTTATCACTAGACCATGTCCCTCAGCACTACATCTGCACTTCACTACATCTCCCCTCCTCGCTAGTGAGCCAACCAAAGAGAATAAACAGCAAAAATCCTCCAGCCATAGCTATCTGAAAGTTCTCAGCCGACACGTTTTGATTCCCCATGGCTTCCCAGCCCCAGTGTGCAACAGGGCACCAGAGCACACTGGTGGTCTAGTGTGCTAGATCTAGGGAAATAAATGTTTTTCAGACATAGATCTGAATTCCATGAGCACATTGTTATTGCGAGCAGCGAACAGGACCGTCTTCTGCAACAAGAAATGACTAGAAGCTCTGAAGGACACACTTTGAGTATGTCACATCTGGGTAGCATGTGAAAGAACAGGACACAGAAGAGAAAATGCCTCCAAGAGGGAAGCTGAGGCCTCAGCAGGGCTGCTGGAAGGCCCTGTGGGGAAATCTCCTTGGAGTCTTTGGTGCAAGAAGGATGTGTGTTGTAAAGGGTCCAGACAAGGGCCACAAAAATTATCAAAGGGACAGAGCATCTGTCACAGGCTGAGAGAGTTGGGGTTGTTCAGCCTGGAGAAGGGGAGGTTCTGGGGAGACCTTATAGTCTTTATTGCAGTCCTTATTACTGCATCTGAAGGGGGCCTACAAGAAAGCTGGAAAGGGACTTTTTACAAGGGTGTGTAGTTACAGGATGAGGGGTAATGGCTTCAAAATGGAAGAGGGTAGATTTAGATTAGCTATCAGGAAGAAATTTTTCACTGTGAGGGTGGTGAGGCACTGGAACAGGTTGCCCAGAGTTGGCAAGTTGTGGATGCCCCATCTCTGGAAGTGTTCAAGGCCAGGCTGGATGGGGCTTTGATTAACCTACTGGTGGTGTCCTCCCATGGCAGGGGGGTGTAAGAAGATGGTCTTTAAGGTCCCTTCCAGCTCTAACCATTCTATGATCTCTTTGCACTCTCTGTGTCCCAGTCAGAGGGCTCAGCCATGGTTTCATGCTGCACTGTCAAGTTTTCTCAAATTAAGAAGATGCTGATGAATACTGTGGCTGACACAGAGAAGGCGGCTTGTGTTGTGATTGCTTCAGGACCCAGGAGTAGAGAGAGAGTCTAGGGGGCTTGGGGGGACGGCAGAAAGCATCAAGGCATGTTTTGGTGGATGAGGACAGTGGGAAGGTGAAGGGGTACAGGGTAAAGGCAGGGACAGACACCTTCATTCCAGTTGCCACAGGCCTCGCAGTCATCTCTGAACAGCCTTGCCCATTATCTGCATGTCTCTTGGGGTCACAGTGGCTGGGAATGCCTTTCTGAACCTTCCTGAGGACTTTACTGGAATTTGGAGGTCGTTAAAATATTTTCTTGAGGTTTCATGTCTCTGACTAATAAAGACCATAAAGATCACATCCTCAATGGATTGCCTTTAGGACTGTGGTGGTTGTAAACCATCATCATCTGAGTGTTTTTTGTTCTTGTGCTCTTGGCATGATTCTACCTCACCTTTCTTTGGTTGTGGCACTCCTTTTGTGAACACTGAGGTCACAATACCTGGGTACACTCCTCCTTTTTATTGCATTCATTTAGCACGCATGAAATGTCCCCTTGCAGCAACACAAGTTCCCAGGAGCCCAGGCTGCATGAGGAGGAGTGGTGCCAGTAGGTTGAGGGAGGTCATCCTTCCCCTCTGCTCAGCACTGGTGAGACACAGCTGGAGTGCTAGGTCTAGTTCTGGGCGCCCTAGTACAAGAGAGACAAGGACATACTGGAGAGAATCCACAAAGATGATGAAGGGACTGGAGCATCTCTCCTGTGAAAAAAGGCTGAGTGAGCTGGGACTGTTCAGCATGGGGAAGAGAAGGTTCAGGGGGATCTCATCAACTTATAAGCATATAATATATAATAAGGACCTGAAGGGAGAGTACAAAGAAGACAGAGACAGGCTCTTTTCAGTGGTGCCCAGTGACAGAACCAGAGGCAATGGGCAAAAACTGAAACACAGGAAGTTCCCTCTGAACACCAGGAAATGCTTTTTCACTGTGAGGGTGACAGAGCAGTGGCACAGGTTGCTCAGGGAGGTTGTGGAGTTTCCGGCCTCAGAGATATTCAAAAGACATCCAGACACAGTCCGGGGTAACCAGCTCTAGGTGATCCTGCTTGAGCAAGGGGTTGGATCAGGGGACCCCCAGAGGCCCCTTCCAAACTCAAACATTCTGTGATACTGTGTCAGGAAAATAAATTGCATCATGAAGTCTCCTGGTTAGCTGCCCTGAGAACGAGTCAGCTCTGACTTCGAGCTAGAGGAAAGCTGCAGGCACATACTAGAGTCAACAGAGGGCAACATGACTGCATAGACTAACAGAGACCTGCAAGGGTATTTTAGAGAGGAGCATTACATCTCTTTGAACTACTGAGTATTTTCTTGCATTACAAATTGCATTTTTACACATATGCCTGTGCACAAATGTTTATTCGTACGCATCAAGATTATCAATCTTGACAGACTATTACACTCGCTCTGACTTGGGAAAATTGAACAGAAAAATCTACCCCACTCCATCCAGGGACCAGATGGTGGCTATCAGTGCCATGTGCCTTGCAAAGCCATATTTCACAAAATATTTTCAGATTATTCCTCTAATCTTTGATAGATCCTTTTGGTAACCTCCTGTCTTTGGTGAGAGTGAGCAGGGTACCATGGCAGGGTAAGGTATACCCAGAAAGAGATAGGGGGTGGCATTTTGATTTGCACCCTTGTCCAAAGCAGGGTATGTACTGCTGTTCAGACTGCTCAGCTTACTGCTCTGCTTAGAACCATTTCCTATCACTCAAGCAGTAAACCAAGATGAGTAGAGAACTGAAGAGAAAGCTACAGCAAGTCCATGACCTCTGTTTGAGGTTCTGCACCAATGTGTGGGCAATACAGAACAAACGGGAAGGAGGAAGGCAAGTGGGACTGGGCCAGGTGCAAAATAGCAGCATACCTCAGATTCATCAAAGAGGCAGGATAACTGTCTCAAAAGCATATCAGGAGCCCTGGTATGAGTGTACTCTGTTCTGCAAATATTTTACAAAGATCTTTACAAAGGCTCCCAAAAGCTTGCAGGAGTGTTAAGTGGTGGCTTCCAAATGCTTGCAGTAAAGTTAGGAGTCAGGACATTCTTCTGCTAGCTGAAGCTCTGAAGGAGCACACGTAGGCAAGCAGGGGCTCAGGGAAGCTGAAACACTGCATTTTCAAGCCAAAAGGAAATTAGAAAGGAGTCCCACACCCTACAAAGGACACCAGAACTAGGTCCAGTGGCAGGACCCATTTGGGTTCTCTCACACCACATGATGACGGCAGAAAAGGGCGTTGGTCCAAGCTGAACCATGACATACCTAATACCTTGCCATATGCCACGGTTAAACACACGGCAGCCTGCCCCTGGCTTGTGAGTGAGGTGCAATCCAGCTGCCTCACCTGAGGGAATGACTCTTTTTTGCATTTAAATGTGAGGCACCTAGTGACACCATCCTCCTAAAGCAAGTACCTAAATTCCCTGGGTAGACAGCAGGTGCCTTTGGAAATAAGCACCCAGGAGATCCTGTCTGCCTATCTTATATGCATTCACCAACACCAACACAATCTTCCTCACGGCCTTCAAGGATTCCTGCCTCTGCTTTTATATACAGGTAAAGCAAGCAATTGAGGTAGGACTTGTCTCACCTCACTGCAGCTGTCAAGATGGGACATCTGGTTTAGCAGGTCTAATAGAAAGGTAGCCTTCTGGGCTCCTATGGGAGACTCGGAGAAACTGACAAATTGAGAAGGTTACTCATCCTGTAGTCAAGAGGGTGTCAAGAACTGTCCTCCAACAGCTGACTGTAGCCCTGCTGTACACTGAGCTGAGAGGGGGCCCAATGACCCACATTTAAACATCTAATTTTGAGATAGTCAAAGCTGGTGGTGGGAAAAAGCTCACCACATGTAAGAAGGAGTGACTCCACAGGCATGAAGAACTTTTGGACTCTTTGGATACCTTGGGCAATTCAACTGGGTCCTGCCCTGGGGATTGCAGGGACACGACTGCACTGCTGCTCCTCAAAGGAGGCAGAGATGACTCTCCCTTCAGTTCACTTAATTTTATCGAATTTGTGCTGCAGAAAGGAAGTGGGAGCTCTATGTCTGATGTCCTTCCTTCGAATTTCCTTCCATCTGATTTCTTCCTGGGAATTATTTTGCAATAGCAGTGAATGGCTTTATATATCAGTAACTCGGTGTACCTTGTAAAATTCTGTTCCCTGCACATTACTCAGTTCTGAAAATCTGTGACCTTCTAGCTAGAGAGGAGATTACTGATGAGGTCAATGTGGCATACGAAAACCACGTTCAAACGTGGGAAAAAGTTTGTGTTATTTTTAGTGGATTACGCAAAAGAAAACAAGTCACTGTAGGATAAAAGTGTGCAGTGCTCATAATTCAAAGTCCTTGCAATAAGAATTAGGATAGGGTTATGGATTACTGATGTTTTGCTTTTCCTGTGCTCAATTTGTCATTGCTTATTTAAACGTCTTAATAAACATTTATTCCAGGGCTGATCATTAAGTGCCAGTTAATTTTCACATTTAAAAAAACCCAAACAAACCACTTTCATTTGTTTTAAGCTTACAGTTAAGTTTTCAGGTTTTCAAGAAAAATCCAGACCAAAACTACAAATATTCTGTATTTCTTAAACACCTGTAAAATTCCATCATTGTTGGAAAACATGTAAGTCTCAACTGAGTTGGAAAGTTTCCACACAATTTTTCATGTTAACTAACATCTCATTTTTGTCCCCAAACAAGACCATTAAGAATGCACTGACTATGCAGCATTTAATTTTCTTTGATTTCAAAACCCCTGGCAAACAAGGTAATTAAAATTAAAATAAAACCTAAATAACAAGGCAATTAACTCACAGACAGCCTTTAAGAGACATGTATTACATCAAGGAAATGGCATACTTCTGCTTGGCAGATGGCTTTTCTTATGCTCTGCTCTCCTAAACCAGGATCTGGCCTTTAAATCTCCTGAGCCAAGGTAAATTTTGCACCAGGAGTCAGGGACGTTTTCTGTGTTCAGACAGAAAATCTTTGAAGTAATAAATTTCCATTGTTAGATCATCTTGTCTTTATGAAAGTCAAAGTTCTCTCTGAAGCACAATGTCATTGTGCAGCTTAGAGCTTTCTCAGTGATAAGAGAGCGATAAACAGAATGTATTTCCTGCATCTAAGATTGCTGCAGTGTTAACGTTTTAAGCGCTGTATGGTACCTGGGTGGGAGAATGGCCTCATCTAGCACAGCAAATCAACTGATACGGTGAAAACCAAGGTGCACACACTGTGCCAATCTGCAGTTTGCCCTTTAAGAACCCTAATTGATGTAGATTAGTTATATTAACATCACTGTTTGCTTGTGATACTGTGTGCTAGTCTGTTAATATAGTACATTATAACGAAGTCATCTACCTGGGAGGCACGAACCTCAGAGTAGGCTGAGTTCCAGCTGGCAAGAAAGCAGCTTTGGAGAAAAGGGCCTGGAGATCCTGGTGGACACAAGTTGACCATGAGCCAACAACGTGCCCTGGTAGCAAAGACAACAACCAGTCTCCCAGGCTGCATTGAGCAAAGGTGTAGCCAGCAGGCCAAGAGAGGGGATTATTCTATTCTGTGCTTGTGGGACTACATCTAAAGGTCTACATCCAATTTTGTCTTGCCAATGCAAGGAAACACGGTGATAGAGCATGGTGATAGGCACAAGTTGGAGCATGGGTGCTGTGCCCTTGTTCTTAGCAGCTGCCCAGCAACCCCCAAGGTTATCTAACCTGCTCTCTAGGAGCTGCAAGATTTCACAATGCTGTTGGCTACTTATTCCTCAGCTCTAGTACGATTATAATTTCACATTTACTTTAGGTGTACTCTGGGCTGGTTACTCTGTCAAAGAGAACATTTTATCAGTTCGATACAATATGTTCTTATAAAATGTTGTTCACTGTTGTTTATCTCTTTATTATCTTCAAGGTGTTAAATTCATATAAAAGTATTGAAGTAGTCTCGGATTCCCTTGGTTCTCCTTTCTCCTTTAGTTAAAAATAAAGCAAATCCTTTTGCACTCAACGAGACTCCAACATCCTGTCTTTCTCCAGGTCTCTGAAGACGGTTGGAGGTTGCTTCTCTGACTCATTAAGTAGTCCAGGATAAATTCCATCAAGTCCTGCCAACCTGCCCTTACCTGCAGTCTATAAGCAAAAGTCTATTTGCAAAAACTTAATATGTACTTTTTGTGCTTATTGTTAGGATACATAGAAGAGGTTAACATTCAGACAATATAGAATGATATACAGCTAGTCTTTACACTAAAAGGTTGGAGTTTCAGCAATGAAGAAACCTAAATTTGCAGGTAGTAAAACAGTATCAAGCCAAATGTTGCCTGCAACTACTTGTGCATAAGAATAAGAAAAGGAGGGAGAGAAAAAGCAATATACAGAAAAAATGAGGATTAAACCAAATAAAATGAGCATGGCTTGTGTGACAAAACGAACAATCACAGAAGCAAGAGTTACCTCTACTTTAACATGTAGTATGTTGTACTGGTTTTGGGTGAAATAATGTTCATTTTCTTCATAGAAGCTCATGTGATGCTATCTTTTCAATTTGTGCTGAGAACAGTGCAGGTAACATAGGGGTGTTGTAGATATTGCTGAGCCATGCTTGCACAGAGTCAAGGCTTTTTCGGCTCCTCACACTGCCTCACTAGTGAGTCCCCCCACTAGGGGGGACACAAAGAATTGGTAGGGGACACAGCTGGGACAGCTGACCCCAACTGACCAAAGGGATATTCCATATCATACAATGTTGTGCTCAGCAACAGAAGCTGGGGGAAGAAGGACTTGGAGTGATGGTGCTTGTCTTCCTAAGTAACAGTTGTTACTGTGGTGTGATGGAGCCCTGCTTTGCTGGAGATGGCTGAACACCTGCCTGCCAACGGGAAGCAGTGAACTAATTCCTTATTTTGCTTTGCCTGCATTCACAGCTTTTGCTTTGCCTGCATTCACAGCTTTTGCTTTGCCTATTAAACTGTCTCAACCACAAATTTTCACGCTTTTACCCTTCCAATTCTCTCCCCATCCCACTGGATGGAAGAGTGAGCAAGCGGCTGAGTGGAGCTTCACTGCTGGCTGGGTTTAAACTACGACATGCTGTACAAACAGGAGTGGATTTGTACAGCAAAGCAGTTGGTGGTGAGAACCTGAAATCCACATTTCAGGGTTTTCCTTTGTTTTGGAGAAGCTGTAGCCTGTCTGTGTTGAACTCCCTTTTGCAGCTGCTCCTGGATACATATCTTCTCATTCATTCCCATCATCAGGAAGGGGTTCCTGCCATTTGAGGCTCTTTACCATGCAACCCAAAGCAGAAGAATGGGAGATGATCAAGAGATTTGTTACAAAAGCGGACTTGTGTTCTGAATCAACACACTGATGTAGATCATCCCAACAAGAGTACAAGAGGAGGATGCAGGTGCTCAAATTAAATAAATCTATGGCAGAAAGTTTGGAAATGGCACTGAAAGAGAAGAGGTAATTTAGAGAGAGACTCAAAATAATGTATTAGCTTACAACTTCCTCTTTTATAAAGCGTACACATGGCAGAGATGATCCTGATAGATTACTCATCCTGATGCCACAAAAGGAAAGAACAGTAATAGTGTAATTCTTCTAAACTGGTCACAGGGTTATCTTTAGAGGTTTACTAGGCAAATAAGGTTAATTACTATTCCTCCCCATCCAGCCTTAATAAACATTGAACCCAGAAATATGAACTTCACCTTCTCTTCTGTGTCTTAACACAAGGTCTCATTGTCATTAACACATTGACATGGAGATGGGCTACGGAACTGTCTGGAAAGGGCTTTTTCCCCTCTGTTTAGGGTCTCCAGCTTTCAGTGCATGACAGCAGCTAATGCTGGGATGGCAGGAGGGAGGAGGAGGCAGGTCTCACCCCTACAGCAGAGGAAGGCTCCAGGAATGCAGCTTAGGATACCGCATGCTCCTGCCCGCAGTGGGGCTGTGCTCCTTCTGGCAGCATGGTTTGCCCTACTCCAGCCCAACATGTCATGCATTTGTGTCTTTCACTCTAAATTGTGTCCTAGAAAGCACTTCACATGCTTGAGTTCAGACACTTTTCCAAATTCTGAACTGGACACCAGCACAAATGTGATTCTGCTGCCAACTATCATGGACCCAGATGAACAGGAGCCTTGTCAGACCTTCTGTGCAACCTCCACGACTTCTTCAGTAGGGAATTCTCCTTGGATCCAGGTTCATGAACTTGCAGACAACTTTTCAGTGCTGGAGGAAGGCTAGAGCATAGTCAGAAGTGAGCCAGGGAGACAATAAGATGAATAAAAACCGCAAAAAATATCAGCTACAAATACCCAGCAGCTGCAGAGCAGAAAAAAAAAGATGTGGAACAGTTTATATGCAACTATGTGTAAGTCAGACTGAAGTGTTCTCTGTTATCAGCATCTAAATTAACCAGTTTTAGTCAGTTCAGGCATGTCTACGTGAGTGGGAGAAAAGTGCAGCCACACTCCTAAACAAAGCTTTAGGGTGATAGGAGTGCCTGGATAAGATCAGAAAGGCTCAACTTCTTTGGAAGAGGATGTCCATGGATCTTCGAGGCTTGTTTCAGGTGGAATGAAAAAAGAAGCACCAAGAAAGATAATGCTCCTGTGCCAACTCTTGGGCAGATTTGTCCCCACTGCCCTGCTGGGTCATCAGATGCTCCAACATCCCAAAGTCATCAAGCAGTAGCCTAAAGTACATTATCATTACCCATGAGGACTCCAGATTTGATGGATCAAGGAATCATTATTTCAGAGCTTTTCACTCCCTCTAAAGTCCTGATTAACTTGGGCATATTTAGACATTGATTCAGTAACACCCTAAAACATGGGTTAAAGTCCATTTCTTTTCTCTATCAGTTTGCTCTAGAGGGGTATTTTCACGGCTCACCATAAGTACTACTACATCCATTTCTCTTGCAGCAGCAGCCGTCTGAGGTGACCTACCTCTGTGTACCTAGAATTAAATTTAGAGTAATTATGCTGTAACTCAGCTCCTGATTCCCCATGCCCATGTTTCAAGCATATTTATTCTACCTTATCTAAAATAACTTCTTTCCCTCCAGAGGTTGCTGAGGGAACTTGAGAACTCCAAAAGACACCTGGGCTGGGGAAGGTTTGGGACTATGGACTGCCACCACAAAGCCCCCTTACAGCGCTGTTGGGGGAAGCCAGAAGTAGAGATTCTTCTCAAAGCTGTTACTCCTCCAACCTGATTTACGCTGTGAAACTCTGATCTGACTATGCCAAGGGGAGATCTAGTGGGTTTACTCAAAAAATTGCAAGCAGACTGTTTTCACTGTCTGTTTTCACTGGTAGTGGCCAAGTTTCCACTCACCTTTTTCCTCTTCTCCTTACTCTTCTATCTGTTTCTCAGTCAAGATACACATTAGCACCTTTGATGCAGAGCAAAGAACATACCAGCAATGCACAGCAGAGGTGTCAGGGTGCTGGAGAGGGGAGTAGGATGTCCCCATTTGCACCCACAGCCCAGCTCACATGACTGAACTGATCTAGGATGCCACCCTCGGCTCAGCAAACAAACACAGGAGTTACCTTATTGCACCATGTGAGAATCTACTCTGTTCTGTTATGACCCAAAATAGACAGATGTTGGAAATTCATCTTCTGTTCCTGGAGCTCTCTAACATTTTCAGACCTCCCTTTAGTGGTACCTGCCATGACACCTCAAGGATAGGAGTCAACTCACTGGGCTCTAAACATCTGCAAACTCGACACCTGCATCTGGGAGACTCCTGTGGAGTGCCCCTGCCGTCAGTGTGAGTGACAAATACTCAGAAGACACAATTCAGATATCCTCTTGTAGACGGACACTGTGGGAAGGTGGTCTAATCACATCGTGGAAGTGCCCATATTTTCATATAGACATCTGAGTGTGATCATAGAATCATTTTGGTTGGAAGAGATCTTTAAGATCGTCAAGTCCAACTGTTAACCTAGCACTGTCCCTCAGCATTACATCTACATGTACAGAATCATAGAATCAACAAGCTCAGCCATGGTCATCCACATCAGCCTTCTTCCATCTGCCAACCCAATCCATCTTCATCGGAGACTTCCTTTGATCTGAAAGAGGCAAGGGTCCTGTGGGACAGAGCCATGACATCCTGCAATTAATGTCTCTGTCCAATATATATGCATATAAGCACCCTGAATTCTGTCACATCCTAATTTGGGACTCTTTACTTTGCGATCTTTTCTTTGACTGTTGTTAGTTTCTGTGCTCTTTTGAAAAGTGATAACAAGAGATCAGGCGACCCAGTACCTGGCTTCATTTTGGTCCCCTCTCAGCTGGTCTGCAGCTTTGAGACCTGCTGCATGGAGCCTGTGGGGTAAGTTGGAGTGTCAGTGAGCAGAAGAGGATATTTCACAGGGGAAAGCTGGCAATGCCTGTACCATTTGGACTGAAACTATCCCAGAACTCATCCTGGAGCAGATTATACGCTCGGAAGCTTGTTGCAAAGACCAGAGCATTGCAGCCGTAGAGTGGGGCAGTCAATACTCACTTGCTAAATTCCTGTTGGACTACTGGCCTCAACAACACTGTGTGCCAGGAATTTCACCTTGAGTTGGGCACTTAGAGGAAAGGATTTCCTTTATGGGTTTTGAATTTGGTTCTCTCTAGTTTACATATTTTTGTTTCTAATAATGATCAGGAACTCCCACTCAGAGTGTCCTTTGCACAGAGGTACATATGCCTTTTGTATAGCTGCATTCTTAACATATTTGTGGAGTACAGTCATTTTAATGTCTAACAGACTAATATCAAACACTTGCAATGCCCCTCACAGACCTCCCAAACAATCTCAGCTGCTGTTATTGTAATTCCAGAATTCTTGCTGGTGGCCTAATCGATAACTAAAATGGATTAAAAAGACATTGTTGGGAAACAATTAAGGAAGACATCTGACAAGCTATCCTCATGGATGGCAGCACACAAACAATAGGACCTGAACAACCGGGTCACATAGCTGAGGCACAACAACCCACGGGAGGCCATTGCTGCCTGCCCTGTATGAGCTAGTCAATCATAGAGCAAATCAGTGCAGGTTCCTGAGGGACACAGTGGTAATTTTGAACTGGTTGGTAGTGAAGGAAAGGATTACATGCCTGTAATCCAACCCCACTCTGATCACAACACAAGAGCAACGGCTCTGCCAGCAAAATCTCCATTCTGCTCTCCATGGCCTGCTTCCCTGCCTGAAGGGGGGAAACAGATTTCCAGGGCAGGATTTTTCAATCCAGGGATCTTACAACCTCAAGAACCTCCCACTGACTTGAAGCATGAGTTGGAGAGAAGATGAAGCTGGTATTTTTTCCGCTTGAAATAATTCAAAGCTTGGACAGGCTCTCAGGCTTCCTCCAGCCAAGGCTTTTTAATTCCAGAACAATAAATAATATTGACTGCTATGAGCTAATATCTGCCTCTAACAAGAGCTGGACTGGGCTGTCTTGTCTGTTACAGGAGATGTCCTCACAAAAGAAATTTCCAAAATATCTATCAATAAAACATCCTTTGACATGGCACTGAGTAATTTTACATGCCTTAGTTTCTTTTAAGTAAAGCAAATATCTCATGTTTATCTACTATGAAGGCCGTTATAAAGTCACACTAATAGTCATAAAGCAATTAAAGAATCTTGAGTTGCCTAAAAATTGGCAAGTGATATTATATCATTAATGTACTAATAGCGAAATACCTCAGGTAATGTTTAACTGTAGAATGAGGCAGTAGTAATAAAAATGACACTTAATTGTTCTTCTAATTAAAGTACTATTCCTCTAATTGAACTATTATCTTGGAAAAAAAGATAATTGTCTTTTCAGACATTAGATCCGTCTAATCAGATAACAGTCTGATTCAATAAGAGGCACATTTACAAACACTTTATCTTCAGACAGAGTGTAAAGGTTATCAACATAGGTTTATGCTAATAAATTACACTTGAGTAAGAATTGTATTTTGAATTGTTTTTGAAATGATAACCAGGATTACAAGTTTGGTGGCATTTCATATGCTGTATTTTTAGACTATTAAGGCAAAACATTTATGGATATGTATTAATATCAACGAGTCCTTATGTACATAAGGACTGGTCTGATCAGGCCAGTCTAACTGTTGTGTTTGCATTGTCATTAATAATGATCAATGTTTGTGTTGGAATTGTTATTAATATTCATCTGTGGTTTTGTAAATGTACATAAGGAATCTGGCACAGAGAGACACAGATAAGTAGATGTCTAGGAAGCAAGGAGAGAGTGCAGGCTGCCTGGGATATTAATTCTCAATCTTTTCTGCTGAAGACTTAGACTCTAATTTATTGATGTCTTAAGTAGACATGCATTACTCTGCACATGTAATTTATTCTTTCTATGCATTTTGCTGGCAACTCATTCCTCTGCTTACAGACATGATACTCTTTCGTCCTCTACCCTGCCTTCAGAATACTAAAACTATCCAAGGCCAAGTACAAAGTGCTGCACAGCAATCTGAAGGGTTACAGCAATCTGAAGCACAAATGCAGGCTAGATGGAGAATGGAATTGAGAGTAGACCTGAGGAGAAGGACTTGAGGGTGTTGGTCAATGAAAAGCTCAACATGAGCTGGCAATGTGTGCTGGCAGCCCAGAAATCCAACCGCATCCTGGACGGCTGCATCAAAAGAAGTGTGTCCAGCAGGTCGAGGGAGGTGATTCTACCCCTCTACTCCGCTCTGGTGGGACCCCACCTGCAGTACTGCATCTAGCTCTGGAGCCCTCAGCACAGGAGGGACTTGAACCTGTTGGAGGTGGTTGAGAGGAGGGCCACAAAAATGGTCAAAGGGATGGAACTCTCATGTACAAAAGGCTGAAAGAATTGGGATTGTTTAGCCTGGAGAAGACTCCAGGGAGATCTTATAGCAGCCTTCCAGTATTAAAGATGTCCGACAGGAAAGATGGGGAGGGACTCTTTATCAGGGAGTGTAGCAATAGGATGAGGGGGAATGGTTTTAAACTGAAAGAGGGTAGATTTAGATTAGATATTAGGAGAAAATTATTTACTATGAGGGTGATAAGACACTGGAACAGGTTGCCCAGAGAAGCTGTGTGTGCCCCATCCCTGGAAATAGTGAAGGGCAGGTTGGATGGGGCTCTGAGTAATCTGGCCTCATGGGTGCTGTCCCTGTCCATGGCAAGGGGTTAGAACTAGATGATCTTTAAGGTCCCTTCTTGGGACCTTAACCCAAACCATTCTATGATTCTCAGTTTTTCTTGCATTCTGTGAGCACAAGGCATGTGATGTCACAGGACAGCACAGGTGGTCTTTTACAAACATTTAAAATCTTAGTCCTCCATCAAAGATGCTCTCCTCTGCACCCCCAGCTGCATCTCTCGTCCCCCACGCTACTCTCACTGCTCCCTAATCATGGGGATAAAGGCAGATAGGTTACAGTCATGGTATGTTGTGTGTTGGGTTCCTGTTTGCACACCAGGACTTCTTCCTAGCATGACTCTCTTCACTCTCCTGGGACAGCATTCAAATGAGCTCTCATATAATCACTTCACCAAAAGCACTGCTTGCAGCTCTTTGGCACAAGCCTGGTTCATCTGCTGTGACTTCCAGCCCATGCACCTTACAAGCTCCTGGTCTGCAGGAATGCGTGTGAGCTCTGCCACTCAGCAGCACAAATCTACCAGGGCTGTCTTGTCTACACAACCCTGCTTAAATCACAAACCCTCAGAGCTAAGAGTCAAAAGACTGAGTTTAAATATTAATTAAATGCTCTGTGGTGCACAAGGCAGTCAAGGCTAAGCACAATGTTCTGGAAATGGGTTACACCAGTTTGGAAAAATCTTAGCTTTCAGTTGCTTCATGTATACAAAATGAAGTTTCCTTTTCCATTATGTAGGCAGTTGGCAAGAGAAAACACGATATGCTGTCCTTAAGAAATGATTTTTCATGTGGCTAAATCAAGCCTTGAATTGTCTCTATTTCAAGCTTATAATGAGTGCTCAGCTGTTTGTGCTCACCTTGTTTGTGCTCAAGAGTGGACAGCAGGAGGGGAAGGGTTGGGAGCAGGATAGTGGGGACATCTCCCTGCTCCTCCTCCCCAGCAGGGCTGATTTCTGAGCCATACAAAGGAGCCCCACAGGAGGGTCACTCATCTGAGAGAGCACACCAGCAGCCCTCTGTGCAAGGAGAAGATCTCTGCTGGGGGTGCAAGGAAAGTGGTCAGACCACTCTCCCTGCCCCTGCTCCCCCGTGTCCTTCTTGCACATGAAAGTGTAACAGTTCCCCAACAAGGGCTGATGCCATGCTAGGGATCTGCACCCACGTCCCAGGCCACAGCCACAGAAAAATCCTCAGGAGCACATGACCCAAGTCCTCCCATAGGTTAATTTGTAGGTCCTTGCCTTGTATCAGCCTCCCCAGTAAGCTGGCTTTCCCAGTTACTTCTGCTATCTCATGGGTCTGCAGCAGAGAATTTCTACCTGCCCTCTCCTAAAAGCGTCTTGACTTTCTCCTTGGCTTCACCCTAATAATTTCCATCAATTTTGGTATGTCTCACTGTAGACAGTTGTATTTTAATCAGTCACCATAAGGAGAAACAAAACACAGTTGCTTAAGGTTAACTGAAACTTAGCTTCAGGTGGAAGAAAATTGTCCTAGTAACTTAAGGAACACCTTAAAACGTGAGAGAAAAGCAGAAGCGTATTCTTGTCGGGGTGGATATCCTGGCAAAACCTCACTTGCTACCCAAGGGATGAGGCAGAAAGGCTTTGGACTTGTCACTGCTGACAGCAGGAGGCAGGAGGTTTCTCTTCCTACACCAGGCTGGCCCAGAGCTTGTCAAGACCCAGTCTGGTCTATGCAGTCTTGCCAGCCCAAACTGCAGCAACTCACCACTCTTCAGAACACCACAAGTCACATGCAAAACGCGTATATTATTTCTTTACTGTGATAGCTAATTAGGAGCCGGCATCAACAGGAACAGCAGCACTGCACTGTACCTTGCATCACACCTCCCTGCTCACCATGTCCTGATGTGGAATCTTGCCCATCCAAAACAACTTGCAATCTGACTCCTCAGTGTTGTTTACTTCAGGCTCTAAGTACATAGTTCAGAAAATAAAGGGGGGGGGTTGGCAAGCAAAACCAGAATGATTTAACAAAATGAAGGAATCCACACATGTTTGTGCAGTTGCTTTTTCACAGGCACGTCACTGATAGTGACATTAGACTGCGACCAACTCACATTTATCAGATGTACTTAGATACATGTTTTTTATTTTAGGCCCATCCTGAGTCATAAATAAAAAAACCTTCCCAGCAGACCTTGGAAAACACCACATCATACAAGTGCAGTCAGTAGCCAAAAGGTAAATCACTTTTTATTATAAAGGCAGCTAATAAAAAGAATACAAATATTTGGATGCATTTTTCACAAAAGCCACTATTGTGTAAAAAGATACTACTATACTTATAATGATCAATATTAAAAAGTTAGTTATGGTTAATTTGTAAGGAATAAGGCATAAGACACGTAAGGAATTTCTTCAACCTCTGTGGCATTTTGTAATACTGTTTCAAGACTGAGATTTAAGTCCCAGAAACACATGGGTTTATGGTGTTACAATAAGCAATCATTTAATTTCCATTGACAACCAGACTGGTTTATCCAAACATACTCACCCCAAGCACATCATTTGTCTGACCATTTTTTTCATGCAGACATCTTGGGAAATGAGAGAGGGAAGGCATTTTGGATATATGAAGGAGAGTCTGATAAGAGTGGATTCGTTTTCCCCTTTGTTGGGAAGATCGCCCTCCCTGACCTCCAGCTCTAGGTTTCTACCCAGCTGACTCCATATTCCCCATCTCCATTTGCCCAGCCCAGAAACCACCTGGTTGTGCTTGCAGAGGCTCCCAGGTGCTATTCACACCATCCCAAGGAGAGTTTGCCTCTTCACCCTCCAGGTCAAAGCCCTGCTGGAAAAACCCTACTCTTATTTTATCCTCCTTTTGTTTGCTCTAAATTCCCTGCTTTGTAGACTTTGATATACAGGCATCTGTATATCAGTAAATACATGTATCTCCTATTTCCTCTAGTGTTCATCAATTCCCAAAATGTTTGCTTTTCAGGGACTTTTGTCCAGAATTGAGGTTGTTTTTCCCAGCCCAACACTGCCTTTCAGGCAGACCAGTTTCTTACTGCCTTATCTTCAGGTGTTTATGCATGAAGCGCAGTGTGGGAGAGATTCCTTTTTTCGTTTCACCCCAAAAGACTATTTCATTTCGCTCCTGCAGCCCAGTGCTCTCAGCCCCATCGGTGACTCAGTGGGAATGGTGCCAGCTATTGAGAAAGAAGCTAATTTCCTGCAGCAACTGTCTTTTCCAAGACGGCCTTTATCCTAAACTGATTAGATACAACATTTTTAGCTTGTTTGATCTGGCATGATTACAAGCTGAAGCAGCTTGGCAAGGAGCAAAGGGGAGTGCCAGCTCTGGCAGCTGGTGCTGTGGCCAGGGTCTGTTCCCCAGAAGCTGATGCAGAAGCAGGTGCCACCAGCCTTCAGCTGGAGGGTTTTCCCATTCCTGTTCCTGCCTGCTGTTTGCAAAATGGCTTGCACAAATGGCTTTGGGATCTGTGGCTTTGCATATTTTTAGCCCAGCTGGCGGAAGTACAGCTCTTTTTATCAATAATGCTGTGGATAGGAACTGTGATAGTGGCCACTTTGGGATCCAAAGAAAACTACAGGCCTGATTACAGCCCTGGGTGGCTGAGCTTTCCTCCACGTTTGGCACAGGGAGCAAATAAGCCTCTTTTAGTAGTGAAAAAACTCACTGAAAGAACCCAGAAGGCTGAAATCTTGGGCTATAGCAGGTCATAACAAACCATGTGAACTGCAAGGCTTCCTGTTGGACAAGCAGAAGCCAAACTACCAACTACAGGCATCATGCTGGGGAAGGAAAAAAAAAAGTAGGAGTCTGAGATTGACTGACTGAGAGCGCAGGAGTCCCGGAGCTGGCGGGTCTGGGACTGTGAGCACAAAAATGCTGCCTGCTTTTTGATTCACCAAGTGAGAACTGAAAATTCATTCAAATGTTTCCTTTGTGGTTGGTCGTTTGGGGCTTTTTTTTGTGCTGGATCTCTCATCCACCATTCTTGTAAACCTCCTCAAATAAGCAGGACTAATAAACAGTGCTGCAGCTGGGATTATCTCATAGTCCTGAATTACCTCTTTACTACTTCTCCCTTCTCCTGAGCAGACGGTGTGCAGGTCAGGCTACCTGCTGACCTGCATAAAGGTATTTTATTGTTTCCCTGTGTCAGTCTGCAAATAAGCAGATAGTAAGGAAATTCAGGAGTGTGAATGCAACACAGGGTACTGTGGGGCTTTTTAACAGCATGAAAAAGATCTCATTTGTAGATTGAGAATGAGAAGGATGAACAAAATTATGTTAACTTCTCCTTATGACTAATTCAACTCAGCTCTTATCTTTACCTTAGATTTGTCCTACTCGTATTTATTATAATAGTTATTTTAAAATATATTTAATATACTTAAGAAAGCCAACAGCATCTTGACCTGTATCAGGAAGAGCGTGGGGAATGGGACCTGAGAGATGAACGTACGCTATACTGGGCACTGGTGAGACCCCACCTTGATCCAGAGAAGGGCAACGAAGCTGGTGAGGGAGCTGGAAGAGGAGAGGCTGAGGGAGCTGGGGTTGTTCAGCCTAGAGAAAAGAAGGTTGAGGGATGATCTTATTGCTCTCTACAACTATCTGAAAGAAGGTTGAAGAGAGGCGGGGGTTGGTCTCTTCTCCCAAGTAACAGGTGATAGGACAAGAGGAAATGGCCTCAAGGTGCACCTGGGGAGGTTCAGACTGGATATTAGGGAACATTTTTACACTGAAAGGGTTATTAAGCATTGGAATGGGCTTCCCAGTGAAGTGGTTTAGGCACCTGGTTTAGGCATTCCTGAAGGTATTCAAAAGATGGGTTGACATAGAGCTTAGTGACATAGTTTAGTGATGGGAGTTTTTGGTTTCAGGTGGTTGGACTAGATGATCCTAAAGGTCCCTTCCAACCTAGACAATTCTATGATTATATGATTTCTATGATTCTATGATTTTATTTAATTTCTTACAATATTTTTAAAGTATGTGGTCTCTGTATAATATAGAGAAGCAAAGTTCAAACAAGTGAAAGTTTGCTAGCACTAATCTAAAAAATTAATCTGAACCACTGATTTTCAGCATGCGGTCTTTGAAATTACTGGTTTACTTCTAAGGATGCCTAAAACACAAGTAACAAAAACAGGCTTTTCTGTACTAGATGGCAATGTGTACTTGAGAGACTTGTATGAGCCCACAAATGTAAAAAGTTAAGCGTGTTAACAGTAAATAAATAAAAAAAGGCATTCCAGTGACAATTAATTGCAATACAGAAACTGGAAGTTCCTCTCTTAACAATTACCAAAATATTCAAGAAAGTGAGGGTCCTTAAAATATCTGAAACTATCCTGACATAAGATCAAAGGGCAAAATACTCCATGTCCCATGACTACCCAGTTTGTGCAATTCCAGGGGAATACCACCTGGTAATAAAGGTGAGTTCAGGTTAAAATTCCCAAATCCAGATGTGATTTCAAAGGGTTATAGAGAGCAGGGCTGTACACACCTGACTAGATCTGAAACAAACACTCAGAGATGCTGGGGGGGAGAGTAGACCCCAGGGTTCTCATGATGTGGAGCCCACAGCTAGGTGAACCCCTCTGCTAGATGAACACAGAGATGTTGTTCCATGAGCAAAACCCCAGATCTTTTCATTTTGCATATTCTTGCAAAACAAGCTAAAGCTGATAGGAACCCAAGAACTGATAAGGGACCTGGTAAAATATTGGGAAATACATTTTTCCATGTAACTGTTACCTGAGAGAAACCTCAGGCATAATGCACACACTTTGAGGAATGGCACAGTCTAAAGTATGTGGAGATAATGGAGTGTTTTATTGCACTGCTATTTGCAAAGGTACAAGACACAGGGAGACCTAGAGCACAAACATAAATGATTACAAGGAGCTGTCTCTGACTTAATGTTTAAATATATTCAAATATTTCACCTTTTCCATAGAAATATCTGCTCTGCATTTATACGTTTAGGTTCTTTTTAACACTATCGTTAAGGTATTTCAAAATGGATAAGCAAATAAAAGAGTACTCATCTGGACTTTAAAGGGGAAATTGGGAGCAATGGCCAGGGCTTTCCCAGGAAATGTGGTGCTGGCACCCATTCAGAGAAGCTGCTTGTTGTATTCTGTCGGTCAACATTTGGGTATTTATAATTACTGTTTGATAGTTGGTTTTACTTTCATGCCAGTTTGACATTGCTGGTTTTTCTTAAACAGAAATTATTTTGGTTTAGTAACTGAAATTCAGGCGACCACTGTTATGGTTTTCAAGGATCATTGTCTTGATTGACCTCCAGTGAGACAGAAGCCAGACTGAAGTCATGGCCTGGCAACAGAACTACAAAGAAATGGTCCAACAGTGCTGAGGGGTGAGAAAATGGGCCTTTTCTGGCCCAGCAGTGCTTGGAGGGAGACATGGACACAAGTGTCAGGCCCCATTCAACACATGAAACAGCTCCTAGGCTGCGGTTGGCCAACTCTTGCCAAGAGAAGAATAAATTATTCCCCCTTCTACCATCTGCTCCTGCTTGCTAGGAGGGAAAGATCTCAAAAGGGAATCCAGTGGGGACACCACAGCTTTCCCTGGGGCTGGCACCACATTACCATGGTATTCACACAAGAGACCTGCACAATCTCAGCAGGAAAGGTCTGTGGTGTAAAGCCACAGGCAGCTGGCTTCTTAGAGATGGCACATACCTAGAGGAGGGATATACATAACTGGTCTATGCAAGTCTGAGTTGGACATGACCCCCTACAATGCCTGTCCCTTATCCTGAGGGACTACAGGATGTTTTTACACTCTCTTGTGGCTGAAAACTCCATGCAAGTGGGTGTCCCACAAGCATCTCTTGGAACAAGTGTCCTTGGAGCTAGCAGGAAAGAGCTCAGGGTGGAGAAGCAAGGCTGAGCTTCCCAGTCCAGCACAGCACAAGCAAGGCTAGCTACGCCTTTGTTTTATTTTCAGATTATCTGAACATTCATTACTCTGCGTTAAACATAACTCCATGTGCACGTAGCCATATCTGCACCAAAGGACAGAGCACGTCGGTCTGTGACGCTGCATAGTCCCTGACTCACCCATCGCCAGCAGAAGAAGCTCTGCAGGGTTCTGTGATTGTGCATCCTCCCATCACTGTGATTCCCAGCCTGGCCAAGTCTCAGACAATATGTTGCTATAGTGCAAAAATACAATTGAATGCTGAATCAACAAGTCTAATCTAGTTGGTTGCCTCCAATATGACATATCTCTTAAGAAATTAATTTACTTTATGAGGTCAAGAGACAGATGGCCTTAAATAAAAACTAAAGAACTATTTATGCCCTAAGCAAAATACGGAAAGTTCATAAAAGAGAAAATAACACTAATATTGGATTACAATATGACACTTTTGTTTTGAAGCTCGATTTTTCATGTTGGCAGAAGAGGATGACAAAACTCTCCCTGCTCTGCAAGGCAGTGTGTGGGATTTTGTGTTTGTGTTCTTTATGGTATAATGCCATCATATAAACACCCATCATCCAGGCTAAATTTACTGGGTTTCAGGGCACAATCACTCTTAACTACATAATAAAAGGGAATTAAAATACATAAGTATAACAAAAAAAGTGTGGGTAAAATTTGAGAGGGATATGGATATGACACCAACCCTTTTATTGTAAATTTCCAATTCCTCTGCACGATAGACTGCTATAACACAGCACCGGGTGCTTCTGATTATTGTGTGCTCAATACAAAGGAATGATAACCTTCAATGACCCATATCCTAATGAGGTCTTACCTCTTCCTGAGTCACTAAGCAAAATTCAGGCCCTCTATTTTTTCAAGTCTTGATAAATCTGAGCAATCCAGAAATATCCTTGGATATATGGATCTGGCCTTCTCTCCCTTCCCAATCTCACTGCTCTTCACAAATTTACATTGACTGCCTGACATTTCTTTCTCAACTAAACTTACTTCTAAGCATGACTAATTTGATTTGTGCCTCGGAGTAATAGAAAGAGAAACTTGCTGTAAAGGAACCATATTAGAGAGTATGAAAAGCTGGACATGAAAAAATATGTTGCTTCCTTCTGGTGTCAGTGTCTTGAGTCTGTGAGTACAAGTGACACCTCTTCTTTCTAGGAACAATTCCCAGGGCTATCCAATTTTCTTTTTCTTTCTTAATGTCCCTGGTAGGGGCTTCAAGTCTTTCTGAGGATGCCATCCACAGGCTGCAATCCCTACCCTTCCTACAAAATGGGAGCAAGGAACTGGCTCCCACCAATGGTGTGTGCCCAAACTGAATACCACAGTTTGATGAGTAAAATATAACATGTTTCTGTTACTCACTGAGCTGCCTAAGTAGAGCAGAGTCATATTTAAAAGGGTTGGAAGCACTTGAGTTTGGAGTGTTTTGCAGTAGAAGTACCACAGCAGACACTATTGTGAGAGATATTTTTCTGGAAGGTTTTGGGCAGAACCTGACAACAGGTTGACCGGCTGGGCAGCAGAAGACAGGACGTGGCCAGAAAGTGGCACATGAGAACAGAAGCTTCCCAAAGTTTTCACATTGTGAAATACTAGAAATCGGCATGGGCTGATGCTGTTATCCACATTCTCAGCCAGCTAATCTCCCAGTATCAATACTGGTGTTTATTTAACACTAAAGAAAGACGTGGAGCTCTTCACAAGACAAGTAAAATGCATCTCCGGCAGAACTGTTTTCTTTTCTCTGTAAAAAATAGCTTCTCTCTGCAGTTGTAAGCCTCTCAGACAATTTGTTACTGCTTTATCTCCCTCCAGGCACTTGTTTCTCCCTCCCCATCCTGGCCGGGGAGGGAGGCAGTAGATGTGAAGGCCTTCAGAGCTCAGCTCACCAAGCAGCTTTCAAGAGCGCCGAGTAGTTTTCAGCTCATGAAAACAAAAGGAAGCTGAGGGTACTTGAGACTTGGCAAGGGATCAGGCTGTGACTGATTGACAGCACTGAACTCTCTGCCTTTATGGGGCTGTCCAAGAGACACAGCAATAAGAAATTTTCATTTCCTTCTCTTCTGCTCTGCCTTGGCAGAAAAGGCCACAGTTTCCCAGGTGGTCATGGAATTTTAACTGGTGTTTAAGCACCTGGTGTAAAGGCACCAGGGCTTTGCACAGCTGAACTTCTGCGGTGTGGGACAGAGATAACCTACTCCTGTATGACTCTTGTGCACAGAAGCTCTTCTGTACCATCCAGAAACAATTGTGTTCTTAACCTTATTGCTGCAAACAGTAAGGCCAAAGTTTTTATACCCTTCGTCACTCCATGTAGTGCCTTATTTCTTCAGTGAATTACTGGGAATAATCCAAGAGTAAAGCACTCACAGGCAGATGTGATGAAGCCAAGAACAAGACTCTGCTGATGCAAGTCTCTCCTGCATTTAAACCTAGTCCTAAATTAGCTGTCCTACCTGTTTTACCTTGCAGCTTCTCATGATGCATCCTGAACACAAAGAATTAAGAATACATTCAACACTTCAAAATGGTCTTAAAGGACTTCCATGACTACATCATGCCTGCAGTTTGAGGAAGGAGGCCAAAAGCTATTTAACTGTTTTATGGTTTGAAGTGGTTTACATCTTTTTAAATGTTTGTTATTTTAATGGGAAAAGTAATTTCTGTGTCAGTTTTACAAACTGCAGCAAATCCCTTAAACCTACCAGCAGTTACTAAAACCAAGGGTTTGCTGTCACAGACAAGGGTCTCTCGAGAGTTTCAGAAGTGATCTGGGACCCCTTTCGACTAGGAGTGCTTATGGTCTTTGTTAGAAGTGTAGCTCCAATTTTCAAAAGCATCTGAAGTCCATAAAGATTCTCAGGGAACCCACAGCTGTGGGCTAAAGCACAGGAAACCCTCATTGAATAGGCTAATAGAGCTTACACTTTGCGGAGATGGATATTGGGGTCCTACTTGCTCCACTTTTTCTTGGTTTAATCATTGACTGAAATATGTGCAAACCATCTGAAAGTGGAACATCAGGCTCCTCCTGCCTCTTCTCCTCTTAAACCAATGTGTGTGACTGTCCCTCCAAAGTACACAGGGTGCTCTTCTTCATGCCATGCCCTTACACCAGATGAAGAAAAGACTTTCTTCAGACGGTGGCTGTGATTTCAGACCCCCAAAGGCTAAGACAAGCCCTGTCTTCCAGCCCAGAGGAGTGCCCTAAGGAGTCGGGCACCCTATGATATTCCTGATAGCACAACTGAAGCATTTCTAGGTGTTTGTGTTACCATGACCTAAGGAAAGTGTCCTAAGGATGGTTTTCATTGGAGAACTTTGAAGCTATGCTGTCCCCAACACTTCAGCACCAAGGTTTTACTGCTCTCCTGAACATGAGCACCTGATACCAAAGTTACGGCCTGAGGCATCAAAATGTTATGCCAGCTACCTCCTTAGGTGGTTTTAGACATCTCAGGGAAATGTTTACAAAGGCTCCTTTGGCCTAGGGAGGGCGATTTCCCTCAGCTCCTCTGTATGCAGTGGAGGAGAGCATGGTCCTGCAGGACAGGCCAACCAACCTACACCACATTCACACCCCAACACTTGACTGCACACATGGTCTGCACCTTTCCACTGGCTGTCACAGATGCACAATCCAGCCCACTAAGTCACAGCTGGCTGTTGGAAATCCCTGCAAAGGCTATTTTTGGCAATGATCTGAGCACTCAGGAATTTTTTCTGGACAGAAAATTTAGGGTCCCTTAAAGGTGCTTGGGAGGAATGTTCACTGTGGCACACCTCACTCAGAGCTGGCATGCCCAGCAGCCCCATCTGCCTTACCACTGGCTCATGCTCCTTCAGAAGTGAAGGGTACCATAGCTGAGCTCTAGTCACCACTTCCCACCGGGCTCAACAGAAACCTGGCAGATGAACAAGACAGGATTGCAACAGACAGTCCTTCTTATTCATCTCTATTTTCCCATATTAGTCTCTGCAGACCAATCAGAAACAGTTCACCAAACAAAGTTAAGCAATATCATAGAGAACTTTAAGAAATTACTCTTATCATCCCTCCTGAGGATAGGCTCAATGGTCAAGGCCACAGTGAAATCTTCCTTTTCTTGTAAAAGTTAACTGAAGTTAGTTATTAAAATGCTGCCACTATTTAGGGAGGTTCTGAAATGAAGAATAGCAGAAGATACCTGCACTGCACTCAAGGATATCTTTTTCCATAAAAGCTTGGTGTGGTTTCTTACAAAGAGCTTCCTGGAAGATATATCAGGTATGATTTTGACTTGCCAATCTGGATATGGGATATGTGAAGTAATACTTATAAATTAAAAGCTTCTAGTCATGTGCTGTAATTCTTGTAAAATTTAAAAAGTTCTTTTGTGGAATTTGTATTTTTCAAATGTTTGTATTGCAGAGAAATAGAGTTTGTGAGTGATTGAAGAGTGGGATGAAGTGTGTTAATATTTAATTATTCAGTTGAGGTTACCAGATTTTTGTGTACTTAGTCAATATTTAAGATAAATTAATAAAGAAAAAAAAGTATCCCATTGCTAATCCCCTCAACAGAATGAGACATATGTGTTATGCATTACCAAATGTTCACAGATGTGGGGAATTAGCACTGGAGTTGAAGTTTTTTACATGTGAGAGATGGCAATGCTGTTAATTGCTGGCCATGAGAACAGGATTAGAGGCTATATGGAATAAAGCAGAACCAGAATGTTATCTCTGGAGTTTCAGTTCAGAGCTAGTCTTGGTCAATGGTGAGTGAAAGTTCTTATCACTTGATAGCTGTGTGATGTAAGCTTGGTTGTGCTCCTGGTCCCCTGAGTAGGCACATTATAGAAGTCATCAGAGGAGCTGCTCATGTCCCACGAGGAGTCCAAGGACTTAATGATGGGAGCACTCTGGATAGATAGTGTGGGTTACTGGTATAGACTTCTCTTTCAGGGCATTTGTGGAGGAGGTTGGCCTCCACTACACTGGCACCCATCACAATATTCCTATTTTCTTTAAAACACCTAAAATTAGAAAAGGTGCTGACAGACAAAAATAATGCCCCTGTGCAGAGGGTATTCTACCATTCTAAACATGTATGGGAAGAAAACAAGAGTAAGAAGAAGGCAATTCTGACTGAAGTCACAGTAGCTGATAGCTGCTGATAGAGCCCATAGAAGAGGGAAACAGATGGGACAAACTCAACTAGCAAGTGACTTGCAGCAGTGGTCATTGAGCTGCAGCAAGGTGCCACACTGTATGTCTCAATTACCTGCCAGGAAACAGGTTGAAGGCACTTTACACCGCACTACAGGTGGTCAGGCTGGCTTGGTTAAACTTGGTTTGAGTAATGCCATGTGGCACCACAGTCTTTAAAGCAGACTCATACTCACATGGTTCAGCCTGATGATATCCTCAGGGTGAGATTCCAGGACTCCTTCTGCAGCTCTAAACCATCCAATCAAACCAGAAGGAGAGTTGTTAAATTGGGGCTTCTATCAGTAAGGAAAAATACATGTGAAATACTTACTCCTTCGACAAGACCAGCACTAATAAACCAAAGTAGATTTAGAGAGTTGTAAAGAGGCATATTATATGTTCCCTGAGATCAGGGCATTAAATTTGGCCCAAGAAAAAAATAATGGCTGGGCAAGGGGCAGGAGTGACAACTAAAGTACTCAAAAAAGCTACAGCAGCTGCAGCACTGAGGAAATCTGAAACAAAAGAGTAATCATAGAATCATAGAATCATCTGGGCTGGAAGGGACCTTCAAAGGTCATCTAGTCCGAACCCCCTGCAGTCACAGGGACACCCCCAACTAGATCAGGTTTCCCAGGGCCTCGTCGAGCCCTCACCTTGAATGTCTCCAGGGAAGGGGCCTCAACCACCTCCCTGGGCAACCTGTTCCATGCACTTCTTTTATTTTTATGGCTGATGAACGTTTCAAAGGGTACAAATAGTACATCTTGTGCCCTACAATGTAAAGAACAAAACTATTAAACAGGCCTTTCAGCAGTCCTCTCTGTCATGTGGAGTCTAAAAGACTGATACCCGGACTAGGAAACACAGCAATTCTAAAATCCTTTATAGGTAAAACTTCATCCTGCAAACCTAAGTACACCAAGATTTATGACAGAAAGAACTAAATTAACCAATCTTTTTCATTGAAATTTCATTAGACCCAGGTTGGGAGATCTGTTGGGATCCCAACAGAGAGAAGGATAGTAGTGTATATTAACAGGACTGGAGTATGATTTTAACTAACTTTGGATCAGGGTCTTGAATCGTCTTAGATCGTATCAGTTAGAATAATTACCTGCCAGTTTTTGGAAAATATTACAGATCTAATTTTTATATGTTAAAAGAGATAGCAAAAGTGTTTAACCCATTGCCAAAACAATGAGTCCTTTGTGGAAAAATAGTATATCAACAGAATCAGCAAGTCTAAGAGGTTCATGTAACATTATTTGGACTTTTACATATCTGTGAATTTTCCCAGAATGAACTAGGAGGAAAATAAAATGAAATCACTTGAAATAGGTCAACAATGGACCCTGAGCTGTAGCAAAGTTTCAGGATTGGATTCACATTTTAATGACAAAATTGTCATAGATAAAAAGCTTTCCATCTGCCCATAACTCTGCAAAATGCTTTGTGCCCCTTGAAAATCTATCCTGTGATATCTCCAAATATCAAGGTCACACGAGTCTGAATTAGAAATGCATGTAGGCTATTTTAGCACGAGCCAGTCAATAGACTTGGGTGAGGAACTGGTGTTGGTTGGGCATATCTCATGAGACCAAGTAAGCACCAAGGCACTAAGCAACATTTTGAAATCACTAGGGAAGAGAAAGCAAAGAGAAACACACTATTACCATCTTCACGAAAGACTTTTTACATCCTACAGTACATCTTCACCTCTGAGTCAAAAGAAAATATACTTCACTAGACTAGTTCACTTAGAAGTGACTTACAATGATCATCTAGTCCAATTGCAACTACCAAGAACAAGTCCCACAGCTCCTGCCTAGGACTAGCACTGTATTAAGTGTTTAATGGTGGCTACAGCAGAGAGAAATGTTTTTAACAGGACTAGCACTGTATTAGGTGTTTAATGGTGGCTATAGGAGAGAGAAATGTTTTTAACAAGACAATTATTTAGATTAATTTAATGTGGAAAGAATGTGAGGCAGAGGAGTGAAGGCATCAATTAATTGCTGCAAAATACCCAGTGATAGTGACTGAAATGAGTCTTGAATCTTTTTATGTGCAACGTGGGCTTCAGCAGTCATTTCTGGAGTGACCAAGGACAGTTTATATTTAGCACAAACATGTGAATGTAGGTTGTGACACAGTATTTAGGTCAGACATTGCAACAACTGTTTGTGAGCATGAAACAGAGAAGAAGCAGTCTAGACAACCTGTGGAAATAAGTCTTACACATAACAAGCAGCAATACTGTGCTTTTTTACTACTGAGCCTAACCTCCTCATCACACACACACAAGCTGAAAAGCTTAGCCCTGTCTCTGGGCCCAAGAGAGGATGGCTGAGCCCTGCCTTGGCTCTGCCTTTCCCATCACATGTCAGTGGGTGCCAATGAGCTCCCACCCTCCTGGCGGTGACACAAAGAGAAACTGCATAGGATCTGCTTCTTTATTCTTTAAAGAATTAGTCTCCCTTGAGGGAGGCAGGTTTTGTTTGTAGACAGCTAACTTGGAGATAAATTAACTGAAAATCCATCTTGTCCACTTTTTGGCTGCTTCTTTAGAAATACTTCATGCTCCAGTGAAACACTGCCCTGCAGTGGGAGGAGGAGGTGGGCAGGAGATCACCTTGGCAAAGTAAAGCGGGTGTCCCAACCATCTCTCTTTTGATCTTCAAAGGTGGTAACGCTCAGTTTGGAGTTCACTCATCTATGCTGTGGCTACCCACCCCACGGTACATAAACAGCTAACCTCGTTCTTCATTTCAGGTTTTAAGTGACTAAGGCCAGAGAGAAGCACACACAAGTTGCCATCTTCGCCTGACATTTCAGAAGAAATGGTTGAACCTGTGGGCAATCACTATGTTGTAGCCAGACCTGTGTACTCGGAGAATTTGTTCAATGAAGAGCATGAGAAATTGCACAGATACCATAAAACCTTTTGGGACCACCTGAAACTATATTTTAGGTAAGGAGATTTTTATTTTTTAAAAAAATATGGATTAAATAACAGACCAAACTGCCACTTTCAACATGAAGTCCCTCCTGACAACTTCCATCTCAGATTCCAACAAAGTAAATGAAAACTCATTAATCAAAAGCAATGATGTCAGATTTTTCTAAAGATTTTTAGCTGATACTACCTTTAAAAGTCTTCCTACAGTTGTAGCCCAAGCAGCTTCTCTTTTCCTGGGCACTCGGCAGCACAAAATCCAGGGAGACATTATTGCAGCCTTTCAGTACTTAAAGGGGGCTTATAAGAAAGTTGGGAACAGACTTTTTAATAGGGCCTGTAGTGATAATAAGGAGTAATAGTTTTAGTCTGAAAGAGGGTAGATTCAGAAGAGATACAAGGAAGAAATATTTTACCATGAGAGTGGTGAAACACTGGAAGAGGTTGCCCGGGGAGGTGGTAGATCGCCCATCCCTGGAAACATTCTGGGTCAGGTTGGATGGGGCTCTGAGCAACTTGATCTAGTTGAACATGTCTGTGCTCATGGCAGGGGAGTTTGAACTAGATGACGTTTAAAGGTCTCTTTCAACGCAAACCATACTGTGATTCTATAAAAGTTTTGGTTGGAAAGGACCTCTGGAGGCCACTAAATCTTCCATCAAGCACAGCTGGCAGAGCAGGTTGGTCAGGGATATGTCAGTGTAAGATTTTGATCTCTGGCGGCCTGAACCTGAATCCTTTCCCCTTTGTTTCCCTTGCGAAGACAGGCTGCAGCTCAGCTGAGCTGTTCACCAACAGAGCTCTGTCCTCTTGTGTCTTTACAGCTGGGACTCACAAAGAGTCAAAAAAATTGCATTGCGTTCACTCCCCATCGTCTCGTGGCTGCCAGCGTACCGCTTCAGGGAGTGGATCCTGAGTGACATTGTCTCTGGCATCAACACGGGGCTTGTGGCTGTCCTGCAAGGTACCTCCCAGAAATGTGCACCTCTGACAGAGCCTGCCAAGCCAGGTGCAAAGGAACTGCTGGCTTCAGCCTGTAACACGCTCATCACCTTCTCCGGGTCTCTGTCCTTGCAGGTCTCGCTTTTGCTTTGCTGGTCAACGTCCCCCCGGGTTATGGACTCTATGCGGCATTTTTCCCTGTTCTGGTCTATTTTATCTTTGGCACATCTAGACATATCTCAGTGGGTAAGTTCCATCACACTGACTGCCCTCCTGACTGGTGAAGAAGTACACACTGCCCCTCCGAGTCTCTAACGAACACCTTGTGCTGCTCAGGTCCCTTCCCTGTCCTCAGCCTGATGGTGGGAGAGGTCGTCGTCAGGCTGGTCCCTGGTGACAGCCCGGGAAATGGCACCTCCACAAATATGTCAGCAATAGATGACGAGAGGGTGATGGTGGCTGCGACTGTAACCTTCCTTTCTGGGGTTTTTCAGGTTGGTAAACATAAGTGTGTGTGTGCCCACGCGTGTCCTGTATGCACCTATAGGAATAGATGGATGGTGGGCTGGCCTTCCCCTTTGTTTTCCGCCGGGGTGGTCACCAAAGTAATTCTCTTCCCCTTCCCACATAACTGGCCTTGGCGCTGATTAGGAGACGTCCACCCGCTCCAGTGACCAGGCACTGATCCATGCTGTGAAATCCCTGGGTTTGCCCAGAGACCTGAGCCTACAGCCCACACAGGGGCACCCCACCTACAGCAAAACACAATCTGCTGGGTAGGAAAAAAGTAGTTGTGAGAGAAATGTGAATGACGCAGACACAGCCAAGGAAATAAAACCTCTTGTCTCATAATAGTAAAGTATTTGGATTTGTCTTTTAAAAATAAAAGGCAAACATCTCCTTCCTTCCTAATATAGAATTCCTGAAGTTCCTTCCTTCCTTATTAATACATGTGCTTTGTGAAACACTGGATACTGAAAATCCTAAGGAGGTTTATTTTATCTATCAAATAAAAAAATAGGTTTTAACTGCTATAGAAATTGCTCTTACTGGTCTTATGCCTCCTGTTTTATTGCAAGTCTGGTGACAGTATTTTCCTAAATACCTGAATATATGGGATTAGATGAAAAATCTTTGTTCCCATTAAATATGGTTCTGTTTGTTGCAGAGATAACTTAAAAGCACAAATTAATCACACTGACATATGGTCATTTATTATTTCAGTTGCTTCTGGGATTTCTCCAGTTTGGATTCATCGTTATTTATTTATCACAGCCATTAATCAGTAGTTTCACGACTGCTGCAGCTGTCCATGTTCTGGTATCTCAGCTGAAATTCATGCTTCAGCTACCTGTCCCCGGATTTAATAAACCATTTGGCATCATCTATGTAAGTGTTAAGTGTTCATTATTTGATAATGCTGTTGAAATGTGTGAGGTGTATCTGACCATGTATCACCAGGCAGTAATAACAGAACTCAGCATAAAAACAGGCAATCAGGAGGAAACACAGGAGAAAAACATGAGATATGATATTATAGTATGTCACCAATCTTTAAATTGATTACCAAAGACCAAGTTAAACCCTTTAGGGCTATTAAGATAATATTTTCTCTTGTGTGTTAGCATATTTTAATGAAGTGTCCAACTTTGCCACAATCATTTCATTATTCATTTTTAGTGGAACAATATTGTATATGTTTCATTTGGCCATGATTCCATGAGGGCTGTTGGATGAGAAAGGAAGGACAGAAAGGGAGGAGTGGAGAGAGGCACCTGCTCAGTAATTCCATTCATTGCTCTTGCTTCCTATCACGCAGGTGTGTGTTACTCCCATCTTTCCGGAGGGGAAGGCCAGGAAGAGAGGCTCGAGAGCCAGTGGAAAGGGTCTTTCACAGATGCTTTTGCTCTTTGGATGATGCACGAGCACATTCACCAGGGTTGGCAACCCACATTGTGCCACGGGGAGTCAATCCCAACTGCCATAAGCCTTAGAGCAACTCAGCCCTTCTGGAAAAAGGCTGTGCCGCTGTGCCAGGCCACTACTGTTTCTAAAGCACAACATGTTTCTTCCTGATTTTGCAGACTCTGGAGAGCATTTTCAGCCAGATCACAGATACAAACATCGCTGACCTTGTCACATCCCTCGTTGTCCTGCTTGTCGTGTTCGTGGTGAAAGAAATGAATGATCGATACAAAGAAAAGTTACCAGCTCCCATCCCGATCGAACTCCTTATGGTAAAGGGCACTTCTCTTTGATTTTGCAATGGCTCTATCATTATAGTGGCACAGGAAGCAGAGTTTTAACTATTTCCTGTCCTGATCTGCATGAAATGGTGGGTTATCATTTTATCTATAAAGGAGAAACAGGCAACATTCATGAGCTATTGTGAGATGTTTTACCTCTACTTACCTGTTCTTAACTGTATAGAACTGAATTCATTCTTAACTGAATGAATATAACTGTGTAAGATGTTATAAACTGAATTTTTATCTTGGATGAAACTGTCTCTGACACCAGCTGGCTGCAGCCTGCACCCCTCCTGCAAGCAGCCACTGAAGTCCTGGCCATCCGTGGCCAAGCACAACACAGTTTTATCCTCCATCAGCAGAAGGCCTCACCCCCTACCCTGAGCAGCAGTGGGGTGGGGGGAAGCCTGACATGGGCAGCAAGCTCCTAAAGTCCTGGGGGATGTTGCTATAGGTGCAGGTGGTTCTTCTTTTGCCCCAGAGTTATCACAAGTTCTAACAGCACCTTGTTAGAAAACACCTGGTTTATTGGGTGGGATGTTCTCTGTTCTTATGAGGTATTTGGATATATTCTCTGTGGGATTAATGAACGTGTACCTGTAAGGTGCTTCAGGAATTACATCTGAACAGCAAAAGTATGTGCAGATTTATGGCGTAATCCTGCTTCTGGTGATGAGTCTGGAGAGCGTGTGGGAGAGGGAAATAAATGTTTTTAAGTAATTTCTTTAATGTGCCTAATAGAGGTGGGGTTTATTATCTTCCAGACAGTCTTAGCAGCACTGATTTCCTATTTTGGTAAACTTGAAGAAAAATTCAATGTAGCTGTTGTTGGGAAACTAGAGGAAGGGTAAGTGATTTGCTTAAAATTTACCAGTGGAGCAAAATGTTCTCTCCAGCTTGTCAGTGATAAATTGGTTTAGCTCTGCTTTCTGCTCCATCTTCTTTTAGTATGGAAATAAACATTTTTCTCTCTACAATATGAGGGCAAACTTTCAACTGGTAAAAGTTATTCACTAGAGCACGTGTCCTATGTGACAAAGAATACACTGCAACATGAAATAATCACATGCTTCATTTTCTAAGACAGCTGTTGAGCAGGACGTTGACTTTTGTCCCTTTTCCTGAACTACTCATTCCTGAACCTTCCATTTCCCTCAAAGTACTTCCATGGTTCAGCAGCCACTAGCTGTCCTGGGAAGCCACTAGGACACTGCACAGTTGTCCTGTGTGGTCCCCTGTGACCAGCCACCAGCATCCCCCCCAGGCACCATTATCTTTCAGAGGCCTCAACTTCTGCTCCTCTATGAGTTTATCCATATAGAGAGTATATATCCACATATAGAGTATATATCTATATAGAGAGAGTACATCCAGCTATGCCAGAATTTTGGTATGAAGAATTAATAGGCACACATTAAGTTAACAAGAGGGAGGACACTCTGCACTAGGACAGCAGACTGCAGCCATTTACTCACTGGGACACTCTTGGCTACCTCTTGTAGCCCAGGGGTGTTAGTGGCTGAAGTTTGCAGAAGAACTCAAAGTTCTTCTCAAGAAATTCTGCTCAAGAGTTTCCATTCTTGAGAATTCACCACTGTGGATGTGGTTGGTGGTGAAGTGGGTGGCGGGGGAAGCCCAGAGAAGAATTCTCCTTTCCTAGGATCTGCGAAAGGCCTTGATCAGAGGAGCAGGAAATGGTACAGCTGAAGTATCTAGCAGGTAGCCTGAGAAAATAGTCAATATTACCTGACTTAGTAAGTGTTTGTTTAGCTGTCTAAAAGGCTTCAATGAATCATGCAGGGATTTTTTTTTTTTTTTTTGGTCATTATTAAGTGAAATCCTTCTATGTGCAAATTGCCCATGCAAGGGCCCCAACACCACATCAGATCTTACATCCATGCGTAACTAGAAGGCAGAACTGTGCATGCATCCCAGACAAAAGGAGCTGTGTCTGGTCCTGGCCAAGGAAATGAGAACCTGCCAAGACACAATCTGAGATGAGTGCAGATAAAGAGAATCCCTGTTCCAATTAAGGAATCCCCAAAATTTTACAGGATTCAGATCAATATCTGAGAGCGTTCAGCTCTCCGAAGTATGAGCTGGACGCTGCCTTGCTCACTTAAGAACTTATCTCCTTAGGTATATCCTTAACAAGTGCATTTTTCTGCCTTTCAGATTTCAAGTGCCTGTTCCACCTGATGCAGGTATTCTCCAAAAGTGTATTGGTGATGGCATTTCCATCGCAATTGTTGGGTTTGCAGTAGCCTTCTCTGTGGCTAAAGTGTATTCCATCAAGCATGACTACCCAATAGACGGCAACCAGGTAGGGGAATAACACAGAAATAAATATAGTGCATTTTTAAATGGGAAATAAGTAATTTTAGGAATGCTTTGCCTTGTGAATAACTGTTATCAACTAGCTTCTAAGAACAATATCTTTTGTTTTTATTTTAGGAACTAATTGCTTTTGGGCTGGGTAATATAGTTGGTGGATCATTCAAAGGATTTGCCTCCAGCACTGCTCTGTCAAGATCAGCTGTGCAGGAGAGCACAGGAGGAAAAACGCAGGTATAGAAAAAAGACCATAATGGTGTTTAATGCAAGAAACCATATTGCCCTTGGGCACTTATTCATGGTGAATTGCTCTCTCATGCAGATTGCTGGTATTATCTCAGCTGTCATCGTCTTGATTGTTATCTTGGCCATTGGGTTTCTCCTGGAGCCATTACAGAAGGTATTCACTGGTTTCACCTCACTCTTCCTCCTACTTGCCAAAGACAGGCTGCTCTGGCTCTGGCAGTCATTCAACTCACTTGAAGAGTTCACTGGGAGCAAAATAGGATTTTGCAAAGCTTGGTTCTTCTTCCCAGATCATGAAGAAAAAGACCACTACATCTGGTCCCTCAGAGGGAATGCAAGTGCACAAACACCAAACATCACAGCACCAGCTTTTAGATGCCACAGATAGGTGGGACTTGCAGCCTCAGGTCAGATACCTGTGCTGCACCAAGGCTAGGGAGGTTCCAGCATGATGGATGGGGCATTCCAACTCACACGACAGAATGTGAGGAGCTGCCTGGCCTCTCAGCTGCACTTTGGCTCTGTTTGTATGATCTTCTAAGTCTTAATGTTCAACGTTTTCTTTGCTTGCTTTAAAATTCAACATGTATTTTGGTCTTTTTAACAGTCGGTCCTTGCCTCTTTGGCTCTTGGCAACTTGAAAGGAATGCTCATGCAGTTCAAGGAATTAGGCGTCCTATGGAGAAGGGACAAGTATGACTGTGTAAGTTGAGTCCCACAAGCATTCAGAAATGAGGCACTCTGGGGAAGTCACCTATTATGCAAATTTCCTAATAATAGCATGCCTTTTTCACTTTTATACCCCTTGCTCGTGTTTTCCATTTTGTACCACTTATTTTGAGTTGATTCCCTCTTCTAACTTTATTTTCATCCATTTTATCAAAATCTATTAAAATACAGTTCATTGTATAAAGTCAATAGTAGAAGGCAGTTACAGAAAATGTAAATGCTCAGTGCATTGGCTACACACGCAGGGACACTTTCTCATTCACACAGCACGTTAGGTGGAGGTTACATGGCAAAAAACAAGACTGTGGCTTGAAGGGTTTACTCCAAATAGTAAAGCTCGTGGTTGGAGGGCAGGACTGCTTCTGACATTCCAAAAGTTTAGGCTCTTGGCTTCCTCATGAGCCAATTCCTTGTCTCCCCAAACAGTTCCAGGCCTCAGTTTTCCCAGATGCCAATCAGTTACTTACTATGTGAAAAGGCTCTGAGACCAGTTGTTAAAAATACTCAGTATTATCTAATTTGTGGTTATTAGTCATGTACATTCATAGAGCCTACATTTGCCTGTTTTGATATCCAAAGCACATTTACAACTCTTGGCTTTACCAGGATCCTGATTTACTTGTAGCCTTGCCTTTCTGGCAGATTTTTATTGAGTATTTAATGAACTACCTACAGAAAATCCACATCTCTATTATTCTAAGCCTTTATTGAATAGAAATTGTCATCCCTAGAAACATTCCCTGCTGAGTCTGCATTTTCATTAAAAAATAGGGACAACCTAGGGAACATGCAACTCCTCACCAAAGCCTGGACCAGGTTTGAAAAACATTCCAGACATCACTGTTCCCACCCTGGGCTCATGACACTTGTCCTTGACACACTCTTAACTGCTGCCATCCATCTGCTCATTACAGGTTATATGGCTGGTGACTTTCTTAGCTGCTGTTTTTCTTGGCCTGGATATTGGTCTACCAGTCGCCGTGGCGTTCCAGCTGCTGATGGTGGTGATCCGCTCCCAAATGTGAGTACTTGTTGGACACGATGAAAAGATATCTCAGGGCCTCCTGTTAAAAATTAATTCCCCCCCATGCAGAGAAGACCAACAGCCCCATGACTCTGTCTATGCAGCAACCATGTTTGGAAAAATCATTTAGAGGCATAAACCCTTGGATGTGAATCCCACTTCAGTCTGAAGGATCGGAGCTGGCATTGCTTTCTCTGATCCTTCCCTTCCGCTGGGTCTCGGTATGAGGTACAAATAATTGTGTGTGTGTGTGTGTCTGTTCACAGTCCAAGCTGCACCATTTTGGCTAATGTTGGGAGAAGTAACATCTACAGGAACAGGAAGGATTACACTGACGTAAGAAATGTCACATTTCTTTTATTATCTGCTGCATTTGTGTTTCTGTAGCAGATGTCATTACTGACACTTTTCCTGCATTGAACAGATCTATGAGCCAGAGGGAGTGAAGATTTTCAAGTGCTCATCTCCTATCTTCTTTGCTAATATTGAATTCTTCAGAGAGAAACTTATCACTGCTGTAAGTGTCTGGGGCTTTCATTCTGAGTATAAGAATTGCATGACACATTAAGGTGAACACAATTTCCCAGTAATTACTACATGCAGTCAAGCCACAATTGTAGACATCCTTCCAGCCAAGAAAAAGGGCCCTTGCTTGAATTTATGAAAAGTGGTAGGCAACTTCAAGAACAAAATATGCTCATCATGACTGTAAATGAAAGCCACATGAGATACTGAATCCTTCCCCTGGTGTCCCTCGTGTTTGGGGTTTTTAAAATTATTTAAAGTGCTGTAATCGCAGGTTGGCTTCAACCCACTGAGAATCTTGAGGAAACGCAATAAAGCTCTGAGGAAGATCAGAAAGATGCTGAAGAAAGGAGAGCTGCAAGTGACGCCTGTAAGTAAGGCAACTCCACCCAGGAGGGGCTAGGCAATTGGCTTCCTGGCTTGATATGGCAGAGAAGTCCCTCACAGGCTCCTGAACTAATTAGATATGCCATTCCCCAAGTTGCCACTTTGTGACATAACACATATTAAAAAAAAAAAAAAGATTTTAAATTACTCTCACGGTTAAGAGACCTATAGCTTTACCATGGGCAGAAGTTGTACATGTCCACTGGAGAACAATAACAAGCTATATCATATGATCATGATAAAATAAAAATACATGTCCCTTTAAAAGAAGTATTAATTATTACACTTTTCTCTGTCACACAGAAAGGCTTGATTTGCATGGCTAACCTTACACACGAGTCAGATGAAGAATTAGACAACAGCAGCATAGAGGAGTTGGACCAGCCCACCAACATGACAGACTTGCCCATTCAGATCAACTGGAGCGCTGGCCTCCCCCCTGGCATCAGTGTGCCCCGGGTCGACATCCACAGCATCATTCTGGATTTCTCAGCAGTGTCTTTCCTTGATTTTTCTGCCATGAGAGTCCTCCAAAAGGTAAATGTAATTTACAAAGCAAACAGTGATCATAGGAAAGAAAAACATATGAATGTAGTTACACTTGAGGAATATGCTTGAGTGAAGGGATGGCATCCAGAGGGACCTTGACAGACTGGAGGAGTGGTCCAGTCTGAACGTCATGAAGTTCAATGAGATCAAGTGCAAAGTCCTGCACCTGTGTCAGCATGATTCCCAGTATAAGTACAGGTCAGGAGATGAAGGGATTGAGAGCAGACCTGAGGAGAAGGGCTTGGTACTGGTGGATGAAAAGCTGAACATAAGCTGTCAATGCATGCTGGCAACCCAAAGGGCCAACTATATCCTGGGTTGCATCAAAAGAAATGTGTCCAGAAGGTCAAGGAAGGTGGTTCTGCCCCTCTACTCTGCTCTGGTGAGACCCCACCTGGAATACTGCGTCCAGCTCTGGAGCCCTCAGCATGGGGAAGAGGAAGACATGGCCTTTCTCTGGAGTGGGTCCAGAGAAAGGCCATGAAGATGATCAGAGTGTTGGAGTACCTCTTATGTGACAACACACTTGAGAGAGTTGGGGTTGTTTAGGCTGGAGAATGTTCTCAGGAGACTTTATTATAGCCTTTCAGTACTTAAAGAGGGCTTATATGAAAGATAGAGAGATATTTTTTACCAAAGCCTGTAGAGACCGAACAAGGGACAACAGATTTAAACTGAAAGAGGGTAGATTTAGATTAGATATAAGGAAGAATAGGTTGTCCAGAGAAGTTGCAGATGCTTTATCATTGGAAGTGTTCAAGGCCAGGATGGATGGGACTTTTAACAATCTAATCTGGTGGAAGATGTCCCTGTCCAAGGCAGGGGGATTGGACTAAATGATCTTCAAAGGTCCCCTCCAACCCAAACCATTCTGTGGTTCTGTCCTATGTTTCTAGCTTGCTTCTTAAAGGTATTTGTACATCATCTGGAAAGGCAGTGGCAACCTTCCAGTTTATGTGAATTTTAATGTACATATTCCTAGAAAATGTTTAGGAAATGGATTAAATAAACCCAAATTTTCTTGGAATCAGAGTGTTGTCACCTAGAGAACTTTCTTCACTTGGTAAGATTTTGGGAAGTTTTACAGAAATGTACATATGAAATACGGTTTTAAACACCAGGCTGGGAGTTGGACCATTAGAGCTTCACTTCTGCTCCTGTTCTCACTTTCCAGGATGGCCTTGAACAAAACAATAAGAGCAACATTTTCAAACAGTAGTAGCTAAAGTTAACTATCAAGAGCCACAGAAGGTGTATAAATCTATTTCCCCACCGTGTCAGTGGGAACTGTAGTTCTGTTCAAATTTCCAGTAATAAAAGTCTCCCCCGAAGCTTGAATATGTCAAGTGGGTACAATAAAGCCATAAAATTTATGAAAGAATATATTTTTCACCATGGACTAAATGTATTTAATGCTGGCTCTTTCCAAAAGAATCGGTCATCCTTGTCTGCAGCCATGTGAAGAGACCATCCTGCCTTTAGGTGCAGCAGTTTGAGTTTAGAGCTGCTTACCATCATAGATCTTAAATATCTTAAAGTGGTTTGTGCATCTGCTGTGGCTAATCACAATAATGGCTGTTATCAGAACAACTAGCAGTATCTAAATGGTGTCTCTTTCCGGTTTAACAGACTTTGAAAGAATTTATCCGGATTGATATCGACATTTACATTGCAGGGGCACCTGGTGAGTACTTGCATCTGTCAGCATCATCACAGATGCCTTGTCCCATTGCCTTCACCATTCCCCATCAAGCACAGCTGGATTACCCCAGTTCCACCTTCCAGTCTTGGATAGCAAACAGATCCAACTGAGAGGAGGCGTCATCCCTCCCATGCTGTCCCCAGCAGGCTGGGACCACTCATATGGCTCATTTTACCTATGGCCATCACTATGCCCTTCAGCTCTGGGCTGCAAGAACTGCTATCAGGTAGCCTGGGCTAGGCATTAATTAAGAAACGGGGCTCGTACTCCCTTCTGCCTGTCATCAAGCATGACAGTGCTGATGGACATTTATATGCCACCCTCTCCACAGCACTAAAGAGGAACTCATCTGCTCTAAAAAAAACCAATAGTGCAGTCTACCTTCAATTCCTGCATTTGCTCAGTGGACACGCTCAGAATATACTATTTCTTCATTTTCAAGGCCCACTTTGTTCATTGATTTTGTTCCCCCACAGAGGGCTTCCTGGAAAAACTGGAGAGAAGCGATTTTTTTGATGAGGAGGTCAAGCCATCCATGTTTTTCCTCACCATTCACGATGCAGTTCTACACATTTTGCTGAAGAAGGACATAGCCAGCTCTCCCAAATTAAAACTTGCTGAGGTAACACTACAGTTTTCATCATTTGCTACTTTAGTGCCTTTACATTACCCACAGGCACCCAGAAGTGCCCTGTACAGTGAGCCACGTGCCCTACAACATTTCTATATTCAAAAAGTTAATGATTAAAACTCAGCTGGTCTTCAATAAATTTGAAGAGTAAGAGTGGCCCCCGGTCCAGGTGCCTGGCAAACCACTGGCAAAAGGAGTGAATAATTCCCACTGGAGTCTGGCCTGGCCAAGGACTTCACTGGAAGCCACCTCCTTGGGAAGGGCAGGGTGTGGGGCGAAATCCTGGCCCACCCATCAGCGTTCCTTTGTCATCACCATCTAGAGGGGACTACTGCTTATGCTGCAGTGGCTCTTGCAAGGCAGCCTTGATGTGGCTTGCATGTAAGCTTCCCAGGCCTGTCTGCCTTCAAAGGGAGCACTGAAGTAGTGCAGACAAATCACTACAGCCAAATTCAGTGTTGGCCTTTCTGGGAATGTTCTTAAATCAAGAGCAAGAAAGGATCCTGCGTATGTTAAATCTGTTCAAAGGTGCCAAACCCACAATGATACTCACCTGGAAACTGTCTAATCCCACTTAGTTGAACTGGCACAGCTCTTCTGCAATGACCTGGAGACTGCTGAGGGGCATAAGGGGCTGACAAGCAAGAGCTTCCTTCTGTCCAGGTCATCTTCCCAAGCATGTTCCAGAAATTTCAAAGAAAAACCTTCTTCAATGTGAAAAAGGGAAAAAAAAAACCCCAACAATCCATTTCCTAATCCACAACTTCTTGTGTTCACTGCAGGATAAAGGCAGCAGTAACAACTATATTGTTATCCCCAGCAAAGGACTGCGCAGCCGGGAAGTCACGGTAAGACTCCTGTTTCCAGTAGCAGCACTCCAACCACAGGAAACGCAGCCCAAAAGCTGCTCACAGAAACTGCTAGATCAGATCACAAAGCATCTTCACCCCTGAGCCCTTCTGTCAGGCCAGGGCAGAAAGTATCCAGACAGGTTATTAAGAGGATTTGAGTTAAGACAAAGCCCTACTGGAGTAAGAGGGACAGGGCTCAGCTCACAAGCCCTGCCTTGCACACTGAGGGTCTGCTGAGGGAAGGCAGGTGAAAGCCATCTCAGCAGGCTCTGCCCTGGTCTCCTCGCCTGTCCACCATGACAAACTTACTGGTAGCATGTTGGGTGGCACAGATGTCAGCATTAGTCCCATTTATCTAAATGTCACAGGCAGAAGGGGAGTCCAGAGACGGGGATAAGAAAGGGGCACACACAGCCTTTCATCATGGACTTTAAGAGAAGGGCAGTACCTGGCAAGTGACAATCCTATATGGAAAAAATGTCAGACCACAATCTTACCACACAAACACCTTCCAGGAGCAAGTTTTTACATACCACTCACCAGAGGGCACCTGCCATGGTTATTCCTTACAGAAGGTGACATTTATTTCCTGTTATTTCCTACAGATTCCAACAGAAACAAAATTTTAGATTTAATTTTCAAAATACAATATCCTCCAGCAACACAATGTCACTTACAGAAGATGAATGCAGATGCAGTGCTGAGCATGCAGATGGAAGGATACTTTCATGTAACTTAAGAAGGATTACTACGTATGGCTATGTTCCAGGTTTTGGAATGTGCTTGTTAGTCTTTATGTGTCTCTGTATATATAGAAATGTATTTATGTACATACATGGAGGCAAAAGTCACACACGTTTTCTTATTTCATACCTTGCTACAACCTACTCATAGACTTGAAAAAGCAGGTAATGTTAACTCTATTTGCATATACTTGTACATATGTCTTTATTATTCCAACTATTTGTAGACCACCTGTACAGTTACTAAAGAATATATAAATACTTGAAATCTTGTAATTTATAATACAGACTAATAGTTGGGAGTGATATTTTAACTTCAGCTTGTATATAACTTTTATAAAGTTTCCATTATGGTTTGTAAGACACCTAGTAGACTGAGTTATTAAACTTGTTTTCAGCTCACTACCAGGAGCCACAGTGACCAATGTGTCTACTGTAAAACATTAAGATCGTTCAAGAACGATCCAAACATGATTCATTGATCTGGATTGCGCTGCTATAAAGTGCACAAGAGAGGAGACACAGTGAACTATTAAATGATTTTGATAAATCTGCATTGTTTGCTGCATTTGTCAATACACCATGGAGGTAGCTCATAATCAATGAGTGTGCCCCCAACAAGCAGACCGACCCAGAGCCCTGCCCAGGAGGAGCTGAAGGTATGGAGCTGCCAGGCAAGCAGCTGGAATCACCCAAGTCTCTTGAACAGGTGCTCAGACGACTTTAACCTAAAAAGAGTCTATTCTGTTCCTCTAGTCTGCACAACCCAGTTGTACAACTGCTGTGAATCAACTCTAAGACTTGAAAGCTGAACTGCGGCACATCTTTCAGGGAAAATGCAAGAGGTGACAGAACTTTTAACTTAACATAGCAAGTGCTGGAGGCATAAAAATCTTCAGCCTAGAGGAAAATTGAGCCATCCTCTGGAGTCTGAAAATAACAGCACTCTGAAATCACAAGAGGTTTTAGTTTTCAAGCCTAGTTTTGACTTTCAACCAAGCTGGGGTGACCAGAACAGCCCATTTGGACTTGTACTTAAGAAGGGTTGAAAGGAAAGTGTTCCGAGTAAACAAGAACCATGATTTTTGTCTCCATAGCATGCAAGACTTTCAAAACAAAAACTGAAGGAGAACCAAACAGAAATAAGGGGGGAGAAATGCTGTTTGATTTTATAAAAGGCAAATATACACACGCCATGTTCATCTGGTATCTTTAGAAAACCAAGATATATAGCAGAACAGATTTTCCCAACAGAATGAGGAAGATATTAGTGCTACTGTGCAATGCACAGGGGATGTTTCACTCCAAGTACTCCAAACTTCAGGACTCCAGTTCAGGAAAGATTAAGTCAAACAGCAGTTAATGAGGAAAATTAGCTATGAGGATCTTTGTGGAATGGAAAGTCTGTATCTAAGGACTGGCAAAAGGAGATACAGATACATCAGAGATGTAACCTAAGAGAGAGGAAAGGCTATACAAGATGAGAAAAAAACATATACAGACTGGCCAAACATAAACATAAATTAGATACTGGAAACGGTTCCTAGTTTTTACAATGGTGAGATTCTGGGATATTTTTTCCAGTTACAACAAGAGGCGCAAAAAGCCTAAACTACTTCTAAGGTGAGGCTTAACATACCTTGAAAATCATGATACCACATCATACCAGTGGAATCTGGACCTTCTCACTCGGGCTGTTCTTTCCAGTCCTGTGCTCACGTGCACCTACACAGACTCAGGCAAACATCCCTGGCAAAAGCAAGTCAGTCTGGTGGAACACTATGTATTGCTTCAAAACTATATTGGATTTGCTGACAGGCTTCAGGTTAAGAAGAAATATTCTTTCCTTAATTGCACTCCTTAGAGCAATTAATTTCAGAATTAATGACTCTTCTGACATAGCACAGTGCCCCAGAGCATAAATCCCTCTCCCAGAGCTATTCACCATTTCTTAAATGGACATGATCCCTAGACAGCCTTAACCAGAGAGCCATGCACTCCCAAGTCACATATCCCCACCAGCTACTTGCCATCCTCTTCATCACCCTCCTCCTTATTTTTTTTAATGTTGACAACAACAGCATTGTATTTCTGATGCTTTATGAGACTTCCCCCTCCAAGTACTGGTTATTTTTGCATTCAGCTCTCTGTTACCCTAATACCAATGTTTCTCTGGGCAGTTTACCCTAATGCAGATTGTAGCAAGGCCATCTTGTGGGATGTCATGATGATGCAGATTTAGCGGCTCATTCTTGAGACAGGAACTTTTGGAAACCTGGATATTTACTGGTCCTCCATTGGCCACTGTTGCTGCTCAGTTAGAGCAATACCACATACTGCTTTTTAATATTTTACTCAAGAATAAGCTAAAAGGATAATTCATTTGTAGCTGCTTTCTTTTTGGAGAGCTGACAGGTATTGTGCTAGTTCACCACCACATATCCTGAGCCTACCTCTCCTCAGCACAGTGCAGAAGCGCGGAAACTAACAAACAGGCATTTCACAGCCAGCAGAAAGGGTGGACAATACAGAGGGTGTGGAGCCTGCAATGCTCAAACCTGATCTCAAGCCTGGTTTTCATTTCTATGGTGCAGAAAAGATTGTGTGTGTGTGTGAAATATAGACCCCCAAAAATTCAAAATTATTAGTTATTCAAGGTCTTGGACCTGATGGAGACAGCATTACAACATGTTTTTTCAATTTCAAACTAAGGGTCTATTAAGGAAAAAGTATCTTTAAGCACTTCTTTACTGGAAAGAAATGTCACTCACAGCTCTCCTCATCCCTGTGCTCAGTGTGGACAGCTTTCTTTTCTCACTCTTCTTTATGCATCTTCTCTTTTCTGCTAAGAAAATACCAGAAAGTTTACCTGATCCAGAAATGGCAAAGAACAAGTGCAGGAACTCTCATTAGTACTTATATGATTTTATTTAGTGTAGGAAATAATTAACCATAAATTATCTTGGAGTTGTGTTCAAGCATTGGTTTTCACAAATAAAACTGAATAAAACTCATGTAGACTAACACATACTCACATCTATTTAAAATTATTCATTTGGGGTTTTTTTAAGCAGCTTAAGATGAAGTTCTTTTGTGAAACTACTACATAAAACCAGAAACATTCCTGCCCGTTTGCACACATTATTATTCTCCATTAACAGAAGTAGAGTATTACAATCAGTCCCACTAGCACTCGGGAATCACTGTACCCCCTGCTACTATTCCACCCACACCTTTCCAGATGGATGTTGGATTTTTCAATCTTTTAATCTCTTGTATTCATGAACTGAGATAAAACAGAAAACAATTTTCAAAAAAGTCCTCAACAAACTAACGCCCCATACTTAGAGAACAAGGACATATAATTCAGAGTAGGAAAAGTTTCTAAAGTCCCTCTGTCTCATGACTAAGTCAAGACTAAAAAGAGCCTTAAACTTCATTCTTCTCACTTGCATTGCCCAAACAAATGCAGGTAGTTCCGTTTACGAACTGCTCTGTATGAATCATTCCTGGGAATGAAACACCTCAGAGTTGTGAAGGCACCATTACTATATAAAGATAATTATCAATTACTAAGAATTAACACCATAAAACAAACAAACAAACAAAAAAATCAAGGGAAAGACAACTTGTATAAAACTTACATTTCCTTCAGAAATGTAGTTAGAATGAAAGTGAACGTAAACTTTGCGCATTTCTCTGCTCCACTGGACCCTTTAGTGTCATATATATGAACAGGAAAAGTTCAAACTTATTTCCCATACACTCTATATCAGGTTGCAACTGCAACCCACTGTGTCCTCCAGTTTCCCAGGCTCGACAGCACCTTCTGATGCGACCCCGTGCATGCTTTTGCCAGCAACATGGCAATGGACGTAGAGAGGAACACCACAAAATCAGACAGAGCAGAAAACGTTTTAAGAACAGAGAGGTGTGCTCAGACTCGAGCCACAGAGTATCCACAAATGTGCTTTTGAGAACACCTGACTTCACGTAATACAGGGGACTCTTTTGCTCCCTCGTGTAAACTCTTAACATGGAATGAAACGTGTTACTTCCACTTTATTTTTTAACACTCTGAATTTGACACTCCCTTGAGAGCAGTAAGTGAAAAGAAGTGGAAACTCCATCAGGCAAGATTTTCTAATTCTCTTGGATCAGAGTTTTCAAAAATAATTAACTTTTTTTTTCTTTTTTAAAAGGCATGAAAAACATCACTTAACACTTTTAGGTATCTGATCTTTATATTAATAGCATTTAAAAAAACCCCACCAAACATAAAGCCTGCTGGTGTAAAGCGTGCATGGTTGCAGGCAATCCTCTAAGCAATGTTATAGATGGAACTGAAGATGAAGTGTAAGGAGACGAGCATCTAAAGCTCAGATGTTTTCAGGCTGTCTGCTCATGTCCTTTCATTCACTTGATGGTGGACACGAACCACCACCAAACGCCTTCTCGTTCCCTTATGTGGCATTATTAGAGGAACCCACGATGGCTGACAAATTCAAGTGTTGTCAGGGTTCTCTTAAAACCTCAAGATCTGCTCAGCAATGCCTCCAGAGGGAGATCACTGCCACAGATAAGCACTCAAAGGACTCACAAGAACATCTCACCATTTCTGTCAATTAAGTACAATATATGGCATTTCTGAACTTCCCTCTGAAATGGCCAGGTATTCTGCAGAACAACCCCAATCAACCAACTGAACAACAACTACAAAAAACAATCCCAAAACATCGTAAACAAATAAAAAATACTGTTAACATAAGGTTTTGACCAATGCAGGCATTTTTTAACTTTGTAAATATGAAAGCATCAACATTCCCCTTAGTTACATAGAGTATCCCTAAGACTTAATAAAAAAAATGGATTTAGGTTTTTCTACACAAGCAAGACAGAAATTTGACCCAAGCCCTGCCTACGTAAGTTGACTTTTCAGTCCCACTGATTATCTTTTTTTTGGCAATATGTCACTATCCATATGGCATGTCAACTTTGCCTCAAATATAAACAGAAAAAAAGTCTCACACATTATCTACAGTGACATTCATCATTTCTGCTTTTTGCTAGAGCAAAGACTGCTGTTTTCCCTTATTAAATTCAACTGTCCCAGCATTTTCAGAAAAGCACTTTATCAATAACTTCAAGAATAGCCTTGGATCCAGAATTATTAAGTTTGGACCCTTCATCTGTTTCACAACAGACTGGGTAACATGTAACAGAAGTATGTAACCTGACTTATTTCTGAAAACTAGCATGATGGAATAGCCCTATTTTTTCACCACCTGCAGTTGACAGGGAGTAGCTGATTTCACAATATCTTGTTTTCCAAACCTGAGCGCTCTGGTGAGGCTGATGCACAAAAGCCTGTCACATGGTGTCCTCGTAAACCCGGTGCCTTACCAGCAGTAGGTCTGTTTCAAACAGGTACCTCACACCTAAGTTTGGCTTTGCAGAGTCAAAAAGCATTAATCATTCATGCAGATTTCCCCCCAGGTGAAGTTATATGCTGTAATATAAACATGCTTAAGCCTACCTCCTACCAAACCATTTAACAATGACAAAAGGGGATCCTTAGGAGTTCCTGGTGTGTTTATTGTAAGTTAATGAAACAAAATAACACTGGCAGAGTCGTGTTCACCCTCATTGACACTGAAACAGTTAATTTTCAACCAACCTCATACCATAACATATTATCACAATCAGCCTCTTCTTCACCAGAGTGATTTAATATGATTTATTTTTCAGAGAAAGCAAACCAAAGAACTGTGTCTTAGAAAGACGCATGTTACAGCTAAGCAGATTTTGACCCAATTGACACTTACTAGCAATTTGTATACCCCAAAATTTACTTGCACTTCTCTAAAGAAGTGTTCATTTGAAAGGCAGTCTAAAAGATTTGCCCTGGTCACAAGGAAATCAACAGCAGTCAAGGACACAGAATACATTTAAAGAGCCCTTGCTGCGCTGATTAGAATTATGCAGCTTACAGGTCAAATTAAAAAATTTGGAATGTCACACAGCCAAAGCTCTTTCATAAATTTATCAGGAATAAAGATTTACAAAATAAATAGTAACACTGAGACTTTAAGATGGTTCAGATCATTCAGGAACAGTAAGAAATTGCAAACTTAGAAAAAACCACAAGACTTCTTCATCTAAAAGCACCGCTGCTAGAAATGTGGCATTTTGAAAAAAACAAGCGTTCAGCACTAACAGTGATTAGAAATGCAAAGATAAGCACTCTGAACAACAGACAGTATTGTCTTATTATTGTCCAGGTCTGCGACCAGCTGCACTAAAATAGAACATTCTCATTTTTTATTTATTATATTTCTCTTTCAAAAAAGTATGCTCATAAAACATATATTTTGGGCCAAAACAGACCCGAGAGCCTGCTAATGTTGCTATTTTTTTAAAAAGAAGCAAAACAAAATACCTAAATATTGTCTGTTCAATTAAATCTGTATCACAGAATTGAAACAGATAAACGACGTGTAGCTTTATTATTCCTTTATATCTACATATGGGATTTCAGATCAATTCTTTCAGATTATCTAAATGGGATGTTTTCCTACTGTACATTGTATGAAGGCAAATACCATTTCTCTACCAAAAATAATCTGCTTCTCACAGACATGGCAAGGTAATTCACAGCCACTTCCACACCATAGGTGAACACAGTTAACTTGCGAGTAGTGTACATGTAAACAGAACCTTCTGAACCAAAACTAGCTTTAAAACAAACCAACCAACCCAAAAACCCAACCAAAACCAAACCAACCCCCACCAAAACCCTCAATACATTACATGGTTTCATATCATGCCCAAAGCTGTATTTGATAAGTTTATCTCACTGCATGAATTTAAAGGGAAAAAAAAAAAGAAAGAAAAAGCCAAAATGCAGTATTCTGCACATCTGATTTCTAGTGCCACGATTTCACCACAGGCTGAATTCATCATAAGTTATTGTAACTGTTAGTAGGAGAAATATTAAAGTTCTCTTAATTTGGAAAGTGTCAGTGAAACTATGTCTCTGTTAACTTCATATAAAACCCCACCACTTTTACAACCATATTTCAATTTAATTATTGTACACAGGTTAACAAAAAATGTATCACAAGTGAAACTAAACACTGGATTTAACAAAAATATTCAGAATGGTACAACACATGTTCATGTTCTCCAGGAAATAATTTTACAAGTGTTCATCTTAAGACAATTCAGCCACACTAGAGACAGAAGTTCTGTTAAAATGCAACTGTGGTCTACTAAGCCACTCATTTTAGCACTACAGAATATTTGAAGTCAGAGTCCTACAGCCACGGCTTAAAAATCATTTAAGTTTCAACCCCCAAAACGTCTTACAGTCAAAATGACAGTATTTAAAAAAAACCCACAAAATAATTCTGAAACAATTAAAAGGCTGTCATATATAGTTTTATCCTCTTCATAGCACTCTCTATTCATACAATTGCTCGTATCATTGGTAATAGGGTCTGTACCTGGCTTGATCAGGGTGGTGTGGTCCAGGAAGCGGGGCCTGAGCAGGAGGCCCTTGCATCCTTGGAGGTGGAGGTGGCCCCCTTGGAGCTGGCCATATCCCTGGACTCATTCCCCCAGGCTGTGTGAAAGGGGGACTAAGAGTTCCTTGATCTTCACTGAACTGTGGCAAAGAGTTAGGATTATAGTGATGGGGAGGGGGAGCATTTACATTTACGGGTGGGCCCCCGTGCTGAGGAGGGGGAGGTCCTGGAGGAGGATGATTCATATATGGTGGCATCTGGGCAATTATATGTCCAGGTGGAGGGGTTATTGGAGGAGGAGCAGAGGTCATTGGTGGTGGAGGAGCTTGGCTATATACCATGTGAGGAGTACCTGCTGCCTGGGGAGGATGCTGCAGTGGGTGGCTTATTGGTGGAGGTGGTGGTGGGGGCGGTGCATAATGCTGCTGTGGAGGCATAATATGATGAGGGTGCGATACCACTGGTTGACCCTGGTACTCAGGATGATGATGAGCAGGTGCGGGGGCTGGTGGAGGTGGTTCTCGAGCACCTGAATTTGAATCATCCTGAATAGGGACAGTTATCAAGTTGCTATGTTTTCTCGTTGAAATGCGGAAGGTGTCCTGACTGACCGGGCGAGGTGGCGGTGGGGCCATTGACATCTCGGCAGGAGGCGCACGGATGTCTTCGTGTGGCTGGTTATAATGCTCATGTGGCACGTGCTGTAAAGGAGGAGGTGGCATCATGATGTGCTGCTTTGGTGGAATGTGGCTCATATGATGTTTCTCAGGCGGCATTATGAAACGCTCAGGAATTTCGGCAGGCGGGGGAGCAATAGGAGGATGCACAGGTTCAATTGGAGGGCGAGTAACAGGCTTCCCAGCTCTCATGTGGCGGTGGTTGATGTGAGCTTGTAAGTCCCTCTGCGAGAGGTAAGTTCTCTTGCACCCTTGAACAATGCTACACATGAAGAGAGACCCTCGGACACACTGCTCGATTCGCTGCACAGGTTCATTACAGCTAAACCAGAAGAGAATATCGGTTTACTGTCATCACAGAGAGCTCAATATGCCTTTTTTTTTTTCCTAAAAGTCAACCACTACCCAAATTAGAACTGACAATTTTTTCCTCCAGTGTAGCAATAAAAGAAACATTTAATTGATTTTGAAGTTTATCTGGTTTTTAAGCCTCAAAATACAACTGTGAAAGAACATAAAAATTTCATGAGGTAGAAATTTATAAATAGCATCACAAATGCCTTCTGTGCATTAAGACTTACCAAGAATCACTCTAAAGTAAACTATGATTTTCCTAAAAAGGAATCTAATTTATTCCTTTTCAAATTAGAGCAGTAACAGGTTATCTACACAAATACTTCAAAAGCAAAGTAAACACCGATCTCATACAATCCCAAAATATAGGTATAGATGGTATAATCAAGTGGTGTAGTGAAGAATACTCTACTGGCTCTGCTAAATGGACATAAATTAGGACCATGTTAACACAGTATCTGAAATGAGATGTTCAGTTATTTTCCTACATTTCCTTTAATAACAAATCTTGAGGTAACTTACCCTGGGCACATCTTGTCTCCTTTTTTCTCATGTAATATAGCACAGTCATAGCAGAAAACATGCTTGCAAGGGATCTAGAGACCAAAAAAATTGCTCTGTTAAGACATTGTAATTATCTATGTCATTTTGCAGAATACAGTTCCTCCCTCCAGCACACAATTTTTAATAATAAAAGCAATTAGGTTACCTATGAGGTGAACAGGCACAGTGGTGGCTGCCAGTTTACAGCATCTTTGCACAGAAACTTCCTGGAACAGTTTCTCTTGAGTTTGGGGGTTTTGGGGTAGGTTTGTTTGGGTTTTGGTTTTTTTTTTAAGAATTGGCAAAAACATATATGCAAAAGTTTAAGTCTTGCAATAATACCAACAACAAACATTTACAGAAGCTGCATATGCAATCTAATTACACTTGTCTTGCTAGCAAGGAAGGCATTTTAAAAGCATTGACTGTCATTAAGTCAGATCCTGAAGCCTGTTACATCATGCTTAGAAATCTAAATTAATCTCAGGGATCTTGTTACACTACCATTAAAGAGATATAAAAGCAAACAGTGTTTTCTAACTTCACTGAAAGTCTTTTAATTGAGACAAAGAGCATATTTTTAAAGCTAAGCTGCATGAGGTCAAAATCCAGTGAACTTGAAGGTTTTTTAGCTGGTGATGGTGTTTTGATGTTTTCTGTTAAATGTTTTTCAAGCTCACTTTACTAAATTAGGGGCCAAAATGAAACCAGCTGGACAGCTGGAACAGAAACACTTCAGCAGTTAAGGTCCCCAGTTCCATCCTGATACTCTTCTGCTGTTTATTCAGAGGCCTGCTGAAATCACTAAGCACTCTCACAGAGGCACAGTAAAACCTAATTTTACCTAAAGGGAAACCATGGCCGCATCTTCCACTGATAACTTCACTTACCATGCGTCCATACATTTTGATGGGCAATCCACACTTATCACAGAAATGGACCGGTGTATCATCCTTTTCCCCCAGCAAGTTTATCTGATAGGATAGAGAAGGGGGTGGGAGAACAAAACCCAACATCACTAAAGATTCTCATTTCAATTATAACTAATTCAGAAATAAGGGGGGGTGTTGGTTAAGAAGGATGCAAAAGCACCACAAATGTGAGAAAGCAGAAAATGTGTTTCCAGTCAGCCAAAAGTAATGGAAGCACTTTTATTTAAAGTATCTAGCAGGGTTACCTACAGTTTGGTATGATTCACAACTTCCTGTTCATGACTTTACCTTATAGTCCCAAAAAATGGGTCCAGGGAATCTCCTTTGATTGCCAAACATTTCACCTCCTTTGCATTCGTATCGCTCCTCTTCGTTATAATCAAATTCTTCTGTGGAAAGAACAAAGCAAAAAAAAGACAGGAGCCAACCACAACACTTGCCCAATTGACACAGGCTGCTATTAAGAGCGTGTGTCACTCTGTACTGAAACCACCAAGAAACATGCAGCGCTTCCAAACTGCTGCCCAAAGTACAGGCAAAATAGTAAGACAGCTTGTTTTGGAAATGTACATCATTTAATCCTTATAGCCCAGCAGCACCAAAAAATTTGAGGAAAGCTTCTTGCAATTGGGCAGAGCCTTGGATTCCAAGACTGAATGAAGTCTTGAATGAATAATAATATGCTTGAATATACTACTATTCTTGCTGAATAATCATATGCTTCCCTACTACAGCTCTAGCATTTATATTAATTTACCTTCATCACCAGGTGTCTTTGAAGGCATCCTGTTCATATTTCTTGGAGTTCGAGGTGCAGGTTTGGTTTTATTGGTCTGTTTTGAGATGAGCTTTATAGGGATTCTTCTACGAACATCAAGACCACCCAATGATCCTGAACTATTTGTTCCTTGCAAATCATTGTCTATGAAAGAAGAAAAAAAATTTATGGAATTTCCTCACTTATGTAGCAGTTTCTAAAGAGGCTAAGTCTTAACAGAAGAGTTTTAAGAAAAATAATTTTTAAAGCTTTTTTGAGGCTCATACAACATATCAAGGTTTGATCACTAAATATCTTCACATACAATTTCTTCTACAAGTCGAGTCACAAAACTGTGCTGGGAAAACAACCATGATTTTAGGAAATGTAGTTCTAAAAGTAAAGCTATTTTAAAAACTTAGATAATCTGTCATTTCTCCACACAGGACACCCCACCCCCCCACCGCTCTTCTCACAGCATTTGTAGTAGTGAAGAGTCAATTCTTTGTACAACCTTGACAATGTAGAACTTAAGAGACAAGGTAATTTTTACAATCTTTGAAAATTGTTTATTAAAGTTGAAAGGAAACTAGTTTCCATCTTGACATATCAGTATCTTGAAATATCACTTAGAAATTTAGTATAAAGTATTAAAAAAATACTGGTACTTAAGAGTATGTAATAGTATCCTTGCTAAACTGAAAAATATTGTTCTCCATTACATAACAGAATTCTCTTTGACCAGATTTAAACCTGAGTAGCAGGGCAAAGGAAGCAAGAAACAGCCTGACACGTGCATCAGTAGATACAGCCTCCAAGAGCTACTCTAGAGGGGGTGCTGCAACAAGCAACACCAATGAAGGGGCTACAACTCCCTCAATTTCTAGTAAGTCTACCTTAACCTACTGCATAGCATCTAATTCATAGAAAAATAAAGTTACATCCTTCACTAATCTACCCAGCTCACTTTCATTTTAATTGAAAATGGCACTTTGACAGATGTTTCAAAGCAGAACATGCTCAACCTTGAAGGACTGTGCCACAGCCACCAAAACTACACACTGTGACAAAGTTTCAAATTGGGTCTGTTCCCTGACACTCACTTTACCTCAAAACCAAGACCCCTCAATTTCCTCTGATAGATTAAATGTGTTTGTTCTTCTTAGCATTATGGTTGACAGGTTTCATTCTAAAAGGCAATATGTAAAAAGGCAAAAACAATAAAGCCTGTTTTTACTTTTGTTTACTTATTGTTTTTGTTTATGCCTCCTGTTGGTGCAACAGATGACCCAGCAAACACACAACTACAACACCAGGCTTCCCCAGAGACTCCCCAGAAACCCCAGACTCTAAAGCTGTCCAACTTCTACTTTTTTGGGAAATTCAGTTTTCTATCAGAAAAAAAAATTTGCATCACAACAGACCAGAAAAAGTCTCTGCAGGGCCTCAATCCATTTGCAAATAGGGATAAACAAAACAAATTAAAAACAAGAAGCAAAAACAAACAAAAATACCTCTTGTGTATTAGTCCACTGAGCTACCAACAGGAAACAACTAAATTCTGATACTTTTCTTCCATTTACCTTTGCAAGCTAGGAATATTTACAAGAGTTAGCTGCTCAACTAATCCAAATGAGCAAGTTTATTAGTCGCAAAGGGATAATAAATTCCAGTCCATGTAAGCAGAACTAGCAGGAATTAAGTCCAGGGGAAAAAAACAAACAAACAAACAAACAAAACCACCATACCAAAATTGTTAAGATTACTTAGAGAAGCTCTAATTAGAGGTGATGCATCCTCCTGATTTGTCAATTTCATCACCTTAAGTTTTATTTTTACACTTAAGTCACTGGGCTTTTTTATTCATAAATATAGCTCAGACAATATAATCTTACACATAAAATTGTATACTATGATCTTTGTTAAGGGAAAGAGAAAAAAATTAATCAAACAACCTAGCAAAAAACCCATGTCCACTCATCTATGCACTGGACTACACCAGCACACCAACCAGCAAAGAATCAAAGCTATAAAAACAAGTCTAAGCACAGGAGAAAGTTTCCCCTCCGCAGCACAACCACCCAACCAGAAAACACGTTATCGGCACCGATCTCGGGAAACGCCGCGGCCAACGAGCGCCCCTCCGCCACGCTCCCGGCTGCATCCACCTGCTGCAGGCCCAAGGGCTCCGGACACACCGCACTACAGGGCGCGGGCGACCCACCCCGAAACGGGAAAGGGGGCTCCGGCGGTGAGGCGTCTCCTCAGACCGGCGGCTGAGCCGCGCTGGTGGCAGCGGGACGCGGCCGAGCGCCGCCGCGCCAGAGTCCGCCAGCCCCGGCGCTGACGGGAGAGACCAGGCCCCGCCGCGCGGGCCGCGGGGAACGCGACGAAGGCGGGCCTCGCCGGCCTTACCAGGCGCCAAGCCGCATCCCACCACCACCCCGGCGCCGCCCCGCACCCAGCGACCCCAAGCGCGGCCTCTCCCCACCCAGTAGCTCGGAGTGGGCCCAGGCAGGGACGCGTATGAATGGGTCCCCCCAGCCTCTCCCCTCCTCACCATTGTGGTCCATGATTCGGCGCGGGGCACTGTGGGAGCGGAAGGGCGCGGCCGGAAGCGGAAGTGGCGGACGATTGGGCAGCAGGAGGGGGGGCGTGAAAAAGTGCGCAGCGAGAAAGTGTTTGCGGTACCGGTCTCACCGCGTCGCCGTAGGATGGAGAAGGCATGGCAGAGCCTGCGGGGGAGACTCGGCGGAGCGGCCCTGCAGCTGTGGCGGGACGCTCACTCCCGACAGGCTCCGCGACGAGGCCGTGGGAGGAAGGCGCGGCCGGCGCGCGGTGCCTGCCGGGATGGCGGCTGTGGGACCGCGGCTCCCTGGGGGAGTAGTGCCGTGCGCACTGCGTCCGCGCGCTGCGGCCTGAGGCGGCGGGGAGGGAGATGGCGGCGCTTGAGGCGTTCACCCTCCCTGCGAGGCCGCCGCGGGCTCTGGGGGTTGCTGACTCGTGGGGAGCCGCTTCCAGCCTCTCCGGGCCCAACCCTCAGGCCGCAGCAAGGAAGAGCAGTTGGAAATAGGCCTGACGGACGCTGTGGCTTCTCAGAGAAGGGTGACATTAAAAATGAGAAGGGTCTTTTCTGTTCAGGAGCCGCCGCAGCGCGGCCCACGGGTGGGATGTACTAACCAGCACTGCGCTCTCTCAACTGGCCGCGGTCAGGCTGTGGTTTTACTGGTGAAACGGTGGGTTCCTGGCGATAGGGTGCTGCAAAAGCGCCAGTGACTCAGTGGGACAGCGAAGCTCCCTGAGCCTTCACTGCAACAGAGCTCACTGCCTCAAGAGACCACCGTGTGTCAGTCCCACAAACATAGCGCCTTGTAAATCCTATGTGACTCCCGGAAATGTCGGAGTTAGAAGGGACCCTTAGAGATCATCTAGTCCAAAGCAGGATTGCCCAGAGCACTGCACTCAGGGCTGCATCCAGGCAGGTCTTGAAGATCTCCAGAGAAGGGGACTCCACAACCTCCCTGGGCAGCCTGTTCCAGGGCTCTGTCATGCTTGCCGTAAGGAAGTTTTTAATCATATTTGAATGGAACTTCTTATGTTCCAGCTTGAGCCCGTTGCCCCTTGTCCTGTTGCTGAAAACCACTGAAAAGAGTCCGGCTCCTTTCTTCAACCCACCCTTTAGATACTTGTCAACATACGTAGATGAGGTCTCCCCTCAGCCTTCTCCAGGCTAAAGAGTCCCAGCTCCTTGAGTCTTTCCTCGTAAGAGAGGTGCTCCAATCCCTTAATCATCTTCGTTGCCCTACACTGGACTCTCTCTAGTAGTTCCCTGTCCCACTTGAACTGGGGGCCCCAGAACTGGATGCAGTATTCCAGTTGTGGCCTCACCAGTGCAGACTAAAGGGGGAGAATAACCCCCCTCGACCTATTGGCCATACTCTTTCCTATGCAGCACAGGCCATTGGCCCCCTTGGTGACAAGGGCACAGTGCTAGCTCATGGATAGTTTGCTCTCCACTAGGACACCAAGATCCTTTTCCTCATAAGTGCTTTCCAGAAGATCCATCCCTAACCTATATTGGTACCTGGGGTTCTTTGTCCACAGGTGCAGGATGCTGAACAATCTGCCATTGGAATAATCTCCCCAGGGAAGTGGTGGGTTTCACCACAGCAGGTCACACTGGATGGCAGCACAGCCCTCTGGAGTGTCAGCCAGCCCTCCTAATTTAGTATCAGCAAACTTGCTGAGGATACACTCTGTTCCCTCGTCCAGGTCATTGATGAATATATTGAACAGGACTGAGATGAGTATTGACCCAGTGGGTACTGTCAGTGGGGTACTGTCTTGATCAAGTGCTTCTGTAGCACTGAAGAAAGGAAAGGAATATAGATACGATTTAATCACAGGTTATAGGGTAGAAAGTGGCCTCAAGCCTGAAGTAGGGGTGACTTGACTCCACCCACTGCTTTACTAAAAGCCTCCAGGATTGGGATCTCATCCCTACAATGTCTCCCATTATCTTTACAGCCTTAACATATAAAAGCTGTCATTTAACCCTAATGTTTCTTGCCTTATCCCCGTAAGGCAGAGAGAATACATTTTTCCTTTTGTCTTTGCTGTGCCTTAAAAGGCAAACCCAAGGGAGGCATGATCCTAATCCCTCCATAATATGCTTTATTTCCCCATAGTAAAAATTCACAAAGAGGAGAGTTTAAAAAAAATACGAAAACAAACATAGAGATGCATGGAGCATGTTTTCAGTGTGGACAACTTTATTTTCTAGTTAACAGATACAATTATTTTTAAAATACAGCTTTTTAAAAAGGATAAAAAACTTAAAATATATCTCCAAATTTAACACCTGACATGCAAAGACAGAGTAGTAATACTCAAAATGCATACAAAAATATTGCTTCTTCATTCTACTCAAAGATAAGCACAGCTAGTCACGTTACTTACAGATGTTTGAATTAGTATAAAATTGTACAGAATTTTAGCTTCATTGAAAAATCCATTATTTGGGTATCCTTCATTTTGATGGATACACACATAGAAAATTAAGAATCATGTACCCCCTGACCCACTGAGAAAGGTATTTGAATGCCTTCTGCATGTTGCCTCTTAACCGTTCTGGGTAACTGTAAGCTTTGTGTGCAATGCTTTTTTTCAGGAAAAGTTGAATGTTTTTTGCCAGTTAAATAAAGAACAGACGCAGCCAGGCCTTGAAGAAATATGCAGGCCAAGAATAAGTGCATTGCATCATATTCTATCACAATTAATTCCAGACAAAATGTCATATTTGGAAAGGAAACTGGAAGACTGATGAACGTTTATTTGCTTTTTCTAAATACCTGTATGGACAAGAACTGGAGAAGGTTCAAAAAATAACCTAAGCCCACATTTCTGGCAAGTAAGAATCTATACTAACACTTCACAGTCCAGATGTTCTCTTGAGGAAAAAAAATACTCAGTGCTATAATTTTTAATAACATCTTTTCCATAGTATGTGTTCTGCATAAAAAATTAGATGAAAGTTCACTTATCAGCCTCAGGTAGGATATTTTACTTTTTACATTAAATGTACATCCATTTTTGAAAAGCAATACTGCTTCTGAGAGACATGCTACTGGCTGTGTCCTTCACCGTGACGTGCCGTGTGCGCTGGCACCAGTGGCTGATGCTCAGGTTGATGTAAGGTGGGGCCACGGCCCCATAGGGGAATTTTGTCAGTAATTTTGCCTGCATTTGGCTGGCAAGTGGAAGGAAGGGGCGGGAATGAGGACAGGTAGCACTGGAAGCGTTGAGTTTCCAAATCACAGCCTGAGCCTAAGCATTAGCGTAACTAGAGGCGAATATTCCCGCCTGAGGAGGTGCAGATCAATCTCATTTGCTGCTTAAACACATGCCTCACTCTCAGCTTGTGGCAATGCCCATCTGAACACAAATGGCCTATGTCTGTCTGTAAACATAAACCTGCATTTTTGCTCATTTGGACTGGAACACAGTATCATCTAGGTTGAAACCTGTATTGCATTTGAAATGAGAAACTTCACTGACTGTCACGAGGACAGAAGTTTTTGCCTTCATTAGAAAATAAAGATGTCAGTCTGGTGGTGTTACCTACTATGCAAGATATGGTACAACTGACTGAAGGTTATAGGATTTTTTTTCACTGATTGTGATGGGAGTTGACTCAGGTTCTTAGGACAGAATAATTTATGTAGTGCTTAGCTGTTAACCTGAGATTTTCCTCTAACATTACTTGCAGCAAAGGTCTTCTCCATGCAGTGTAGTGTAGGAAAATTTCTCTGACATAATCAAACAAGGAGATTTAAATATGTGAATACACTGAAGGTAATTAGCCCACAATGTGAAACATATCTGGACACTTCTTACAATTTTGTTATTATTTATGCTCTCACCATGCAGGTGTTTGGGGGTTTTTTTGATTAAAAAAAAATAATGTAGTGCTAAGAATTTTAAGGAAGCAGTCTGTTTTTCATCAAAACACAGTTCTTCTTCATAAAAAGTTAGAGCATTGATTTCCTGCCTATCTATTTTATATAGTCCTAAAGTAAGGACTGGAGTTTTGCAGGACAAATCCTTCATCTTTTGTAAATTATTGCACTTGTGCATTATGGACTGTTGAATTTAAAGAATAGCAGTGGTTTGATGTAGAATATTAAAAGAAAAAATATGCTATATAAAAATATAACTATTCATAAAACTAAATAAGCTCCTATATTCCATTAAAAAAACCATCATAAACCTGTATACTAGGCCACATTCTGACTTTCTTATTTGCACTCAGTAGCAGCCAGTTTTACAGATTCCATTAAGTACTTGGGGACAGTTTTGCCTTAATCTTATTTATGTCATCATCTGCCTCTTGATGACCTAGCCAAAATAATCCTCTGTGCATACTTCATTTTAGGGACGATCATTAATAGTAGTGTATGATTTTCTATCATGGGATTAATACAGAACTGTCACCTGTTTCAGTTATCTAACAATCTGCAGCAATTTAAGGAACTGCTTGGAAAAAATGATGATGATGATGATGATGGTATAGTTTTCAAGATTTGTCAGCACGTATGCTCGCACTAATGTTCTAGAAATGCAAAGCCTTGGCCAGCTGGAACTTCTGCCCTCTCACTAGGTGTGGTACAAATACAGAGCAGAAGACTTGCCATCCAAAGATTTTGGTCTCTTCAGCTCTCCTGGTCAGATCACAAAGCACCTTCTCATCCTATACACACCGATAAAGCAGCGTAATGCACCCCTGCCTCACTATTCCCAAAACTGAGTAGGTCTTTCGTAATAGTCTTCTGATTTTTTTTATCAATATATCATATTGGAAAGTGCTCACTGAATCAAAGTCCAGAATAGTTCCAGGATAACCTTAGCTAAAATTTAGAGATTTCTAGAGATCTATATCATTCGGACAATCAGTGTCTTCTTCAAGTGCAAAGATTGGTTTCATTGCAGAAAATGCTTATATAGCACTGGTGCATAAATATTGCTGTGAGTTCACAGGGAAGACAGTACCAGCAGTCTGTCCTCAGGAAGCAAGTCTGCGCATCGCCTAGGGAAATAGTTTTCAAAAGGTGGAGAGAAACAGGCCATGGTTAGTTCTGAGTACACACTGCTTGGAAAAATAAAATGTTTGTGTAGGTGTTAACATAAAATTACCAAGGTCAACCTGGCCTCAGTGAAAGTACAGAGAAAGTAACTGCTCTGAGGCAGCGTCCCTCTGACTTGTGTCTGCATCGGACAATTCAGTCAGGAAGCTGGAGGTCTGAAGGTTACAAGCCCTTGCCTTCAAAACGTGGCTACAAAGGTGCAGAATAGAAGCCTTTCAGAACACCCTTTGACCTTGGATTGGTAGTTTTGTATCTGGCTTCTTTTCTTATTTAATGACAATAATATAAATATCTAAGCAATCCTATGAATAGAAATCAGGATTTGAGTCTTTTTGGCCTGCAATTCCCAAATGCTTCTGTTACAGAATCATAGTGTCTTTATAGCTTTTTTAATCCTTTCTTCACAGTGACTTAGGAGTGGAAAAGTACTTCTCCCCATATTAGTGATAAAGAATAGTATTTGTGTCTCTTGCAATATTTGTGTCTCTTGCAATAAATTGGTCTCTTGCAACCAAAAACTGTTGGTATGAATTTATCCTTGTTCAACCTGATTAGGTTCTTCTCTGTCCAGCTCTCCAGCCTGTTCAGGTCATGCTGGATGTCAGCACAGCACTCTGGAGTGCCAGCCAGCCCTCCTAATTTGGTATCATCAGCAAGCATGCTGAGGATACACTCTGTCCCCCCGCCCAGGTCATTTATAAATGTGTTGAACAAGACTGGGCTGAGTATTGACCCCTGAGGGACACCACTGGTCACAGGCCTCCAACTTGACCCCACTCCATTAATTAGAACTCCAGGACTGTTCCCTCTCTGCTGTGTTGTATTTCCAGCAGATATCTGGGAAGTTGAAATCCCCCACAAGAACAAGGGTGAGTGATTGTGAGAGCTCTGCCAGTTGCTGACAGAATATTTCATCAGCTACTACATGCTGGTTTGGGTGTCTGTAATAAACTCCCACCATGATATCTGCCTTGTTGGCCTTTCCCTTGATTCTAACCCATAAACACTCTACCTTGTCATTTCCATTATTAAGTGCTATGCATTCCAATGTGTCTCTAACATAGGAGGCCACCCCACCACCTCTCTATCACCTTGTCTATCCCTTTTGAAGAGTTTGTAGCCATTGATAACAGCACTCCAGTTGTGTAGGTCTTCCCACCACGTTTCTGTGATGGCAACAATATCGTAGTTTTCCTGCTGTACAATGGCCTCCAGCTCCTCATGATTGTTGCCCATACTGCTTGCATTTGTACAAAAGCACATAAGCTGGGCTAATTTTCCTGCTACTTTTGGGGGGGGGGAGGGCATGCCCCAATACCCTCCTGGCCATGCTTAGATCCTTCTGTGGTTGCATGACAGTTATGCTCAGTAAACTGCTTTGCTGCAGCTGCCTGTAAAATGTTTAGATTGTACAAGAAGATACCTCCTGTGTCAAATGCAGGGATGAAGGGGGAAAGTTTGCCATAATTTTGGACTCAGGTGCCTCAAGCCTTACCAAGTCTTCTCTTAGGCACCTCACTCACGCCTGTGTAAGGCAAAAGTAGTCCTAAAGCAACAGAGATCAGGAGGTGGTTGTGCGCATACAGTCTACTAAATCTCAAAAAGACCTCAACTTTCTTCACTAAGAACTGACAGCCAGGGTCCCAAATAGGATATTTATTTATGGAGAAAGAAACTGGTGAGGGCTCAGTTCATCCACCAGCCTCTCACAGCATGACTCAGTGCAAAGGAATAAAGCCAACAATATTCTGCAAGTAATAGATACGGTCAGTTTTAAAGTGCGTACCTCTTCCTGAACATCAAGTTCATCATCAGGACAGCTTGTTTCTGTGAATTCTAAGGGCTCTTTAGATTCCTGCATGAGTGAAATCTTGGTAGAAAGAAATTAAGAAACATGATGAGTTGTGCATTGTCCATATCATTGAAATTCATCTATTACTCTGAATAATATAACTTTCCCAGCTCACAAGAGTCTGTTGTTTACTGTTCCTTGACAAAGCTATTGCTTTAGTTCAGCTGAGAGGAACTTAAAATGTTGGAAAGCTTTTAGTCCTGCCTCTCCTGATATGCCTAGTTATGGCTTGTAAAAATAATAAAAGCAGAGGCGATTTCTAAACTGCTGTATGGCTTTGTCAAAATGTTAATCTTGATTGTAAGACAGGACAAAACTTCTAGATCCCGGGTAGTAAGCAAAAATTATCCAAGAAACAAGGGGTCCATCCCAGTTATTTAACAGTAATATTAATTTTAATTACTATTTATTCATAATACTATAATAGCATTTGCTAGGAAGGAATTGTGTTGAAAAGACAGGAGAACATTATAAGGTCATTTGTCTAATGTGGGCCCACATCTTTAAACACTACAGAGTGCTCTGACTATCTCAAAACCCCCAGACTACAACTATGAAGTGCACAGAGAAGGGCAGCAGGAATGAACACTAGCAGGGAACAGCTTCCATCCACACTCACACCCAGTAGAATGGGACTCTTCAGCTTTGATCAGAGGTATATGAAATTATTAATAGTGTTGGTTAAGGGAATGGGGAATGACTATTCCTTGCAGCTAACAATCCAGAAATCACACAGGATTAAAACAAATGGGGAACATTTGTCATGTAACACATTTCAAATTACAGAACCCATTGCCACAGAAATGGGCCAAAGTGTCAAGCTGAAACATGTAAAGGGGTTCCAACAGGTGTGTGACAGACACATTGAAGAAAACTCCATCTGCAACAATTAATGTATTGGTCCAAATGCAACCTCCAGCTGAGGAAGTTCTTATACTGCCAGTTGTCAGAAAGTAGAAAATGTGTTTTAGGATTAAATGTACTCCATACGTTCTTTTCTCTAACAAGATCTTGGGACTGACAAGACCCTTCCTTTGAGCTAGCATAATATTCATGTACTACAGAAACTGTCCACTTTACTAGATTCTCACTTTATTTGTACTACAGCTCTATGTCTAGTTTTCAAATGTGCTGTGCTGAAATGGAAATTGCAAGATTGAAGCTAGATGATAGAAGGAAGGGAAACATACTACTAGATGTCCTTACCTTCTCAAAGACAGGATCCTGGTTGTCACTGTATGTCATTTGATTCCTTATGTAGAGCACAGCATCGTGGACAGTCAAGAAGAATATATCTTTTCTGACAATGTCATCAAAGAAGGCACTCCGTTCCAGTTGAGATATAAGGTTGTCTGAATAAAAGAAAATCAAATCAATCAATCGATCATAGCTGTATCTTTACTTTTACTTTCCATATTTCCTTTAAACCCCACCACTGTGTCCCACTGCAGCCCACCATGTTTATCAGTGTGAAAATTCAAATTTTTATTAGAAAAATGCTCCCATAGACACATCGAGAGATCCCTTTTCATCCCTTCATATCTTCATTTTATTCTTTGCATGAGTGGTAGTAGAAATATTTGGATGTTTACCTTGATATGAAGCAAAGTATACTCTCACATCAATTCTCTCAAACTCTCTAATTATCTAAAAAAATAAAAGTTTGCAACAAGAACATAAATAAATAAAGTCTGTAAGAAGAAAATACACATATGTATTTATGTCTATATATGTAATGTATAGGCGCACACATACACTTGATCTGTTTCTGAGTGTCTGCATTCCAAATTGTATGTTCTGTTCATTCATCATAAATAAGGGACTGTGATACTTTTTGCTATACTTAAAGATCCAGTAGGTAAGTACCTGGTTGCTGAAGTGGTCTATCTATGAATTTTACACATACATACGTTGCTGCCCATTAAGATTCTCATGCTGTTCTCATTATATGAATAGTCATGTCTCTTCAGGTAAGAAACAAGTGGACCTGAGCAAGCTTTACTTCCCCCCGTGTATGTGTGATATACAATCTCTCATTGGCACATACAAATTTTTTTACACAGATTTTTCCCTCTTGCAGTGCACCAGATGGACCTGTTCTTGGATGAAAAAACTGCATATGGAAAGAGTAATGTTTGTGGACCTCATATCTCTTCTGAATCAGAAGTGGGAACTGAATTGGAACTAGACAGAAGGCTGAAGCAAGGCACACAGCATTCTCGCATTCCAGTTAAAAGGCAGGAGACTGGATTCTACCCCTGGCTCCATGGTGGCAGGCAAGTCCCTTAGAACAGTACCTTCAGAAGTGATTGGTAATTCCATCCCCTTCTGTTCATTAATCAACTAAAGTAAGATGTGGTTTATAGATAGCCTAAGCAGTCTCAACTGCAAAATGAAGTTAATGAAAGCAGCAATCTGAACATACAAAGTATCATAAGATTAAAAATTGAACAATCTTGTCCTACACACTTGTATCTGAGCACCAAAAAATAATGGAAATACTTGGCCTTAATCTCTTCTCCTCATTTTCCTTTCCCTAAACGAGGAATATTATCACCTTATTACATAGTGTGGTGTTTGAAGATGAATTAATGAATGTTGATGAAGTGCTCTGGCTCTAGCCACAAAAAAAACTGTAAAGAAATGAGTCTTCCTTCCTTCATAATTTAAATAATAAGGAATGAATAAATAAATCACGTGGCTAAAGCTGAAAAGTCATAGTAAGATTAAACTTTTACTACCTCTGTGTTGAATGAGCATCATCCTGTGCCCAGATTAAAGCAGGAGGCACGTGGAAAGAAAATATATAACTAAAATATTTCATAACATATGCATACAAGGGGTCCACATTTTGCAGTTCTACTTTTAGAGTGCTTGACTATGCAAACTTCATATTGTTCTTTTAATGCATCTTTTGGATTTTTTTTCACCTACAATATGCACACACCAATATTCTACCTCTTGCTGAGTAAGTTTTGAAAGTATTTTTCAACAACAGACTTTTAAAAACTCAGAAATTAATTTCAGCTAACATCTCTTGATTTACATACTGAGGAACATGAGAAAAAAGTGCACTTACGGTTTTTATTGATTTCACAGCCACAATATCCAAGAATGTTACTGCTCCAAAATCAAGAATGAGGCTGTGGATAGGCACCTTGGGGATGTTTACTTTGACTGGGAGTTCTGAATTCCAGTCCACCTGTATCTCTACTTCTTTGGTGGGAACTTGAAGATCTTCATTGTCTTCAGGTTCCTCATCAGGCTCAAAAGCTTCATTATTAATACCAGGCTCGCTGATAATGCCATTCTAATGTGCAGATAATATATGGAATATGTAATTTAATCATGGAGAAAGTTTTGGAGTTACAGGAAGTACTTCTGTGTCATGTATTTGTTTCCTTTCCCCTCATTCTCAGGCCTTAAAGGTCCTGTGCACCAAGCAGACAAAGAGATTTCTTCTTCCCCCATGAACCCCTGGTGGCCAGAGACACCTTTACTGTCATCCACTTCCTCTGAGGACCGGGAGAGTGACTTATCTTCTTTTATGTGATATTTGAGACAAACCATGATTAAGATCTGACCTGATCTGCAGAGAGTCCAGGTGACTAGAAACCATAAGTTAAGGTCTAGGTGATTAGAAACTGTAAGTTAAGCTGTATTATAAATTCCATATTAAACCACTTATAAGTTGTACTACATTGATTCTGTTTGTAGAAAGCCTGTACCATTCTAATAATAAATTCTGTGCTATACTAATTATAACATCCTGTTAAGGAAAATAAAGCTTTAATTGTAACTAGAATTTAGTGCCATCATTCTGCCAGACAGAACCTGTCTGTCCCTTTAGTCTTGGGTGACAATACTGCATCCAAGAATTTAAAGAAAAACAAGATAGAGCACATTACCTCCTCCTCTGTGCAGTGTATTTCCTTTCCTCTTTTTTTCTTTGTTAAAAGAGCATCTTCCTGCAAAAAGGCCACTATCCAGAAAAATAAATACCTCAGAGCTACTCCCTCCCTCAATAGCTTTATTTCTATGAGATATTTAATACCAGTGCTTTCAGATTTGAATGAGATTTACTAATATGATACCATTGTAAAATGGTCAAAAGCCAGAGTGTCACATAAATGAGTATTTAACTGCATCATAAATTGTAATATATACAGGAAATACTGCATCCTGCACTGAGAACAAATGACAACAAAACCCTTTTCTAACTTCCAGCTCAGGAGATTTAATAGGTTGCCTATACCTGTCCACTCCTGTAAGCATTTAATTACTAAAATATACATTCCATATTCAGAGGAACGAATGCTGCCTTCTTTCAAGAGGATGTGGGTGGCTGTGCTTACCCGCCAACAGATACAGCCCACCTCTGCACAGGAAACTGGGTAACAGGAGCATGTACACCTGAAAGAGCCAGCACTTCTACTGCATAGAGACCATCTGAGGTGCTGAGGGGTAGAGGTAAATTCAGGGAATCTCTGTGACTGTCACAGCTGCCTGAATCAGTGGGGTCTTTGGCAATAGGTGTAGTGCTCTGCTAAGTCTCCTGCAGGTCCCAGATTTCCTGCCATAGTAAGAAGTCTCACTTTTCCATCTTTTTTTTAAAGATGAGTAAAGAGGAACTCATAATTAAGGGTAAAGGAATAACCTGTAACAGTAATCACTGGAGAAAGAAAAAAAAAGAAAAAAAATAGGTTTACCTTAGTAGCTTTTAATTTCCCCTTCTTGATTAGCTTTTGTATCTTCCTCAGTGCTTTGAGTCTCTTATTATATACCTTAACTGCATCAAATCCCACCTACAGAAAAAGGATCAAAATTATTTAATTTACCTAAGTATAATCCTGAGAAAATCACTCAGACAGTTAGGAAGGACCAAAACCATCACATATTACTTACTGTGGATTTGAGGCTGCTTTTCAGTCCATCGATGTTAGCATAAAAAATTGGACTTGAAAACTTGAGAATCTTCACGCCTTCTGGTTCTATAATCTATCACCAAAGAATGTACAGTTAAGCAGCAACAACCTTATTTTGGCTAATAAGAAGCTGTTTGACTGTTTCAACAGTTCAACCATGTATCTAATTCACAAAAATTGGCATATTGATAATTGAGGTGATTCAGTTTTTAGAAGCCTACAGCCCCAGCATGCAATATGGACCAACAATCTGGACCAAGATGAAGAATTTAATGCTGAAATTTGTCATCTTTGAGCATTCCACTTCCAAATTCAAGTTGTTCATGATACGCAAAGCACAACTTCATCTTACGCTGCCTTGTAGAGTGAAGGGAAACAGCTCAGCAATGACTTACATTTTTGTAGTCCTTGACCTTCTTGTAGATGTCTGTGCCAGGAATGTTTCCAAAGCCACCCCATGAAGGACTAACAGAAACAAAAAGACAGTGAAAGTAAACATCATACTTAGGCATTCACAGAATTTAAGTGATCGCTGCATACAAACTGTCATAGACTCTTGTAGTCTGCTCTCTTCTACCAAACTAATAGCTTCCTTGGAAAAATGTTGCATCTTTGTCTTGTGTGGCTGTGCATGGGTCTTTTTCAGAATTGCAGTGAATGGTCCATTTTAAACACAAGGTACTTTGCTCTCAGCCTACTTGCTGCACCATTTCTATGAATAAATTGTTCCATTTGTTTCCAAAATCAGAAAAATGTTTTAAAAGCAGATGGGTTTTAATGAAAAGACAATATTTTGACTCTGAACAAAAAAAACTGAAACAATGCATTTACAGTTTTTTCAAATTACTTAAAACTTTTTGGCCAACCCTTTTAATTTTGATTTCAGTCAATAAGAAAACAAAAATTTTTTGCAGTGTCCAGATATATTTTTAACAGCTGGAGCAAATTGTTTTGAAGCTTGTAAAGCCTCACCTTCCTTTTAGATTTTGATTTCACAAATCTGAGTTGAATTTGGGAATGTTATTTGCAAATCTCCAAATTCCATTTTTTATAGTCTACTATTCTGTAATAACTTTTGCATGGCTTTATTTGCATGCATATGTTGACAATGAAACTATCCTTTGTATTGCTAGTGACCATACTCTCTTGACCTCAGGCTGAAGGATGTTGTATTTTCAGAGAAAAGATCAATGAAAAATAAAAAGATGGCCAAAGAAGATTCCGCAAAGCCACCTTTTCTCACCATTCCTCTACCATATGTTCTTTGAGAGAAACAAATGAGTCACAAGCACAACATTTTGTCTTATTCTCATGCTTTCTCATCCTCTTTTTTCACAGGCATACACTCGGTCTTGCATAAGCAGTAAGTGAAAAGGTTATTGGCAACATATTGTAGTAATATTACATGCTAAGAGTTACTGTAATGATCAATTAATTACAGGAGCCATTCATACATCTTTTTGTATTCGATCCGGGATGTTCCTATCCCTTTCCAGAACTCAGCTATGTGGGTGCATAAATAACATAGGGCTAAGTACCACCAGAGTACCCCACAAGGTATAGAATAAATACTGATAAAATAAGGCATCTCCTCTTTTATCGGTATAATTAAATGGTAGCTTTTCAGCATATTGTCTTCCTTTTTCATGGTATAACACTAATAATTCCTTCTGAGTCTGTATTACTTACAACTGAACTCTCAGCACAACTGTCAGCAATCCAAACAGAAGGCCAGCAAGTAATCCCAAATCAAGTCCCAGAATGATGGATGCTACACATGTAAAAACCCAGATCATCTGGAGAGGAAATAACAAATATAAATTCATATAAATTCTCTTAATTATAACATATAACTCCCAGTCATGCTAAAAAGTCACTAGACCAGACAACATGAGCAGAAGAAGAATTTAACTTGGAGATGATCATAGCACACTGGCAATTACATGACTTCCATACAAGAGTCTTCCTCTTCCTCCAAGATCCTTCTATCCATCACTATCTAACTCACACAGTTAGCTTTTTAGGAAATAAGTCTTTTTAACATAACAACATTTTTCAAGGATCCAATTACTTTGGTGAAATTAAAGGGGATGCAATTAACCATTTTCTTTCTGATGGTGGCAGTCTTTGTTAATATTTCTTTAGAAATTGGTAAGAATTACTTTTCTTAAGATGTGAAATACAGTAAGATGCCCCACCTGCAGACATATAGAGAAGGAAGGGGGGTTCCTCAGTGGTATCTAAGAATCAGAACTGTTCCAAAGAGAGGTATTCCATATTAACAGGTTGATGGCACTCTCTAAAGTCTCCACTGAATATTCAGGCAGAACAGTTGAAGTGGGCTCCTCAGTTGCTCTCTACATCACTGCCCAGGCAGAACACCCAATAGACCCAGTCATACAAAAAGCTGAGTGCCCACACTTCTCACTGAAGTCAGCGTGAACTTTTACCTATAAAGAGGACTAATAAATTATTGACTAAAAAATTTCAGATCTACCTGAGGCAGGTACTGGACAATGACACACACTGTAAAATCTATGTAGAGTAAGGACTGCATGGAGAAAATATTTTCTGTGCCACCCTTTCCTGTCCTATTCCACAGAAAACAAGAGTTGGAGATGTGAGCAGGTACCCTGAGATACGGTTATGTGGTTTGCAAGAAAAGCCTGTTTCTCTGTCACTTAGCATGCCAAATGTATCCATACTCTAGCTTGGATTAATCTTGCTACAACAAGAAAACATATTTTCTGAGGACCACCTGAGATTATCCAGGCAAAAGTGATGCTGATGTGGTGACACCATAAATATATGTACATGAATTATTAAATGGGTCAGCTTTTCTGATCCGTTTAAACTGTGCAAAAGATAAAAGCAGAATGCTAAAGGGGACAACAGGCCATCTTTATTCTGATTTTCAGGCCATCTTAATACAAGATTGCTGTGAACTATGGAATTGCTATGAAGGAGTTATCACTGCACAGGAACACCTTTACTGTGGGGTATAGGGAATACTACATAAAACTCTAAAATGGGGAATTTTATACTGACCTCATGGCATTTGCATTTTGAGGACACACATAAAAGTCTTCTGATGTAAACTCTACAAAATTCTGTTTATGTTGTAGTAGAAACTTGGGTGGAATTAAAAGGCAAAAAGAAAACCAGACAAAAAACATTCAGGAGAAAAGGAAAAAAATTGTTACTTACAGCATCCACTTTATTCTGTCTCCACAGACGGGGAACATCAAACACTTGCATGAACATGCCTTTCAAGTTAGCTATGACTACAGCTGCCAACACAGACTGTGAAGAAAAATGATGAAAAAATGCTATTCAGAAGGAAAGATGCATATTAAGATAACGCTCAACATTTCACACTATAAACCAGAGCCTTGTCTGGTATCAGTCGCCACAGTTTAAACAGGGCTATTAATCCTGACCATCAAAGATGAGCGTTTGGATCTGATTGGTGCTGGTGGCTGTGCTGCAGAGGACAGGTACTGTACCTTTTGTAAGGGCTCTAACAATTTCCCCAGGGCAACAATGGAAATCAAAACAATCCCGGCAGAGATTATACCAGCAACCTGTGAAGAACAGAGTGTTTATAGGAAATGAACTTATTAAGACTCTATCTTGTGTTTCTAGGATTACAAAGAAAAATGTACAAGTAGTTGCACATTACATTTCTTTAGGAACAAGGAGACCTGCCAAAATGCCATTGTGTTTAGGTGTACATGGGCAATCATTATACACTTCAGCTAACACAGAGGGAATTCAATTAAGCAGGTAGTGTAAACAATGCACACAAGGTAGTAGCTCTTGGAGTGGTTCTGTTGCATAGACAGACGAAAGGAGCAGAGTCTGTGTGTCAGCTGGAAAAGGGGCTGCCAGATAGCCTGTAGTTCTCTACTGTTAAAAAAGGCAAAGCTGTAGTACTGTAAAACAGAGCAGTTTAATCAACAAGAGAAAGATGGCACATGGGCAGATGATGAATGGCAAATAGCAGAGTTGCTCAGACCAGCACAAGGGAATTTAAATATCTCATAGGCAGCTGCAACAGGATTTCTTCCCACATCCTCAATTCCTACTGTGACAAACTCAGCCCCTTAACTGGGAATGAAATTCTGTGGAATTAGACTTGAATTAGGCTTCTGCCTCTTAATGTAAACCTGATGTAAAACGTGATTGCCCTCTTCTGGCAGAGCTACAAAAACGATTCACAACCAGAGCCCAAGCTGCCACCTAAGATACCTGTGGCTTTCCATGTGCCAGCCAACACAATCATTCTAGGACTATTTTCATCCCATTGTGAAAGCTGTGTCCTATAAAAATTAAATTTACCCATTTCCAGTACTATTAAGCAGAGGTTATTACCTGAGTCTTTCCACCAGTACTTTCTTGGACTGCGGTCCGTGAAAGAGCAGTAGTTGCAACAAAACAAGAAAAGGCACCCGAAAAAATGTTGCTGATCCCGAAGGCAATAAACTCCTGGAAGACAATTGGATGATGCTGTAAATACAGATACCTGAAGAAAATTTTGCAATGGAGAATGACAATAGTTTCTACAATAGTTTATAAAGTAGGTAGCACAATAATATTTAAAAGAGTATGGATTAGTAATAGTTGTTAAATGTTTACACAAATTGATCTTGTGCTAGTGTAACTACCTGTGCTTGGAAATCAATACCATGAAGTTGTTATACTCTCCCTAAAATGGACATACTTGTCTTAGTATAAAAGACATTTAAGGCTTATTTCCATCAGTGTTATCAGACCTAACATTTCTGACAATTACACTGGTATAACTGCATCAACAAATGGGTCTAGTATAAATTTAACTCCCAACTATCATCAACTAAACAAATAATTTTAATCAGCACAACAGTCTGAGTTTAGACAAGCCTTTAATTAATGCAAAGCATTGTATTATTAGTAGAACGAATCAGGAACTTTGCAATAAAACACAGTTTCACTGAAAACTTCTAGTTTGTTGAGCCAGAAGTTTTTCACTCTGAACATCCCAATGAACTCACGCTGAGTCCCAGGCAGCGTTCTCATAGATCTGCCCCAGGGTCACAGATGCTGGCGCCTACTGATGCTGGTTGTTCTGCTCAAGTGACAAGGACCCTGGGAGCTTTATGTCCTGGGATCTGGGCCATTCCTCTGCTGGGAAACGAGGCGTTTGGGAGCTGCCTGCAACCCCATATAATTGACAGAAACATTGTTTTCACTAAGCCAACAAGAGCTTTTCACTCACTGCAAAATTTTAACAATATAATTTAAGATTTGATTTTCACTCTTTTCCTTTGTTTCTCCAAATTGAAATTTCCTGTAAGCTTTTCATTAAGCTCCACTACAAGAGTAGAATTTTGAAGTCATGTTCTTTAACAGAACAGATGTAGACAATTCATGCCTATTCTTGTGTAACAGCTGTGCTCTGCAAGAAGATGTTGGAAGCATAATTCCTACTGTTCTTAGGTGTTAATAATCTATAAATCTATGAAGACAAAATAAACACTGGCAGATAATAGTATTGACCTGTCCTTCAAAATTATTTTACTACCTGCTTTTATAATGTTATTTTAACTTCTCCAGTTCAAGTAAACTATTTGCCCATCATTCACACCTGCATTTAACTTTTGTTATGTGTAAAATTCATAGCATAGTACTTCAAGGAAGGCACTTTGCTTTTGTGGACAGTAATTCTACGATTACAATATTAAATTAATATCTTTGAAGAGCATCATTGCTGGCAGAACAGCATATTCAACAAAAGAACAGCATAAACAGCACTTCCAGGAATATGTATTATTCATTCAGATTTATTAAACTGAAAGTCAATGCAATTTAGGCAACTTTAAATCAAAGCATTACCAGATAGGAACTTTGTGTATTGTAAAGTGATCAGCATGTTTGGAAGCATAATTTTTTACATACTGCAAAACAGTATTTCCAAAATCAAACTTTATGTAATCCATTAGTACTAAAATAAAGGACTCATTAAACAAAATACTCAGCCTATCTATTTATTGTATTAAGTGTTTTTTCTTGTATGTGCAAAGGATAAAATTGAAAATTAGCAAAATTAGCATAACACGGACTTTAGCAGGAAAATTAGCAGGACAAGGAAGCTTTGTGACATTCTTCTCCTATGGCTAGCTCCCATTGGCAAGCCAAATAACCCCTGGTGAAAACACTGAACTGCAGGAACCCTCTAGGAACTTGTCAATGCATGGCCCACACAATGTCCCAGCTGTGTCCCTTCAGAAACCAATAGCTAAAACAAATCAGCCATTTGGTGCAGACAGTTATTCAAGTATGTTCATACGCTGGTAGACATTTACTTTTGTGGAGCTGCAGGACCTAACTATACAATTATATTTATATTGATGTCACTGGTGTCACGCTGAGAAGTAAAATAATTTTAATTTCTTCTGTAAGAATAAAATCATGCCTTAACTGAAAGATTCAACTGATACAAATCCTTCAGGTAGACTAAGCCTAAACAAAGCTGTCCAGAGCAGGTTCTTAGCTTGACATTGTTGCCCCCAGCAACACGCCTTACAAAGTAGGCATGTATGCCTTACAAGTAGGAATGTAAAGCAGGTTGCTAATGCTGGCCACGTCGATTCATCACCAGAAAATTCCCCTATACAGTGATTATCTTTAACTAACTTTTTAGTTACCCACTGCAGTCACAAAAGCAATACAGAAGGAATTGATTAGTATGAAAAGCCCACCCTGAAGATAGAGCACATCTGGCTCATCTCTATGTGATAAATTTGTCAGGCAATATACGGCCATTTCAGCTGTTTCTTTTCAATAGTTGGTTTTGTCCTGTCAGATTTCAACTTTAGACTGGAAAACATGTGTGAATGATGTTTCTTTCATTTGGCTACAGAAATCAACATGAGACAGAGCTTAAACTCACTACGTTTATAAACTACTTCTGTTATACATACCTGGTTTCCATCAATAGCATAGTCATACTTGGTTGCGTATACTTTTCCCACAGATACAGCAATAGCATAAGCAACAATAGCAATGGAAAAGGAGGCTGCTATCATCTGGGAAAACAGGCTGACAGCTGGAGGTTCAGGAGGCAAAAATCTAGCATTTAGAAAATATATTAGTGTTATCAACTTTGATCAAATTCTGTTCTTACTAGAATTGTCAAGGAGTTTGAAGCAGAGGCATACAGGTTCTTTATAATATGAAGTGTAATGTTTCAAGTTAATAAAAAGGTGGAAACAGCCCATTGACATACAGAACACGCTTATCTAGCTCACCATAGCCCAAATCCTGATGCTATTAGTCAGCAACAAAGCTCCCATTGTTCCCAGCATGACTGAGATTTGGCCTTATGATAGCAAAGTGAAAAAGTACATTTTTTGAAGCATTGAATAAAGGATGTATTGAATAGTATGATGACTTACATAAATATGTTAATGATGCTTCATACTATTGTTAACATACTTCAGAAGATCTCAAAAACATTTTATCCCCTACTGTGTTTCCACAAATTTTAATTAATCAAGCTCTGAATACCAAATGGAATGTGAAAGTTACTACTGTGAAGTGCTCTGAATCTTTGAAGTGAAAGTCTCTATCCGTGTAATCCTGAACATCCTTGCTCCTATAACTATGGAAGTGACAAGATCAACTGCAACAACAATTGTGGCATGAACATGAACCCCAGTGGAGTAACTCGGGTCTACAGAAAATAAATCTAAGCAGAATTTAATTACTAAAAAGAATTTATTATTTATTTTTACTTTCCCATAGTCATATATTCACTTCACGTGCATGAAGCAATTAATTTTCAGATGAACTTAATGAATCGGGTAGACATTCCTAAGGCCATTTTACAGATAAAGAACAGTTAGGAAAAATATTTAGGTGGCACAATTAACAGAGGCAGAAGTAAACCTGAGAAAATCTCCATCTCTGAGTTCTAAACTCAGGTTACAGCTCTCAATATCTCTTTTATGTCTTTTCTCGTACCACTGTCATTTTTAGCCTGTTAAAATAATACCTATTTCTCAGAAAACAAAGGCACTCACCCTCTTGGAATGCTCTTAACAATGCCTGCATTGTACTTTTTTTCCAAGTCAGCAGCATATGAAATGCCAGTGGCTACTATTGTCTGTAATAAAACAAAACAACAGTTTAATACTTAAAAAGGGTTCTTGCTGCTCTGCAGCTATTCCCATCTATTTTATCTGTTATCAGTTTTTGTTGTGCTCCTCTGCTTACCACAATAACTTCTATTGGGATAGGTATAGGTATCTTGTGTTTGAACCGATCGTTTATTTCTTTAACTACCATGCAGACAAAAATGGTGAGGAGTCCAGCAATAAGATCTGCAATGTTGGTGGTACCAATTTTTTCAAATGTTTCAATGAGAGTCTGAAAAATAAAAATGACAACATAAAATATGCCCGACAATATGACAACAACATAAAATATGATGTGAAAATAACTCATGAAAAGATCCAGATGCATGGGGTTTTGGAGGAGGCAGAGTTACTTCTTTATTCAAACCTGGAGGACACAAGGATAATGTACTGTCAAGGTGCTACAGAATCAGTGAATGGATTGAACAGTGAATTTCACTGAAAAAGCATAACTGCAAGAACTGTCCACACAGAGGGCTTCTGCTTCACCATTTTTAGGAAATTAATACAAAGTAAAAAGAGCTAATCCCCTACCTGTGTTTTACGTCTACCTGTTCTTGGAGTGAGGAAGGGAAGATCTATAGCTACTTCACTTGCACCCAACAGCAAGGGAGATCCTCATTTTTTCTCTTCAAAAGACAGCTAGCAGACCCATGGACAAAACTCTGGTTCACTACATGCCCTTTACATACATATGGTCTGTGGATTACAAATTTCCTATTTCCACTGTTGACATCCAGAGAATGGGTATGGACACATGGGTCCTGCCAGGCTATGGAGAACCCTACACTTGAGAAAAGCAGTCACTAAACCTAACCTTATGGTGCATTAACCCTCCCAGCAGAGTTCAGTCCCAGGCTGGAGGATTCTCACAAGTGGGCTGCAATAGGCATCTCCTTTCTCTACCCTTGCTATGCCCTTGCTTGGTCCTATTGTTTATTGCAAACAAGTGTACAGAGAAAACATGAAGGGCCGATTATAGAAAAGCTATACTCTGTCCTCCACCTAGGCATGGGGGTAATTGCCCCCTCCCTGTCTCCAAGAAAATGTAATTATTCCATGCATAGTGGAGCAGCTTTAAGAGAACAATCTGGTAGAAGAGGAGTTAGAAACAGACTTCTTGCATCCTGGTTAGCTCCCCAAATAACCAGTTGTCCGTTGAAAGGCAAGGGGAGGGCTGCAGCAGCAGTACCACTATTACCAAAGGTCTCCAGTTTTGAAATAAAATGTCTAAGTGCTCAATCAGTTGTTTTCTAAGCTAAAGAAGCAGCCTTCCTGAAACACTGGATCAGATGCCCATCTTCAGTCAAGTGAAGACATTTCTTGCCTGCTGTACTGCTTACCATGGATCTCGTTCTTACTGGCCTTCTCTCGCTGCCTCGCTTCACAGGGGAACGGTAACTTCCTAACTTTGGGTTGTGAATTCTGCTACGGTTGGATGCTTAGTGTTGCAGTTTGCTAAACACCACTTCTGAAGCAAGTCCAAAACTTGCTGAACCTGACAAGGCAAGGTTCAGCAGACCAGAAATCACAATTTCTTTGCTCTACACACATCTGCAAACACATTGACTTGGCTCACCTGTAAGAAGACAGAAGGTTTGAGCTTTAACCTAAGAAGTCAGCATTCTCCTCAGGCATGCAGGAGCTGGAGGAACCATTTAATCCCTTTTCAAAAATACTTTCTACTAATGTACTACTTTTCCATAAACATAAAAATAGAGATAGAAAAACCTGCTGGATTAATGAGTCCATCACCTGTCAGCTCAGCTCTAAGGTCTATTAGATAGTGTTTTGTCTCATCTAGTTTTCCTTGTTCTGAGGGAGTTTTCATTAATTCTGAAAAGGCTCATAACATACTATTTTTTTTTCCAAATCGTCTAACAGATTTTTTTCCTAAATTTTACCTTGCTGTTTGTAGCTATATTCATCCTATTGTTGCTAATCTAGATGTCTAATGCATTTTTGCTAGTCTGCCTGAACTGGCACGTAAAATCTGTAAATACATTTTTTTGTCTAGAACAGCCTCTCTCAGAAAGTTGTTATTCTAATGTGAATTGCTATGGAAGATCTGAAATACTATGAAACTGAATAGTTTCATGCTGAAGTCAGTGACAAAACTCTCCATAATTTTCCTTAGGAAGGAAACTATTCTGTAATATGAGACTTCTAGGAATTCAGTATTTTTGTAATCTGTCCAAGACATTTCTCTGTTTGATCATTTTCTCTGAGATCAACAAATGGAGTTGTGACAGTGACATTTAGCCTCGCCTTAGCTAGCCACTAGGTACCTAGCTGCAGGGTGGGAATCCACATCCTGCTTTAGGTATTCACAAGGATGGCTACAGCAAGGAATGAAGAACAATGTCCTTTACCAGAATGACCTGCTGGTTGAAGAATAAAGAGGCTTGGGACCGGTCAGCTTTGGGACATGACCTGAAAGTGTTAAGAAATGATACTTCACAATAAGCCGGAGAGAGAGGGGTGGGATGAAGAATAGTCTCCAGAAGTGACAACCTAGAGAAGTAGAACTGCTTTGCTGGATAATTATATTTAAACTTTATGTGAAAAACTGCTCTGCCTGAAAAAAACTTCAAGGTGGCAATTGGACAATCTGTGAAACACCAAATGGTCTTCATTAGAGCCCCACAGCTATAAATGAACAGTGGCAGACCTTCCTGAAAGTGAAAACTAAATGAATGCCCTATACTTACCACCACATATATATGAACCATTCCTGTATGAAACAGAAGCAGAAGATAAACAATTATATAAAAAATCTGGCATAAAACCTAAACAGATTAGAAGAGCATACTTACATATATTATGGAAAGGACACCGTTATAGTTTTTAGTTGAAACATTTAGGACTATTTTCAATTGTGACACAAGCACTTGAAAAGCAGCTGCAGTTGTGAATCCCCCAACTAGTGGATCTGCAAGGTACCTCACAATGAAACCAATCTGAAGGACTCCAAATATTACCTGGCAAAAACACGAAGAATAACAGCTGGCTAAACAACAGAAAGATACACTTTTTACTTGGTGATTTCTCATGCTTTGTTCTTTTCTCTTTGTTGACATACAGACTTAGGTCTTCCCCCACTGCAGCCTAGTGTAACTTACTATCATGCCATCCAAGGAAATTAAGTACACCTGAAAAATGTGTGAAAGGATGCTCCAGAATATGCACCACTAGCACTTAGTTTCATGCAGGACTCTTGGTTGGCTATTCTTCTGTTGTCTGTACTCCCAGTGATACTGCCACAAACTCTGCCCAGCATAAGAATAATAACATCCCAAAAGCTGTTCAGAAATTGACATTACTTTCCTTCATCTGTGCCTTATACTACAGGAAAATATCTTACTATCCTAGTAGTTATTTCGATGCCATATGTTTTCCCATTAAAATTAAAGAAACATCAATGTTCTGTCTTTAAGCCAACTATTTTACCTGTAAAATTCCAACCAGAAATGTGAGGGTACTAGCAATTAGCACTCTCTGTGCATCTCTGGATTCAGTGTCTATCAGTGTCCCAGTACCATTAGTCCCTGTAGCATTACTGCCATCTATGAGAAAATTATCATCAGGGGCCATGCTCAAAACAACAGATCCCACCATCAAACTGACTACAGGGAATGGACCTGTAATGACAAACAGAACATACTAAAGTTCAATGCACATTGAAAAGAAGCATTTATCAGTCTAGACAAGCAAACTCTAAATCAGAAAATCCATTTAGTATTTTAACTGGGCTATATTAGTAATATTAGGGGGCCAGGAGCCACAGGCACTGCAAACATGACACAGAAATACAATTCCTTTCTTAAATAACTTACGTTGTACATATAGGTACAGTTTCATGCTTAACTGAAGCCAATTTAGGGCTGTATGAAGGCTGAAGGGGCAACATGTTCCAGCATCTCCCTTGCATCAACTCCGCAACCGGACAAAACTGATCACTGATCCAGCTGAAAGCAGCATATGTTTTTTGGTCACAGTTTTCAGCTGATCCAGGTTGCCACGTAGCTGCCTATAGTATGTTGGAATCCCAACACCACGGTGGTGGCAGGAACATGCACTAAGGGGTAGGAGCACATCTTTTGGCAGTAGTGTGGTATCACATTAGCTAAAGATGACTGAAACTATACTTTGGGCAAGATACAGAGAGAGTAAGTGATCATTGTGCCAGCACCACACAATCTAAAAGTAATCACACTTGTTGCAATTATTTACTATAATTATGCAGAAAAGGAAGATGTCACAAAATGTCTTAAAGAAGGATAAGATGATTTTACAGATACCTTAGCAGACACTTCATGAATAAAAGTATTGGAGAAAGCATAAAAAGTAGTGTTTGACAATGTAGAAAGTAGGAATGTTGACATCATAAATAGAGATGACAACTCAGACCTAGATAGCAAATGTGAGCTGATAGGTAGGGTGAGGAGAGGTTAACAGATTGGAGAGAACATACAGAAGTATTTGATGCAGCACAGAAGAAAGTTGATGCAAAAGTGTAATATCATGCCAAAGCTTTGCAAGGGGAAAACAATTTATTCTTAGTAGATATGAACAAGGAAAGACTGTATTTTGTTAGAATGAAAAAAAAAAACCAACCAAAAACTTCAGTGCTGCTTCAAGCTGTAACATGAATTTTAAATGTGAGAACTGACAGGAAATAAACACCATAGTTTAAAGAAAGTATTCAGAAAGAATCAACAAAGTTTACCCATAGCCTTGATGTGAGGACCTAGAGCGAGGCTGGAGTGGACACACAGGTTCTGGATCTCCACGACAGGCAAGAAGATGATATTGTCCACAGTGATCAAAAAAGGATGCAGCAAGGAAGCCTTGTAAGAGAAGACTAAGAGCTCTGTTTCAGCCATCTTGAGCTTTAGCTGATAGACAAAAGTGTCTGTTCATACTGCCTACTGGTGCCTTGATCTTGTAATCTCTTACATAATGCTTAGCCAAAGACAAGATTTAAATTTCACCATAAATGCAAGCAAAAAGCATGCATGGGCACAACTGGTTAGGTATTATGGGCAATTATAATTATGGGCCTATGCAGAGAAGAAATAAGCCTTAAGCCCCCCAAACCCACCAATATTAATATTCAGCACAACCACTTTGGTTCAAAAAGTAGTTATCTTATATGAAATATGAATTTTCACAGTAAGGATTAACAATTGGTAATAGATCATTCACTGTAACTTTAACAGATATGGTTACCAACTGAGATGTGCCTTGATGTTCCCAGGAAAAAGTATGTCAGGATGGGAAAAAAGGCAGAATAGAGACCATATCCAACAGGAACTGCAACCAGCAAAGCATATGCCAAACCTGAAATGATAGATCATCAAAACATCAGACTTAAAATCTCTCAACAAAATACTATCTTGCCTAGAAAAGATTTTCAGAAAGATTTACTCCTTTTGCCCAGATATAATTTAGAATGTGTTTTGTCTGTAAATCAGTTGCAAACATGTATGTGTGTATCCATGACACTAAACGGTTGTATATCACACACTGGATGTTGGATGAATAAGTACTGAAAGATGTTCCTATATTTGTGTAAACAGCTCAAAACACAGGCTCAGGTGTGAAATTTAAATGGGGTAACACTGTTCAAGAGTGAATGCTTTTTTTCTGCCATTCTATGCCTCCCTAGCACACTCCAAGGGAACAGACAGTAGGGAATACTGTGGCTACTTAGGAATGTGTAAACTGCTTTCTGTTCCCAATGTGAATCTTTGCCCCCTTGTGCAAACACCTCATTTCCACTGAGGGAAAATGTGGGATTGATACAACTATCTTAACCTCCCACAGTCCTGAAAACTTGTGAAAATAGTATAAGACCACTATTGAGATGAAAGAAATTAATGTTCTCGATGGCATCAGGGTTAGCTAGTCTTGTCTTTGAAAGCAGACATTATCAGCTGCCTCAGGCAGAATTTTGTCTGAAAATAAGCTCAAATTGCTTATTTTAATTAATTCCTGCTTATTTCTGACACTTTTCTATTTGTTCATCTACTGAATGCTTTCCTAATAAATGGAGTAAGGAAATAAGGAAAAAAATAATATTGTAAGCCATCTAAGTATCCATCAAGTTTATAATTTTTTTTAATGTGAATATGCACCTTGAGGGCTGTTTTCTGCAGATACCTGAACAACCTTATGGGCCAAATTTTAAAGGAGAGTAGATATCAAGGTTGCATTATTTTGGAGCAATATCTAGAATTTTGTAAGCAGCTACAGAAGCAGCTATAGGGTTAGATAACAACAACAAAAAAGTAATATGACCACGTGGCCTATCTGATTTACAACAATGTAATTAAAATTTTAAATATAAAAATGAATACTCCTTGAGTAAAAAGCTTGGGGGAAAAGTTAAATACATCTTGATAGCACATCAAAGGAAATTTGAATCTTCTAGCCAAGCAGAGAAAAAAAAAAGAGAATAAATTAAAACCATCAATTATTTATTTCAAAATAGTACCTAATATCTAGTATTAAATAACAAGCCTCAGATTTGTAATTCCATCTGCATAACATCCCCGCGTTCAGCCGGCTGCCTTACAGAAACGTCCTCAAGAAGAGAGGACCGAGGTGCCCAGTTCTACCTTGCAAGGTGGCGACGAGGCCAGTGCTGACCCCCGAGATGACATCGCTGACCAGCCACTCCTTCACCCGGTAGTTGGGCAGCCACTCCAGGATGGGCAGAAAGGACTTGGTGATCTGAAAGGCCCTTTTCCTCGAACATCTGCGAGAAAGCAAGTGATGAACATAACCCCTCGGGGATGCAGCTGGGAAGACCCCACCGCCCCTGAGCTGACAGAAAGTGGATGCGATGCCCGTTTTAAAAGCCAGAGGTTGGCAGGGTCATGTCTTCCACACAGGGATGGGGCATGCCTTGGTGTTCAAAGCACCCTCTCCTGAAGGAAGCCCCCCACGGGCAACAGCCTCCACGCGCCTCGATACGCAGGGAAGCCAACATCCATCTATCGATAGATTGGGGTTCTTTGGGACACTTTATCCCACTTTATACGGGCGGGTGGAGTTTACCAGAGCCGGCCCCCGCCGCCCCTCCTCACCGCTCCCCCGCGGGCCCCGACGCCTGTTGGGGGCCCCGCCGTCACCCACCTGCAGGCCGCCTGCGCCCGCTCCCGGAGCGTGGGCGGCAGCGGCGGCCGCCGCTCGTTCTCCTCTTGGAAGCCCGCCTCGCTGTAGATGGGCCGCGCCACCACGTAGTGGCTGAGCTCCGCCAGCGGCTCCTCCGCCCGCTCGCCCGCCGCTGCCATGGCCCCGCCTGAGGCGGAGGGCAGCGCGCGGCTCCCGCCCCGCCACCCCCCTCAGCGCCCGCCGCCGCCCCGGCCTCCCCTCAGCGCCGGCCTCGCCGCCCAGAGCTGTCCGCGTCCTGAAGCCGCGCCTCAGGCGGGGCCGCTGGCGGCTCTACCTGCCCCCGCCACCGCTCTCCGGCCTGGGGCAGGGCGAGCCGGCCCCGCCGCAGCGGCATTTATACGGCCGGGCGCTTTATTTACGGGGAAACAAGAGAGACCCGACTCCCGGGCTGGCCCGGGCGACGCCTCCGTCCGCCCTTCCCTCCCCCGGCCGGCCCCGCTGGCCCCCCTCGCAAGTCCTGCCTCGCAGCGACCCTCCCAGCCCCCGCGGCGGCGGCCGCCGGCCCCGACCCCCCCGCGGGGAGGGGGCTGCATTTCAAAGGCGGGCGGGCCGCCCGGGGACAGCGCGGGATGAGGGTCGTTGGGGAGAGCGGCTCTCCGGCGGCCGGAGCGGGGCTCTCCGCACGCACACGGGGCCCGCCGGCCCGGTGGGGGTGGATGGGCTCGTCCCCCTTCACCAGCTGCCCCGAGGAGCCATCTGGCCACGGGCGGCCTGAGAAAGCCCTGGCTGTTAAGCCGAGCCCGAGGGGACAAGATAGGACTGGCTGCTCTACAGACTACGTGGCCCACAGGGAAACCTCCACCGAGTGTCCAAAGCCCTGCTGCATCCCACGATCCAAGATCTGTGAATCGGCTCCACGCAGAGATACAAAGATCTCATAAACTGCATCTGCTCTCCAAACCGTCCCTGGGCTCATTCAGCAGGAAGCAGAAGTCATTTGAGGTCTTTGCATCACACCTGAAATGACAGAAGGTGGCCCTGGGGCTGCAGCTTCTAGTTTGCCCAAGGGGGATTGAAGGCAATGAATTCCTTGGCAGCCCTGCTGTAATTTAGGCTTAGAGATAAGACCGGGGATGAAAAAGTCAACCCTGCATGCTGAGTACTACTGGCCACATTGCAGCTCTTCCATGTTAAGTATGGAGGACAACCTAGCAGAGATCTTGCAGGAATGAAGTGAAGCATGTGTCCTCCTTGCCCTGGGAGACATTTCAAATTTAAAATCAGTGCCAGTGTTTCAACTAACACCAAAGAGGCGCCAGATCTGCTTAGGGGACCGCATCAAGCAAAATATTTGTTCAAATAACTACCCAGGCATGGATATTCTCGACACCCTTGGTTTCAAAGCAGTTTAGTATAGTCTTAATTTCAGGTATATTGAAGCCAATATTGCTAAACTGAAAAGTTTCATAATGCGACACCGTTCAGGCTTTCTAATTCTGCAACAGGCTTCCCCTGCTACTGTATTAGAAGAAACACCTGCTGCTCAAGTGCTCGGATCTGAGCAATGTTCTATCAGGCAGTGGAAGAGCCAGCTTCCTGAACAGAGTCCTCAAGTTTTGCAGAAGCTCATGAGCATGGTGCCGGAGTGAGTAAAAGCTGAGAGTTAACGTCTAGCAGCAGGTGTTTTAAGGAAAGTAATCTTACATAAATGCTACTCGCTCCGTAGTGGGAAAGCTTTCAGATGTTTTTGCCAGCAGATAATACTACAGGTAAATGGAATTAATATTGGGAAACAAAAGAGTAGCTTGATTCAGTTAGAAAAAATACTAGAGCACATATGGAAAACCGAGCTGGCATCAAAATGGAGTAATCTATTAAGTTAAAATCTACTCCTGATAAAAATGAAAAGTAGTTTTAAAATCTAGCTTTGAAAAGCTGTTGTGGTAACATCTTCTTGGGATCTAAAATTAATGCAAAGACAATTAAATTACTCTAGAAGGCATAATGACTTCTAGGTTAATCATTAAACCAAAGAGTAACAGCAAAACCATTTGCAGGAACCCAACATAGACATTCTTACACACACTTACAACATAAACTCAGTTTTCAGGACTGGATGCGTGTTACAGATTATTTTCTCTGAGAATAGCCACAAACCTATAATTACCTTATTATTCACATAGCTAGGATTTTAGAAGAGAACTGATATCAAGAGGAAAAAAAGTCATATTGAGCATAGCAATTAACACAGGAAGACTACAGTCAGAAGAATCTGAACTGACTGTAACTCACACTCCTCGCAAATTCGTTTCCTGCAGCACACGTCTGCTTAATTGCAAGGTTCAGCATCTCAGGCAATGAGATGCTGCAGGATCATCAGCAGGTGATGTACAGAGGAGACCATGCATATTGGCAGGACAGAAGTATGCATGTTTGAGGGCAGGAGGTTTCAAAAGAAAAGCTCCATTTGTGTAACGTGACATGCCTACCAGAATTTTAAAAGAAAATTATTTGAGGAAGAGGATAAAGAATGCAAGCCCTAGGTCAGAATGGATCCCACAGACAGAGACAGACCTGTGTGAAATCTGAAGCAATGAGTTCCTAAACTGTGATGATGCTGACTCTGCTCAGGATGCTGTCCTGTGTAGCATCCCCTTCCCCTGGAACACTAACCCTTCAAGCCAGAAGGCAGGCTTTTTTTTTTTTGTTCTCTCCTTGTTTTGAGATCTTGAAATCTACATCAGTCTTCTAAATCCTTTTATTCACCTTATTATTTGTTACTATTTCCTACTTAGATCATGTTCATTTTGTACTTGGTATGAGATAAACAACCTACAATGGATATGCAACCTGTTTCCAAGTCCCTGCTTACAGCATCACTGTATGCTCTATTCCCAAGTCCTTAACTCTAAATGCCTAAGTCATGTCTGGAAAAGAATCAAAGCCTAAGATTCTGTCCTTACTGGCCAAAAATAACAGGCCCTCTCTTCCTTCCTCTCACATTGTCTCTTTTCTGTAGCATGTCTTGAACTCAAAAGGAAAGGAGAGGTTAGCACCTTTCCAGCCACCTTAGTTTCTTCTTCCACAGTCACAGGAATATGGGTTTAAACCTCAGGGTAAGATGCAGAACATGGTCTGACTTTCTGATGAGCAGCTATTAAGCTACCTCACAAAGCACAATTATCACTAAAACTACTGCCTCTTCTGGCTGCGTTTTCAAAGAGAAGAGTAAACCCAAACAGAGTACTCAGCCAGCCAGATCTCAGGCAGCAGAATAAAGGAAAGAATTTAAGCTATGACTTAAATAGTCAGAGCTTAAGCTGCAAGTCTTGCAGACGTGTTTATTACAGCTGCAATTGGTATCCAGTTTCCAGACAAATGAATTTTGCGAGATGCTTACCATTTTTATTTTCCCTAGTAGCTGGCTTTGGTATCTCTAGTGCCCGTCTCCCTGCCACTCAACACTGGGGGAGGCTCCCCCTCACTGAACCCTGGGGCACCCTGGGGTACCTGCGTTTGGGAACCTGAAATCCCAGACTTGGCTGTGTTGGCGTGGACTGAGACTGCATCGGAGGAGCTCAGGAAGGAATCCTCTAGCATGTATAGTCCTGGTCTGTAGGAACGTAGCCTGCTCCCCCCTCCACTCAGCTCTCCCAAAGCTGAAGATGGAATAGTGACCTCCTGTTAGAGCAGACCTGGGCACTGGCAAGTGAAACAGGAATTTCCTATGGACCCCAATTGTATCTCGGAGTGATGGACACAAAACTAGAGGGACTCTCTTGTTTTCCTCACGAATACACCTTGCAATGCCCATCCCTATTTGCACATTGCTGAAGAGCAAAACACAAATATTACATTTTATCAGAGAAAATAAAATATTCCTTATTATTCCTGAATGGGAATGCTCAGTTCCAGAGCTGTTTTTAGACATTACACAACTAGTGTACACAGCAATACTCAGCACAGACTACTGGAAAGACACAACCAAGAGATGATTTTCCAACTTAACTTTACCTGTAAAATGATTTGTATCAGGTTGTATCAGGACCAGTTGAACCTGGGATAAACCCTCTCCAAAGGCAAAGCAAAATGAGGGTTTCTGTCCCAAAGAGCTTACGACATAAATTCACTATTTCAAGCAACACCCAAGAACTGTGGCAGTCATGTAATACTTCCACAATAACTTCACATTGGGCAAAACAGACTTATGATTTCTATGCTGAGTAAAAACCAGAGATTTTACCCTTAGACACGAGCCGGGAAAGCACAGCGTCTTTTCAATGAGGCTACGTAGCCAGACACAGGTACTGCTAATGCAAGAGTGCAGTTTCAGAAAAGACTGTGCACAATTTATGTTATTAAAGAAAATATATTATCAGGTGTTTGTTGCAAAAATAGAAAAAGCAAAAAACATCCTGCCTAGCTAAGGGTGCTTTCATTTAAGGAAACACCGAAGCATGTAGTTAGGTCTATTAATATTCAGGTCAGTTCTCATGCACCCACCGTGACCTCACTGCTTTCTTGACTCAACAGAAAAAAGGAGTTTATGAAACAAACATGAAAACACATTTAAATCTTTTTTTTTTTTTTAAAACATATGATCAGCTAAACCTGTGCAAATATTTTTAGAATTAATGCTCTGTCCTATACTGAAAATGCATGTTCCTACTTATGTGAAGAGTGGCAAAAAGCTCCAAAACAACCAGACAATTACTTTGACATTATTCAGAGTACAAAGAGCTCTAAATTCTTACTTCTGGAGACATACCCAGAATTAAATCAACTGTCAAACTTGAGTAAAGGAAGCAATTTTGATTCCATCAGAATTAGCGGAGATTTAACTTTTTCTTCAGCTCTTTCCTACCAAACAGGCAAACCTGACCAAAACCTGACCAAACAGCCCAAAAGAGTTAAAACCATGAAAATTTGATTTAGTCTTTCCATGTATGTCAACTACAACTTAAAACCTTACTGACAAGAAAACTGTAATTCAAAGCTGATCAACCCAGACTCCTGCAGGTTCTGAACATGTATAAAATATTATGAAAAAACACAAATGCAAAATATTCTGACTTGCCATCTACTGGAATTTCCAGCTTTCTAATTTAGACTTCTGATTCTACAAAAGCGGCACATTCTTTCCAAAAATACAAAAGTTCTACAAAACAGATATTACAAAATATTTTCAATCTGAGTAACAAATCTGGCACTCCAAAGAGCTGAGCGTATGGTAATGTCACTCAGTCAAATCTGCGTGACCATCCAGGACAGACAAGCAAAAAAACAATGGTCATATTCTACTTTGTGACAAATCTGGTGATACAAAGAGCAGACACAACAGAAGAAATGACTGGAGGCAAAGTAGAGATTGCTTAAAACCCACACACTTCTGCCTTTTAATTAAGGAAACCTTTTCTGTGCCCTGTTATGCAGGGTTTTTTGGTTTAAGCCATTGTTTCCTCCATCTCTCAACAAGGGGATCCCGGTCTCCCACGCAGGCAGCAGGGCACTGCTGGGCTGAGGTGACTGATGTGGTGACAGAGGACAGTGTGCAAGTGCCACATGCTGAATGTCACATGTTTAAAAATACCAGGCACCATTTCAACTTCTGAGGGAGCAGCACATACCACTGTGTGCCCCTTCACACTTGGGTCATGCTCTACAGCAAAAATTACTGTAGCACATTTGGACTTCCTGCTCAAGGGGAAGTACTGACACTATCTGTGCATTCACCACTACTCATTTTTGGTTCCGTATTATTTTTCTGAGAATTTTTTTAAGGGATGAAGAGTCCTGTGCATGACATCTTTCATGGTAAATTGTTAGTTACCTACATAATTATCTACTTGTGCTATCGGAAGAAATGCTGTAAATTTAATGAGCACATAACAGTAAAAAGTAATATTTGCTTTTGTTCTGGGTGTTAAAGTAAAAAAAAAAAACAGGTGAGTTTTTAGTTCTGTTATTAAAAACAGCAGTTACTGTTATACTTCTAAGGCTTCCAACTGTAGTCTTTTGTTCAGATTAGAGATAACATTCCACCAGAATTTTAAATCTTTCAGAAAGGGGGCAGGGAGGAAATAAAAATGCATTCAACTACATCACCCAAACCTGTGTGTATGTGGGTATTAAGATCTGGAAGTCTTTATATGAATAAAGAAGTCTCCAGCATCATAGCATCTCTGAGAACACATTCTGTACTACTTCAGCAAAGATGAAGTACATTTAAAAAACAGGCATTCTTATTTAATATGCTATGGTAATATGCTTTCTAGGACTTAATATGCTATGTTTAAATTCTAAGCTAAACAAATCTGATTTCCAGAGTAATCAAAACTACTCCTATGAGGACGTTTATTTCCAGGAAAAGTTAAATATCACCAAGTTAGAAGTGTATTTTGTTCTTTGTGTATATACCTATTAACTCTGATGAGATAGTATACGGGGAGAGATTTACACAAACAAACCGAGAAACTCGTGAACTTAAACAATCCCTTTAATATAACAAACATATCCAACTTTCAAATATAAACTGGAATCAGCTAACAGAAAAGAAACAGAAACCAGCTTTCTGAATGCCAAAAAGGGCTTATGCAAAACAGTGCACATTTATTCGAGGTATCGTATCCATGAAAACAAAACAAAACAAACCCAACTATCTACATTAAAAAAGAATTTTTACTTAGCAAGGCAAAAGAAGTTAGGTGGCACATACAAAGTAAACAGGTGTAAACAGTGCAAAAATACTGAATGTTAGTATCAACCAACCCAAAACTTTGGTTATGAAAAATGGAATTATCTAACATATTAAAGAAAAATAAACCAGAGGCATGCAAAATATTATCTATTAAAATAGTCATCCATGTGGCTAAGTGAAAGTCACAAGCTAGTGACATGGATTTAGAAAGGCAGTTTTCTTTCTTTCTTTATATTTTCCTTTGATTGATTGTCATTCAAGTTTCCACTGAAGTGGAATGGCTGATGAAAACCTTTCAGCCTTCTTCAACCCACTGGTAACTGAATTTTTGAAGACTCCAAGCAGGTTTTGCAAAGCAGGTTTAGGTAACTGTGTTTTTATGATATAGCATGATAGATAACCTCGCTCAAATGCTAAAGCAAGTGGTACATGATCTGTTACCGTTCTGGGAGGGAAAAGCTTGGAGAACAATCAAGATGTTCCAGATAGAATTCAAAGATTTTCAAGTTTCTCCTCACAAGAGCAGTGACAAACTCCATGGTAAATCGGGTAAGCCACTTAACATTTTATTTGCAACACAGAGTACTTTGGCAACCAATATATATGACAGGAATCGTAACAGTGACCTGCAGTGCATGTGCTTTTCAGCAAAATCAAGTTTTGTTTCAGATATGCATCAGGAGCCTAAACAGCACAAGGCTTTTCACATTGAAGCAACGGTAGTGATGCCATCCATCTTCAATGCATCTACAGTTCCTTCTTGTCTTCTGCTTCATTTAAACTGGCCTGAAAAGAGATAGATTAAAAAAGTTTTTTTTACATTTGGCAAGATCAGAAATCTTTGACTCCAAATGCCACATTTTGCCCCCTTGCAGTCATACACAATTTGCTCACTATACACCCCGCGGAGTTGTACTCCCATCAATACTACCCCACTTAGTATATCACAGAATCATAGAATTGTCTAGGTTGAAAAAAATCACCTTTCAGCTCATCATCAACCTAATACTGACAAAACCCATCACTAAACCATATCGCTAAGCCCCATGCCTACCCTTCTTTTAAATACCTCCAGGGATGATGATTCCATACCACTTGCCCAGGCAGGCTGTTCCAACACTTGATAACCATTTCAGAATAAAATTTTTTTCCTAATATCCAATCTAAACTTTCCTTGGCACAACTTGATGCCATTTCCTCTTGTCCTATTGCTGTTACTTGGGAGAAGAGACCAGCCTCCAACCAACCAACCTCCTCTCAGGCAGTTGTAGAGAGCGAGAAAGTCTGCCCTCAGCCTCCTTTTCTCCAGACTAAACCACCCCAGCTCCTGCAGCCACTCCTCGCAGGACTTGTGCTCTAGACCCCTCACCAGCTTCATTGCCCTTCTCTGGACCTGCTCCAGAATCTGATCCTTGTTCTGCTCCCCGCTCATGTTACAGCTGAATTGTGCAGCAAACTCAGCAGAAAACGTTGTCTCCTATCAACTGATTTATCCTTAGGAGCTGCATCCACTGTGTGCTCAGTACCTTCTGTTCTTTCCATTCAGAGGTAAATACAGACAACTGTAAGGATGTGTGTTCTAGACCACAAGACTGTCAGAAATGCAGCAGGACTACTACGGCTCATTGCACAGGGAAGCACAGCAAAGACAGGACATGCACGGTGGTCTCAATTCAAACACAGAGATCAGTTGAGCAATCTCTAGAAGAGTGTAGGGTGAGGCTGGGAATCAGTAAGCAGTTTCAGAGACTACAAGAAAAAGATTATAACCAGCTCAAATTTGCCTTTTTAAATTTTATTTTATTAACACAGGACTAACAACCAGCTCTTCTTGAAAAACAAATCTCTATAAATTTAATATAAATTATTTATTTTCTCCCAAGACCATTCCTTGTAAATAGGCTTTCAGTTTTATTGGATTTTGGTTGAATTCTGAAGCAGATGTTAGGCACAGAACATAAAAACACCTGTTGGACAACCTAAAGAACAAGCAGAGCTCCCAGAATTAATTGCTATACCAGGTATTATAGCCATGTGCATATGCAAACCCAAACAAACTGCTAATTCAGCTCTTGCTTGCTTTTTTTTTTTACATTTATTTTGTATTTCAGTTTGAATTTTTAGAGTAGCCCGTTTTTAGCCTAGGCTGTTTGTTGGTTTGTGTTTGGGGTTTGGATTTTTTTTTTGCGTTCCTGCTTATCAACAGTATCGCAACACTTATAGCCCAGTATTGCAACATCGTGTTTGGAGACCAAACAAAATAAAATTACACTTATAAATGATGTATATACCACACACACACTGCTCCTAACATTTTCTTACAAGATTTCAGTTTGATCATCACACGCAAAACTATCTGAATCTCATTTTCCAAGTGGCAGCAAAATCAAGTCTAACAATGACCTGAGCTTTGTCACCTGAAGTACAAAGAAGAAAATCCTAATAGCTTTACTGTCCAGTCCTTGAGAAACAGAATTCTATTTTGACGAAGTTTAAGGAGTGCTGTCCGTTGTAACTTTAAGCTATACTACAGATTTTGGTAAATTCTCTTGCATAAATACCCAACAAGCACAATTTTGCTGGTACAATTTCAGAACATCATGCTCATATAGCAATCCAAAGCCACCTACCTGAAGCGATTCATATTCTTTCATCAGATTATCATATTCTCTTTTAAGTCCTTCAGACTGTTTTTTAACTGCAATCACTTCATTATTCGCCTTGGTGAGAGCTGTAAAATACCAGAATTAGTGTTTTAATTATTACCTGTGTTCTTGCAGTTCCTTAGAGCCCTAGTCAGGTTTTAGGGCTCCACTGCACTAGACAGTCCTTCCTCTAAGAAAACTTGAATTTAAAACAGAGCATGGACACAAGAAGAGATGAACAGGGAAGGGAATTATTTGTGTTCAGTAAGAGCAGCCCAAGGAACAGAAAGAGGCTGTATGAAAGGTAAGGGCAAGAGCAATAAACTGTGACAGAGGTGATGAGTTAGTGATGGTTACAGCATTCTGTCACATTGCAGAAGACAGTTCTAGATAAACAAAACTCTACAACCCCAAAACCGTCAGCCCTCTTAATAAAATAAAAAAAGGGGGGGGGGGGGGAACTCAAACACTGGGAAAAATTTTAATAAAGCAACTAAGGCCATCTGTAATGTGGGGGGAAAAAAGATATAATACATTATTATAAGAGCACAGACCCCCCACTTTTCAGCCCTTTATATATTTTACTATGCATGAATTAATTCATTAGAAACATCACTTTATGGATGAGAAGGCAGAAATGGCAGTGGTAGGATCGACAACAGGTTTTTAATGTAAGAAAAAGTAATTATCACTCTACTCACAATCTCCACAGCAATAAACTGAGAGTGCATCTATATTGCAGTACCAAACAGATCAGGATTCCATAGGGGCTAATTTACAATCCAAAGTAAATCAGCATAAGGTTTCATAAAGCCATTACTCCTAAGCTGTTATGTAAGCATTCAAGTAAGGTCATTTAGACATTTTTTATTTTCCTCTGCTATAGGTATCTCAGTATCTCTGTATTTTCTGTTGTAGCAGCACACATATACCCTAAAACTTGGCTTACTCATGCTAAAACAAAGAAACATTCTTAGTGACAGGTAAGGCTGGCTCACATAGCCGTATTTTAAAAAAGCATATCTTGATGGTACAAATAAAAAAAGAAACCTTCGCAATTTTGCTTATTCAAAAAATGCAGATCTATCCTTTGACTGTGAGGTCCCTCAGACAGACTGTCCTTTCCCAGAGGCCTCCAAGACCCCCAAGAATTGCTGCACCTCTGCAAAGGCCTGTTCTCAAAAGATGAGAAGCTAGGTATGTTTTTTGTTAAGCACTTAGCTACAAGCAGGCTGGTCTGAACCATGGTTCACTTTGGGAGCTAGTTCCTGAAACATCAGGACACAACAGATTTAACCACTCTCATACATGCAAAAAGGAAGAGACCCTCCTCCAGCATTTCCATGATTCAAAACCATTCTTGTTTTAAAAGTCCACAAGTGGTTTTGACAGTAATAGGACTCTGGCCTACTGAAGTTTATTACACTTATATCTGTTGATTCCAACATGGTCAAATTCATCCCATCTCTTTAATTTCCAGACTTTTACACAGGTATCTTTCATCATTTAATACCTTGACAGCACCAAAACCTTTAGAAAATGATGGTTTTTGTATTTGGAATACCATGATTTCAACACTGTGACATGTCACGCCAATTGTATTTACCTTCTCTCTCATGTTGCTACTGTTTAAAATATTCAACAGTAAAATTAGGAAATAACTCTAAAATAAACTCTTGACAGTTTTATAAGCGTACGAATTTTAAGTTGTAGGCAAAAAAATGCATATGCCATTTAGCCTCTTGAAGAATCTAATCTGCTAATTAGAAAGCTAAATCTTGCCTTTGTTTAAACATTCTTGTACATTGTTCATTTCTACTATGACTATATCTCATATCTGAAGAAGTCATAATTCAATGTTATTGATCTAATACTATTTAGCTGTTTACAAGCAGCAGCACAGTACTCCAGTTGCAACTAAGAACTACTACATCTTTAAAACATGAACAAAATATCTAAAAGTATCTGCAAAACAAGAAAGCAAACAAGGCGCTGCACAATTTCCATGTTTTGACCAAAACAGTTGTATGACAGGAATACCTCACATAACCCTAGAAGAAGAAAAAGCAAAGAACAGATTGTCCTTTCCACCTGTGTTGGCTACAGACAAAAAAAAAACCTCCAACCAAACCCCAACTCCTTCCTGTTGGGGCCACACAATAAAAAGGAGCATCTCATCTTTTACAATGTGCATTCCCCAGTGTGCCAACTTCTCTGCATGTCTTCTTGTCCAGCAACAGAGATCATCTATACATCACTGCTCAGCTATTTTGCCATTGCATGAACACTGCAGTGCTGCCAAGTCGATCCTACAGGTATATTGTCTGTCATATGGATCCTATCATACGAACACTGATCCAGCAGAAAACAGAAAATCCTTTGTGTGCACAACACAGTCAGTTATTATTTCTGGCTTCCATCTGGCCTGTTACTTTGCCTCACAGGAGACAGAACAGCTGGACTGGCAGCAAGTAAAACCCAGTAGCTGATTGTTCCTGCCAAGTAAATGTATGAGCAGGCAGGAGGCAAGAATGCTGCTTCTATGTTAATGCAACTAATGAGAGGAATAGTCAGTAAGTCCCAAAACAGGAACCCTGCCTCCGTACTGAGAGAGGTGGGCCATTCCTCTTCATTCCTCCCCCTTCCCTTCAAAGAAAAATCAACAAAATACTGTTAGGGCAATACACCACCAAAAGACAACTATGGAAAATTTTATCCCTTCACACTTAATGGATGGGTGGAATGTAACATGAAGTCTGGGAGAAGTAGAGAACTTGCTCTCCCCTCACCACATCCTCTCTATCCTGTTCCAGGAGAGACGATTAACTTCAGAATCCTCTAAAGCGAAAGCAGGATGAGGAATAAAATTGCTTTGAAGAGGTTATCACAGCTTCGTATCTGTAGCATTTCTATTATTTTCCCATTTCAACAAGGGTGGGGAACCAAGCAGTAAAACAAAAAGCAAACAGCAACAAAAGGAACCAGTGATTCTTTGGGCATTTCCCTGCACAACTACTAGTCCTGGTCTGACTAAATCGCTTGACTTACAGTGCTTGCTACTAAGGAAACGATCTGGAACTTAAATTAGCATTGCTCACAATACAAGCATAAACCCAAATGATTTGGACTAGTTTAAGAATAAGAAAGATCCTTCTCTTTTAAGAGTCTTCAAGTTGAGAAAGAGCTATTCACATTTAAGAATTTAGGCACTGATGGCCTAAAAGAGATTTGCCAACAAATACTCTGGGAACAAAACTCTAGTCAAGTAATTCCATACAAATTCTGAATTCTCGCCTGAAGATGTAATGGTCAGATAAAGTTTAAAAAGAGAAGGCATGGCAAAAAAAATTACACCCAGATTTGCTCCAAGTACCTTTTGCAACCTCAAATGAAATTTTGTTACAAAAGGGGCGTTACAGCATGTTCAGATGGCATAAATGGCTTTGTATAACAAAATCATGCCTACTGTATGCAACACCATCCCCTTGAATCAATAAATATGAATATCAACTCTTTGGCATGTGACATTGTGCAATGGCTCCCACCAAGGTTATGATCTAACAGTTGAAAATTCACGTTAAGTAAAATGGACTTTGTTTCTAAACCTCCCTCTGCCACCACCTAAATAACATGAGATAACTTATATCTCCTATTCCCATCTTACAAAAGCAAGCTGATAGTTTTGGGGTTTTGATGATTTTTTCATTTATTCATTAGTTTTTAAAAACTGGAGTGCTCCAGAGCAGCTCAACATGGCAGTAGCCTGCCTGGCAACACAAAGGCCAAACTCACTGGTAGCAACAGTTCCACAAAATGTATTCCCAATGTCTGTTTTGTTTATGTCTAATACCTAATAATCTTAGCATTTAAGTGAGAGTTGTACATCCATACATGCATACTTTCTGGAACAGTTAACAAACAAGCCCTCCACATGAATTGCTGCTTTCTTGCTCCTGTCTCCTACAGCACTATGCAACTGTGAAACATCCAGCACTCCTGTGACACATCCTGTAAGCAAAACAAACCTCACTAAAGGATGCATGGAAGTTTAATCAGAATTTCCTCCTGCCCCACCATATGCCTATGGCGACAATATATAAATCAAGAGTATTTTCAGAAGTTGAACTGAAGTTCAAAAGGAACTAAATGACTTTGGTGAGTCAGTACGCACTTCAGAGAGCGAAACCCTAACAGCAGAGACAAAGACATGGCCTTTGGATTTTGTCTCTATGTGGCATTACAGATTCAGCTCAAAGATCAAATAAGGATATCAATATCTGCACACAGGTGCTAGAGACCCCAATGCCTGCTACGCTACATCAGATGCAGGTAGAAGCTTTAGGTGCATGTCATCTGCCATGATATTAGAAGAGTGAGGGAGTCAAGGAGCTGGACAGCTGTCTGCCACCAGCATGTTCTGCTGAAAGACTGGATCAATACTAATTATGCATAAATTTCTACTGTGTAAATGAAGCTGTAGCCATTATCATATGCTAGGACAATGTCACCAAAAAAAATAGCAGAGCACTGCAGAAATCTCCCTCCTGCCCACAATAACAAATGGACTTTTCATACATCAGCATTTCCACTTGCAGTGTGGGATCTGCGAGCGAGAAAAGAATGTTAATGCACCAAAAGTCCCATTCCTGCCCCCAACCCAATGACCACTGTAAGGACAGGTGCTTTATGAAACTCTGCTCTTAGACTCTGACCTCACGTCCAGTTGCAGATTGTTTTGTTGTAGCCTTATGGATAATGTTCAAAACGATCAAAATGAGGAAAATATCATAGCATCTCTTCTTTCCCCAGAAAACTCCTATAGGTCTGATACCAGCAGCCATACTCAGTCTTTATTTATCTGAAATAACATTTTGTTACAAATATCTCTAAATGTATAGGAGAAACATTCTAACATCCACACTTGGTGCTCCTAGGAGCATGTATATTTATTTCTAGGTATCAGTGAGACATTTTTCATAATATACAAGTGTATCAATAAAATGCCATCTTGGAAGCTTTCTAAACAGTCATGTTATTACTTGTCCAGGTATGCTAAAAATGGATTTAGGCTCCAAAATGCTAGCCCCACTGCTGGGTGCCTATAAAACCCCCAGTATGTGGGTCTGCAATAAAGTAGTGAAGAACTAGCCCCCTCTCCCTCACTCCCACAATAAAGCAAAAAAACACCAGCACCAAAACAGGGCATCAAGGGGGATAGGAAAGTCAAGCCTGAAAAGAGTATCAATTTAGCTGAAGTCTTTGTCACTTTCAACTTTGTCATTTTCTACCTTTCCTCAGTTTTTAGTAACTTCACTACTCAGCCTCTTTATCTTGTACTTTCAATTCTTCCTCCCCAGAGCACAGGAGGTGGCAAAATGTCCTCTTATGATCTCACTTATGGTTAAGCAGACAAAAAAAATAAAGTAGACTGCATTTCCTGTAAAAGGTAGAAAGCTGAAAAAATTAGAAAGGCGTCTGCAGTAATCACTGTCTACACTGTGATGTAGTAAAGTTGTAAATACTGGATCAAAACCTTACAGAAAATTTGGATCTCCCCTGAAGTCACAGCACTAATCTGATACTACCCCATGTTATTTAAATATGAAGCAGATTTTACATTGAGGATTCCTCCTGGGTGCCACTCTATTGAGGTAACCAACCTTTCAACATGTGGCCTACTAGAAACTAATCTATCACCCTATCACCATGCATAAGTAGCTTAACATCTGTACCACTGGATTTGAAGCTGTTCTGTGAAAAAGATCAAGCTTTTTTTTTCCATCCAAGCAGCAAAAAACCAACCCAAATCCCAACAAAATCCAAATTTATGACTCTTACTGATACTATAGCTGAAAAACAAAACCAAAAAATCCCCCAAAACAATCAGTCAAGTTTTCCTCTTTATATAGTTTTGCCTTGTTTCATTACTAGGTGACACCCCATGCACACTTCACCCCTTTCTCCTCCAACAAAATACCACAAAATTTTAATGGATTGGACTTTGTGGACACAAAGGAAAGGTTACTTTAGCCAGCGAGTTCAGTGGCATGAAACACTGAAAAGTTTGTTAAAAAAAAAAAAAAAAAGGTAAAACAATCTTAACTTTGATACTGTGTAATACATTGGTCACACTTGGCGAGCATGAAACTCAACATTCATCTCAGTAGCAGAAATTTCAAAAGAAAACAGTAAATTCAAGTCACGTTAAGTTTAGAGATTCCACAGACATCTGTGTCCACAGATATGACTTAGCAAGTATATTAAGTTTTCTGGCTATCAGTTCGCTCAAAATAATGTATATGAAAACTTACAAAAAATAAGATAGACATGTATCTTAAGATATGACATACATAATCTAGCTGATGATGGTAATTAATGTAACAATAAGATTTTCTGTTTTGGAAACAAGGGGAATGACATCAGGGCAAGGGTTTTAAGTATTTTCCTACTCATTCCTTGAAAAGACCCTCTCCCCCACTTTTCCCCTAACAAAAGACTCAAGCATGCCTTAATTTAAACATCTTTTGGATGGACAACAGCCCACAGGGAGAATGCAGCTGAAGCAGCATGTGGTAAATCTGTTTATTCCTTAGCTTTCTCTAGCATTCCTAACTGAAAAGCTTAGGTTATATTAGTGTTACATACCACCGGTTAGTTTAAATAAAACAAACACGTTCATTGATCCTGTCACTTCAAAGGCACTTTTCCCCCCTTTCTTTAAGAAAACAGCAGGGAAGGGAAAACTCACAACCAAACCTGCCTCAGAATGTGAACTAATGAGACAGTCTATTTAAAGATTCTTATTGCTTCAAGCCCAGCTGAAAACAGCTGTTCTACAGTTCTCTCTATCTTCCCAGTGCACAATGAAACATGAGTAATGAAATATTTGCCGTTATTTTTACAGCTTTGTCGCAGTGCCATGCAATATGAAAGCAGGGCTTTGTTTTGATGACAAACAGCTCTCTGGTACCACAAAAATCTGTATTTTGTTACAGTCTGAACATATGAGTAATGCTTACAAGGTCACAGGTAGTGTTATCTTAAAAACACTAATTTCAGATCAGCAGGTGTTTGTAAGCATCACGCATCTTGACAGATCCCAGAAAGACAGAAGCAAACAGGTAAAATCTGCTTCTATCTCAATTTGGCTTGCCAAGAAAACAGTTTTGACAGCCTAAACCTTAAACATGGAAGCTGCTAACAGAAGTATTATGTTACAAATCGCAAGGCATGTTTCCTTGTAGACATTAAAAAATTTAAAAAAGCTAACACCTCTGCTGCAGGTGATATATAAAATTAGAATACTATTCAAGGCCTTGCTTGACTAGTACCAAAACCTTGCTTCATAGAAAAATCCTCGATCCCATACTTCCCCATTTTATACTGGGAGAGCAGCCAACACGTATGACATGAAGCCTGATACCTATAAGTAACCTGCAATCGATTCCTTATCTTGGTCACGTCATTGATGAAGACAAATCAAAAGATCAAAAAAGACTCAAAAAGATCAGTTCAATTTGTTAAAAATTACAATTTAACTAAGGTGTTCAAATTACACAGTGCACACTTTCATAATGAAAACATTTACTAAAATATGGGGATGGTGATGGCATGTTTTTCCAGTTCCTAGTGCAAAGACACCCCAATCCACACGTTCCATAAATTGATGTAGTTCATGCTATACCTAGGATAAATTTTTGACATCCAGTGTTGAAATAATCTTTTTCTTAACTGCAAAGAAGTCCTAACTAATACTTACCATCTGACGTCTTCTGTAGCTCTGCTTTCAAACATTCAACTTTCTCCTTCAACTTTTCATCAGTTGCTCCCACTGACTCTTTCTTTTTACTTTCTTTTCCACTCAAGGCCTATTAAAAGCCACAGTTGCCACAATTAATTTTTTTCCTTAGTCTGATGTTAATTACAAACAATCAGAGAATGGCAGCCTTGATATTGCAAAGTGACAGGTTTTATCAAGTATGCCAAAATAACACAGGCAGATACTCAGTCATTCTAGGGGGGGAAAAAAAAAAAAAAGAAAAAAATGCTCGATGTTTTAAGTTGATAGTAATGGCATACTTGTAATAGTATTTTATTATCTCCTGTGTAAGAGTACTTTGTATCTCTCCATGAAGCCTACAGCTTCTGTTTAGGTTATAAATGGCTTTTCCAGAAGGCATATACTAGAACTGGAAGTGTTTATGTGCAACTTGTTCTAACAATTATTCTGATTTAAATCATGTAATATATAACAAATCTCTCCCTGTAGGTTTACTACTTCTTCAAGCTTCAGAATACCTCAATACGCAGATTATATTTCCACTGAAATTCAGGAAAAAACTAGGAAAGGATTCGGGAAGAATCCTGTAAGTCCTAATCACAAGAGAAGTAAACTCCCTGAACTCTGAAAAGGTTGGCACTACTCTTCTAGTTGGCACTACTACTAAATGCATGCTTGTATTCAGTAAGGCAATTACTACTGGTGACTTAAAGTATAATATTTTAAGTATTAGACCCCATAATTATACCCTTTGCTCATACAGCCTCTGTTATCAAACCAAGCATCATCTCTTGTTATAGAAATGGCAAAAAAATGGTAAACACTTAATGGGAAAACGAAAACGAGAACAACTGAGATGAACTGGTGATAGCAGAGTTTACTGGGCACAGGCTGGGCAGATTACTTTAGGAAGAACAAAAATAACTATTTATAAAGACTGGTAAACAATTCAAAGAAAAGAGCTGAAGAAAATTTTCCAGAAGCAATTTAACCAAAAGAGCAGAGACTACATTGACTGGTGGTAACAAAATCATAGCCAATTTGTCACAAAATTGGTCACAGGTTGCCTCCTTTATTTTGTGCTCCCCTCACAAATAGTTATTTCTGTAAACTTTTATCTTAAGTCCTGTGCTCCATGGAACTCCTGATCAGGAGACAGTGCAGACACAGCACACTGGAGTAAACTTACAGTATTTATACTTACAGCCAGTGCCCTATACACAATATAGGGACCTATATATCTCTCATATGGTGGAATGAGGCACACTTGTAAATGAACAAAAACGTAAGGGCCAAGCCATAGAGGAATCTAAGTCACAGTACCTCCTATGAAGTTAAAATAAACCAATTCTGAATACTCTGCATCTCCAGTGCAATGGAGATGTAGCCCCAGCATGCTGGCTGCACCTGTGGCTACCACTGTTTTTGCAAACCATGCAATCAAACACTCAAATAGAAACAGACAGGAATACAGTTTCTAGTTTCTGGCTATCACTTACAAGCAGCTAAGAGAATGCGTTGCTAAGAGAATGTGAAAGCAGAACAAAAAGAGGACTTTTGGCCAAATCCCAACAGGACACGAGGTGGGGGGAAGAAAAGAAAAAAAGTACCAGTATGCAGTAAAGAGACAAATTCCATGGCTGAGGGGGGGACCCTGGATCATTTTGACAAAATACCAAACACTAAAATTTTTACTCTAGTGATCCTTGTTTTATGACACCTCTCAAAAACTGGATTTTTTCTCATCCCTTTGAGTACCTTTTTTCCAGAGCTTGTTATCTTTGTCTGAAGATTTATTAGAATTATGGTGCTGGTAACCATAGACACTACTCCAGACAATCTGGAAGGAAACCTGTACACACCTGCAGTGTATTTTGTTTTGACAACATGCCAGACTGAAGAATGATGTAAAACTCCTCAGACCCTGGATATATGCCCTCTAGCTTATGGTTCATTCTCTTCCAGCAGTTTGGTCCAGTGTATATATGACTTCCAACAGAAGTCAAACTTGTGAACTATGAGAAAATATTTCATATATGTATCTTTGCTGATAGTGTATCCCTTCCTGCATACAACCTATATTTAACCACAACAGACGCGATACCTTAATTTTTCTCCATTCTTCTCATAAAAGTAACATATCTTTAGTTTGCTGGTGGTTCTTTTAAATAGGAATATTTTGACAATACCCTCATTAATACTACAGAAGTACCTCACTGAGAAAGGAAGGTATTAGGAAATTGGCTGACTCATGATAAAAATAGATGCAAGAATATAAAATACAACAGACCAATTTTACAAGTTAAGAGAGACACTTCAGGATTGGAGCAAATCCTATTTTGAAGAAACAGCCAGCATAAGAACAAATATGCTGCAGGCTTTTCCGTACTGAACTGCTATAGCCCTTACCTAAACAACTAACTGTTCATAAAAAGAGTAAAATTAGCATCTCCCACTGCTTTATTACGATTAAATTAATGGAGATATTTTACGAATATACTGATACTTCAATTAGATTTGTACTGGAAAGCCATAACTTCTTTTATAGAGATTACTTTAGTTTCCTTCGTTAATAAAATGCTACTGAAAGTTGTATTCAGTATTCTGAATTACATATCATAAGAACATTGCTCTTCTTTTTTCCACCAGAAAAAAAGAAATGAATGAACATAATGCAGTAGCAAACCATCCCCAAAGTATTTCGTACTAACTACTTGCTGTATAAGAAAATAATTTTAAAAGTTCAAAGATACCTCCTGCAGCCTTTCATTCTCGGCCATGTATTTTCTGGCTGCTTCAGTAGCATCGTTCACTTGTGTTTCCAGAGCTGCATGAGATGTCATCCCTTTTGCCAACTGAGTAAGAAGGGTAACAGTACGTCTCAATACACTAGTGAAGAAACACAGTGAACAGCACAGTAATTCACAGCACAAATTAAAAAAAAAAACACCACAACAAATGCACACCAAACGAAACAACCCCTTTTCTCTCTCTCTGCATTAGATGTGAAACCAAAAATCACAAGAGGACTGTTTAAGCACCTGAAGGGAAACATCCAGGCTCATTGATGGCAAATAATATTAAAATAAGAGACTGCAAAAATTTTATTTTTAGCTGATGCAGAACCTCCCTCCTCCCAAAAGCCCACAGCCATTCAGGGGTGAGAGACTTGCTTGTTTCAAGGCTGAAATACTCTTACACGACCTAGTGTTTCAAATAGGATGGAACTCTGTATAAAAGATCTGAGCAACATTTATGGTAATGAGTACAATACAAAAAGAAACCAAAGCCCAACACCACACAACTTAACAGAAGGCCTTACAAGAACACAATTAGCAATGCGAGCATATTAATCTTCAAAGTACTCTGTCAATACTCTATAAATCAGAACATGCGCGAGTGTCAGCACTCATATGGAACCTCCAATCTAAGCCTTACAAATACCTCCTTTGATTTGACTTTGTGGTCTCTTTGCATCACTACTTTTATTATTCATCTTGGAGTCTTTCAAAGCAGTGTGTTGCTGAATCAAGGAAAAGCCAAAGCAACACTGAATTAAACTAATTTCTGTAATGTAACTATGCAGCTGTTCTACAAAAGAAATTTGAAAATCCAAGTAATTTGCTCTTTTATAACTGAAAGAGTATCGATAGACCTTCTGGCTTTCAAAGTAAGCCCCTCCCAGTTTTTTCACTTTTTTCTTACTTTTTTTGTTTTTAAAAAAAGTTAAGGTCCCTACCTCAATACTTTTCCAAGGTTTGGTATGTTTTACTATTGCATATTAATTTACAGATGCAGCAGTCAGGACTCAGTAAATCATTACTAAAACAGAATCATAGAATCCTGGGGGTTGAAAGGGGTTTCCAGAGGTCATCCTGCCCAAGCTCCTGCTCAGGGCAGGGATGGGTTTAGCAGATTACTCAGGGGCTTGTCCAGCTGAGTTCCCACCATCTCCAGTGATAGAGATTCCATTGTTTTTCAGGGTCCTTGTTCCAAGTTTCACTGCTCTTGATAGTAGAAAAAGCACTTTCTACTGAAGTCAGAATTTCCCAGGTTCCTGGCCTGTTGCCTCTTCTCATTCCTGTGTGGATCCACTGAAAAGATCTGGCTCCATCTTTTCTATATTTTACCACTACATAGCTGCAGAAAGTAACCAAATGTCTCCTTCAATGTCTCTTTTTCTAGCTGAAGCCAAGATCCCTCATCCTCTCCTCACAGGTCACGTGTTTCAATCCCCAACCTTCTTGGCACCCTGCTGCAGAACTCCAATATTTTGGGGAATCAAAACTGGGCATGGTCCTGCAACTGCAGTACCACATGTGCCAGACAGTGGGGAATAACCACTTCTCTTGATCTGCTGACTACATCCTTACTATAACAGCTCAATACGTGACTGCCTGCCTACCAGGATGCCCAGGTCTTTTTCTGCAAAACTACTTTCTACCAGTCAGCCAGTCTCCAGCCTGGATGCTGGACATGGTTATCTACTCCTTTTCATTTGGTCCTTTGCCTCACTGAGCAGCAGGTCGATGTTTTCTTTACTTTTGTTTTCAGCCTATCTCATCCCTTTCTGGTTCAGAATGGGTTAACAGAGAGCCAGATGACAGCTAGCAGGCTTTCCACATCTCCCAAGACATCAAGTCAGATCAGCAGATGGGTACCTCTGTCCTACCTAGGGGACAGTCTCCGGTAGCTATGATCCTCCTCTTCTCTTGTGCAGACAGTTGGTGGATGCTCAGCTGGCCCTGATGACCTCCTATCAGTGGAGTTATTTTCTTCACCTGTACCCTGAGTTCTGCTATTGCTGAACCACAGATGGAGGAACCACAGCTTTTGTCGTGTTATCAGAAGTGACAAGATTCCATCCTACTCCATCTTGGGGATCTCCATCTACCACACTTCTGGAATTCTCCTATTGGCTGATGTGTTAAAATGAATGAAAACTGACCTAAAGAATGAACCACAAGCATCCAAGTACCCATTTATGCCTACATGTAGTCTTAATTTGGTTGGGTGATGGTAATAGCAGTGTAGGATGTTGCAACACAAAGAACAGTTTTTTCCCCTTCTCTGACAGGCATTTTGTCTTGTTTCATGGATAAACAAAATAGGTCTACTAAGAAAAGTCCTTTGATCTGCCCAGTACTGTAGGAGTATTTATTTCTTTTAGATCTTGGTGAAAGGCCAGTAGGCCAAAAGAGGTCTTAAGCAAACTCTCCAAGAACAAAGTTTTTATCCACAATGAAATCCATTAGGGCCACCTGACAAGTTTTCTTCCTTGTAAGTTGAGTGGGAGTAGGATCCTGGGGGACCAGCTTCCAACTCTAGCGTAGGACACAATCCAGCTATTCCTCTCCTGGAGCAGAGATCACAAACATATTTGTGCATATTTACTTAACCTGTTTGAAGACAAAGAATATGATGCATTCCTATCACTATTGTGCAAGGCTACAGCCACTTCTGTTTTTTTCCAAAGTTTACCTGCTCAAGTTTTCTATAAATCTTTCCTTGACACTTCTTTATGTACAGTGCTCCTCAGTGATCAGCTAAAATGGCTATATATCACAGCAAGGGGAAGAAGCTTGTCAGAAGGCTGTGATTTCATGCATTTCCTTGTTCTGTGTTCCTCTTGTGTATCCAGGCTATGTCAAGCAGCTCACTGAAGGAATTCAGAAGAGGGCCAACATTCTTTGCCCAGTGTCACCATAAAAATGTGCAAATGGGAAATCGTCTGACCAGCAAGTCTATTTCCATTCATTCACATCATCCATATCCATACACTTCTTGCCCAACTGAGAAGATCTGCAGTTTGTTGTGGCTACCATGAAGATTCACAGGTAGTTCTCAGTTGCTACTGCTGTGCAGTAGGGAACTGTCCTTTCTGTAACCCTGGTTTATTAGTTGTATTTAAATGTCCTGAAAGGGATACCACTCTTAAGATCATAATATCATAGCAGGCTACTTCCCACAAAGTGTTTGAACTGGAATAATGCCTGAAACTTTCCTCAGAAACTGGAACATAATCCTACAGGCCCTAACTCTGAGCTTTAGATGAAGTAGTTCAAGACCGACTCAAGCTTTGCTTCTTAACACATCAGGATACAATAATATCTTTTTGCAATACATTAAGATTACTTTAACAATACTTTAGTTTTTGAGGTTTCTTCATTCCAGTTGTCCATGTTCAAAACAGAAAAAAAACCCCCACAAATGTCAGGCATAAGCTTAAGGAAATGAGTATTCCCTGAAGAAACTTTTTCTGCAAAAGACATGTTCTCTTAAAAATTCAAAGTGTTTCTTTCCATGTGTTACACATCCTTCCAATCTTCAAACATTTGTAAGATATTATTTTTGCTGATCTTACTTGCCTCGTAGCCAATCTGCTCACACTTAATCCTTTAACCTTTTGAAATCAGCCTTCTGATTTTTTTTATAGTTGCATTACTTTGTGTGCTAGTTCCTGTAAGAATCATATTATGTAGAAATTAGAAAAGCATTACACTTACAGCCAAAGAAATAAGGAAAAACCTGAGAGATAGAGGTTTCTTTGCGATCGGAAGAGTTTCATCTGAACGTGATCGAAAGCGTTGGTGTTGACGTTTGCAGCCTTTTCATTCACATGAATGGACGAGTACTTCCTAACCTCTCTAACAGCATCTGCAACAGAAACCATTTGTTCTTATTCACATCTGTGGGTAGGACTATACAATAAACCAGACATAGTACTAGAAATATGTATTTGGACTTCCTGCTCAGCAAGCAGGCGTAGGACAGTGACATCACTTATGTTATCCATACATTTTAAAGATAGATCTTGATAAATCACTGAAGTGATATAATGTATTTTCAGAGATATGCTAAACCATTGCCCCAAACATGCTTGAATAGTCATTTCCAACACTTGCACTCAGCCAGCAGGGATCAGGCTAAAGCAACACATTCTACAAATACCAGAGACCCTACAGACAATGTCAAAATGCTGAGAACTGAATTAAAATCCAGCCAGTGGACAAACAGTGTAAAAAACCAGAAAGAAGAGGGAAAAAGAAGAGCTGCCTTCTGAAGTAATTGCTTCATATGGAATTTGTTAGATAAGCATGTATTTTAGTAATGACAGAAACATCTATTTTACGTTTGAATCAGAAAGGGAGAAAATATTTCTATAACACCCATCAAAACAGCAATACTGTAGTAACACAGTATTGAATGTAAGCAGAAGGGATAAGTTACACCTCAGCTTTATTTCATCTACCTTTCATCTCCCTTTCATCCATATACTCATGAACAGTTCTGCAGAAGAGACAATACACTGCCAACAATACACTGCCAACTTTTCAAACGACAAAATAATTAATTAGGACCTACATCTACATAAAAACAAAAGCTAATCCAGTTAAGAGTTCATGTTACAATCTGTAAACTTAAGGTCATCGTACATATTTAAGGCTAATAGAGCACCTAAAATCTCCTCCTGCACATCAACATAAATACACATTTCATGTCACATCATCAGTTCTTGCAGAATATTTTGACCACGTTATTCAACTGCTGCTGCATTTCTCTAAGCAAACAAAATCAACTCTGCAGAAAAGCATATGAGAGCATCATCACTTATGAATGACTCTTCAGTTCATAAGTTATTTAGAAAGAAAACAAACAAAAAAAGAAAATATTTGAAGTGAAACTTCAAACAATGCAAGGAAAACTAAGACCAAACAAAAGTCCATATCCCTGTGCTATGGGAGGATTCTAGTCCTGCAGTAACCCATCATCTTATGCCATGGGGCAAGCATCTCACCACTACTTTAGCCCAAATCTGTATTTCAGCATATAGATAACCATATCAATGGTTATCGATATCTGTATATCAATAACCATCACCAACTCAACACCAAACTTTGCTCAAAGTTTTCAATAAGAGTTCAAGAAGAGTAAACAACATCCATCAGTTCTCAATCTTAAGCCATTTACTGAAGGATTTACTTCTAAGGATAATACTAAGGACCATCTAAATTTTTTTTAAAAAAGTTTATTTGCATTTCCCATATGTTTTTTAGTATCAGGAATATAGTATAGCAGTCTAATCTGATTTTGTTACACATGCAGAGCATCTGTACGTTTCTCTCAGGAAACAATAAAACCAAGCATTTTTTCTTTGTATTTAAAGTAGTTTGGAATTAAATAGCATTTTCATTGTAAGGCACTGGAAACACCTTTCTCTTATCCATGGAGAACTCCTATCACTGAAAGACAGGAGAACTGTTTCCATCGCTGAAGAGATGCTTAATGCACAAAGCAGTCAGGACAGAGATTAAATGAAACCAGCCAGGCACATGGTCATCATTCAAGCTCCAGTTTCACAAAAGTTTTACTCCTACTTGATAGGTCTTAGGATGTGCTCATAACAAATATAGCCAACAGCTGTTGCTGTGCTGAGCAAAAGTACTCAAATAGCCCAGTGCTTTGATATATTTGTCAGGTCTTCTGTTTCAACAGCAACCAAGAGAAAGAGTGCCATCTACTGCACACTGAGCAGCCCAGCCAAATTCTGGTATCAAACCTTTCAAGTTCATTTACTTATCTGAGAAAGTGAAACTAAGCAGTGGCCTAAACCAAGCTCCACTTTTCCTCCTCCTCATTCACTACTGTATTACTATTGCATTTGGATTCCCAACATGGATGCAGTCTAAGCTCTCTCCTCTTCCATTCTATTGCAGAACTTTTAAACAAATTAGCTGGTTTACATTAGCCTTGAGTTCTTTCAATTAATCTACTGCCATCGACTCCATATACCACATTTTTTCTCATGTTTATTAAGAAATTATTTAACACTTACCAAGAAACAAGATGATCAGTAAAACTATTATTGTAAGGAACATTTTGTTCCAAAAAACTGCCATTTTGCTCCATAGAGGAATCATAAAAATCTTCTGCCATCTGTAAAATAGCATTGTGTTATTGAAAAATAACTAAACATTGAAAGAACAACATAATAACCTCATAGAAGAGAGCCTTGTTATTGATACGAGACTTATAAAAGGTCTCTAAACAGCTCCTTTAATTGCAATATAATTTAGGTATATATAAACTTTTCCAATAATCCAACTTCCTTGTCTCTTTTTTGTTTCTTGTCAATACAAGCAAAGACAGTTAGTTCAACTTGAAAATTTCTTGTGTGACATCAGGTACTCTCCAGATGCGTTTTTTTTAGCTTTTACTTTGTTTAGCATCCCTCTGCATTCAGTCCTGACTACAATAAACTCAGGGATGGTGTAAAGACTGTATATTAATAGGTATTAGTTGTTTATCTTAAAGTTTTAATAAGAGTAAGTTTCTTAGGGTTATAATATGGTGTGATTTATGCTGGTTGCCTAGTTTTACTTGGCATGAGTAGGAACCTAGGATTGAGCCAGAAGTGTGTGCAAGAGTAAGAGTGTGTGTGTGAGAGGAGTCAAAAGAGGCACCTGTTGGATCACTGGAGTCACCTACTGCGAAGGACTCCGGTCCGAGGTGTGATGTGTGTGCAACTCCTTGGATGGTGAGTGCTTGGGCAGCAGCTTCTCCTTTAACAAGTATAACCTGTTCCATCATTTTTATTTCTCCCATTTATATACCACATTACCAACTAAAATAAAGCCCCTTCACAAATTAAGACTGTCTCTACCACCTTTCAGAAGCCTTCAGAAGGCTCTTTTACATTGATGAGTCTGAATAATTATAAAGTATAAGGATTGTTATTGCATTATAACTTGCAGATAAGAACAAAAGGACAAGTTTCATGTTTATATTTTGTCTAGTGTTAAAACATCTTTCAAGAGCTAAGGAAGCAACTTCAGAGGCTCAATGGTGATAAAGACCGTTTTGTTTAAACAACCTGTTGCCTATTCAATATTACTGCTTGGAGGGCTCTGCAAGAATTCACACTTACAGTACAAACCAAGAACATCTGATGTGCTCAAACAAACTGAAACCCACAACAGACAACAGAACAGCTACTTTTTGCTGCAGGTTAGGATCAGTGCTACTGCAAAAATGAAGTTACCTAGTTATGCCATTAAGGATGTAACACAGGCATGCTAGTCACCACCTGATTGTACCATGTAAAATTTCAAACTTTTGTTTACCAATATTTCCAATATTTTCCAGAGACTGTTAAAATTTGTCCTTTAACAAAGCAATTTCCAACATACTATGAAATTCATTTAAATCAGGCCGCAGCATCATCTCCAATGGTTCCTTCTGGTTCTACGTCAGCAAAAGTTAAAATATTTAAGAATATTTTAAAACTCATCTATATCTTTTAGTATAATCTGAGTTCTTAACAGCAAACAGCCATAGTCTATATCAACCAAAAAGCTTACTTCAATTAAACCAAGCTACAACTCAAAATAACTTCCTAATTCTTTAAACATGAGATTTTTCCAAGTTTCATATTGATATCCACTTTAGAAGTAACTTTATGAGGTATGACTTTAGACCAACTATACTGCCAAGTTATACGCAGGCTAAAAATAAGATCTCTTTACTGCAAAGTCTTTTGATATTATATTGCTTATTTTTGCCTCAACAAACACGAACATTCACATTTATTAATGCTGCATTTCCTTTTGGCGACAGACATCACACAAACATAATCCTTCCAAATTATAATACTGGCCACCACTATACATGTATTGCACTTGGCAGTACATCTGTCTTTTTGCATACCTGCATTTTTATATTGACAGTTCCCCAGGACCTTAAACGCTTGTTAGCAAATTTAAAAAGGAGTTCATTATCCAAAAAACGTGCAGGTACAAGAGGCAAACAATCTGATTGGAGACTGACAAGCGATTGCCTCAAAACTTTAAAGAGCATCAGTTTCAAGTCAGCTGTTAATCTCATGTGCTTCCCCTCTCTGACAGAACCAGCTCCCAGGCCTCCAAGATGTGCAAAGCAGAACTGATGCCCTCCAGTACTGTCACAGCAGATAAACCTAATCTTTAACCCCACAAGATTCCTGTGACAGTTCTGTTAACAAGATAATTGAGCGTGTCAGATACAGCTATTTTACTCTTTCAGAAACCACCATTCAAAGGAATAGCTGAATGCTACAAACCAAAGGGGGGAAAAAATATTTTTTGTATATAAATAAAAGCACTGTGTTTAATATTTGAATAAATGTTGGTAATGCTGCAGGTTATTAATTGCTTTTCAGCAAAGACTATATTCAAGCCCTATTTATGTTGTAAGTGAAACCTATTTCAATACTCCCAATGTACCATGCATGTGTCATCGGCCTGCAGAAATTCTTGCAGCTAGTTTCCTCACATAAGCCATTAATAATCTGATTACTACAACTCCCATAATACTTCTCCCTTCTTACATACAATTGCACTTTTGATTAGAAAACAACAGAAAATACAAAACTCCAATAATCTATGTTGAAATGCCGAACTCCTCAAAAGGTAGCTTGTAAAAATCAGAAGTTAAATTAGGTTTTAGACCAGTTTCAACTTCTGAAACTGAAAAAACATGACTAATTATTGTTATCAGCTATGTAGGATCCATTTTCAAGACACTCCCACAGGTTTAAGTAGTTAAATTTAGACTCTCCACAAAGCAGAGTTTTGTTTTCAATTTTGTTTCTTAAGGTATTAAAGCAAAAGCTGCATTCTCCATCCTAAATGTATCTAAAGATGCAGAAATCAAACATATAACAGGTTTTACACAACACTGAGACAGCTGCTTGGAGAGAAGCTACCTTTCCTTATTTTCTACAAAGAAATAAAAAACTCATCACCAAATCTGAAGAGCTACTTACAGGAAACAATCTTATGATAAAGCTGCAACCCAGGCCTCTGCATACAATAAGAGGAATTAACATATTTTGATTCTTTCCCTTACTAAGGGCATTTATTTTACAAGAATGAATAATTTCTCTGTGCTGTGTGCCATACACATTCTTATTTTGTTAATCTATATATAAATTTGGAGAGGCCTTTATTTCAGCAATCCTGAACCTTCTGCATCAAGCTTAAGACCACATTTTATTTATTTATTTATTTATTTTTGAAAACCCCACACACCATCACAAATTTTGCATGGCTAGCTTTAAGTACCAGCTGTCTCTTATTTGCTCAGCACCCCCAATGCCTAATGCAGGCCAGGCCCCTGCAAAGCCCTCACAAACCCGCCCGGCGGCTCCCGAGCAGGAGAGGGGCCCAGGTCCCACCTGCTGCGGCCCCGCCATGGGGCTCCTCCCGGGAACCCCCGCTCCTGCCCGGGTGAATCAGCAGCCTGCGCCGAGCAAACGTAAAGCTCCTTAGAAGAGGCTTATGATCCTCAAAACTCCTGGTGTTCCAGTCCCGACCAGCTAGTTTAAGATGCGGCAGAACTAGGTGTTTGTTAAGAACGTGGAAGTGAAATAAACCCCCCCACGGGCGGGAAGGCCGAGCTGGCGTTGCTCAGCGCGCCGAAGTCCTACCTCAGCGGAGAAATAAACGGCAGGCAGAGCACCAGAATTACTCCTATTTCGCCGTACAGGAAGGTGGCAACGGCCATCCACTGGAAAGTCATGGTCCCGGCGGGCCTGCGGGGGAAGAAGCGGCTCAGGCGGGCCCGCGGGCTTACGGAAGGGAAGTATTTCTAAGTAACTTCAGCGCGGCGCAGGCGTCCCTCCGTACCGACTTCCCCTCCCGAGCCAGAGCCCGCCCGCCGGCAGAGGGAGGTGGGAACCGGCACCCTCACCGCCGCCACAGCCCCCCGTGAGGAGACCGCAGCCCCACGCCTGCCGCAGGCCGGCGGCTCCCTCCCCTAAATGCGGCCTGCAAGACCCCGCTTCTCCCGCACAGTCGGCGCGGCCCAGGCCGCCCCCTGAGCCCTTCCCGTCCCCCTCCACAGCAGCCCGGCTTTCGTAACCTCCTCAGCGCCGGCGCCTGGCTGAGACTGATGGCGGCGAGACGCTCTCGAAGGGGCGGGGAGGGAGAGAGCGATCCGGTCCTTCCCGCCGGCGCTGAGGGGGCACACAGGCCGCCACCCTGCTGGCAGGGGGCAGGGCCGGGGCTGAGTGACTCGACACTCGGCGGCGTGGGCAGGGCGGGGAGCCGCGGCCCGGGGGGTGGTGCGGAGGCGGCCGCCGTCCCAGCCACGGAAAGGTGCCGGCGACACCGAGGGGAGGGTGCCTTCAGGTCGCTCCCCGTCCTCCTCCGCCCTCTCCAGGGGCGACACCCCCCTGACTTCTCGAAGGCAAGAGCTGAGGGGCTTGGGGGGGGGGCAACTGGAAAGCCCAGTCTGAGGGTAAGGCGTGAATTTACTGAGAAACCACACCTCTGTAGGAAAATGCACATTGAGAAAGCTTAAGTGTTATCTTTTTTCACAACGAAAGCGGCAATGGTTGTAAGCATTCTGCTGCAGGATCTCGCTGCGATCGTCCCACTGCTCCATGACTCGAGCTTATTCCAACGGGGACTCCAGCTCTGCTCTCTAGTGCACTGGTTAGTTAAAGTTAAATTAAAATACTCGGTGTGTCATGTGCCCCCCCCATGCATTACATTACTGTAATGTATTAAGATAAGGACCTTCAAAACTACTCTCCCATTACCTGTGTAGTTGAGTTGGTTTTTTTTTCACACAACCCCCTCTTCCAGCTGGTGAAATCTCAGCGCTATCTGCAGCTTTTGCCAGCTTCTCACACTGTTGCATGTCACAGCCAGCCATTTCACATATCCAGGTCATATCAGGTGATTTCTGCACCCTGTGGGTCAGTTGGCTCAGGCATAAACCTCCACCCCTAATAGGCCCTGAGGTACTGCTGATGGAAGAGGTTACTTTGTCTAGCTGGGCATCACCAGCCCTCTTGACACAGCTACTTGCTTTTAGGAATTATGCCCCAATTAATTTCCATCAAAATGAGTCAGATTAAATGCTGTGAATAGTAGTTCTTGGTTACTCTAATCCATTGGAACTGAAATGGAGTAGGAAGTTCTTGCATAAAGGGTTTTGAGCAGAGTTGTTTACAGCAGCTGACAGTCCGAAACTGCCTACCCTTAACATTTCCCAGGTCTGGGGATGGAGCCAGGGTGTCAATATTTTCACAGCTGCTGCCAAGCCATGTCTGGATGTAAGGTTACATCCCAAGTAATCGTTCATACATAACAAATATTGCAGAGTGATACAACCAGCCACTTCAATCCAATCCACACAATGGGAACACCCTGAGATTCAAGAATTATTTCTAACATGTTTTCACCAACATACTTAATCAGAAGCATAAACAAAATATAACGTCTTGCTGTGCCGTGGTTATTACATTTTAGCTATTGGCCTATAGCCATTATCCTTTATTAAAGCTGATGAAATGTCTTTAAAGACTTTTTCTCCTTTAATTCCATTAATTCCAGGGCAGTTTCCATTTCTGAGCTGCTCACTCACCTCTTACTTGCACTGCAGGCTGCCCTCCCAGTAGCCTCATACTGATAGGACTATATTTGTATATCCCTGCTGCCAGAGACTCTGAGTCTGCTATTTCATTTCAGGGGCTCTGTAAGATCTCAGCCAGACTCACTCTGCAGCGACTGCTGTGCACTTCCACTGCAGCTGCTGCGTGTTCCCCACCAACCTGGAAGGAGATCCCAGAGAGAAGCCCCCTGCAAGCATCTGCCACACCTCCCTTCTGCTGCTGGCTGCACTCTGCTTCTCCTGGAAGGTATTCTAGATGAAGTGGTAGAAGACTGGGTTGTTCATTGAAGGCTGATTATCTAAAAGTGAACCACAGTGTGATAAATGATGCCATACAATAAATATAAATAAATGGCTGCCTGCTTCAGGAAAAAACAACTCACAAACCTTAAAACATCACAGCTAAAAGAAATGCATTCCTCTCCCATCAGTAAGGTGACAAAGCATTCAGAAGAAATGTGAAACGCCTGTGTATTAGAAGCTGGTTAGAAGACAGAAGTCCAAATAATTCTCTGCTGAAAGAAAGGCAAAGAGATAAGTTCAAACCTGTTCGGTTCTAATGTGGCTTGTATGACAGCTGTCTCATCATCACACACTGCATTTGCCCAACCATCAACCCAAAACAGAGAAAAGACCTAAGGAACAACTTAGCAGTAGGGTACTGAGAAAATGGGAGTGTGTGCAAGGGAGCTGGTTACTGCAGCAGGGTGAAAGGTACAAAAAAGTATAGGCATTATGAGAATATGTCATTGTTTTGTAGGGTGGCTCAACATAAAGAGCTGGATCAATTACAGGAGGCAAAGAACCTAAAAGAGGAAACAGAGCTTTGTATCTTATGTTACTTGCAGAATAACTTTTAAAAATTTGAAAATTACAAAGACTGAGTACTCTGGGATGTTACAAGTTACACATACAAGGAAGGAACATATTTAGTGGCTTTAAACTGGAGATGAGAATTTTCTCATTTTCAAATGGCTTATAATGAAAAACTTGACCATATTCTAAAACACTGGAAGTTAAATAGCTAACTCCCATCTTTAGTAATTTATGTATATTTGAACAGTAAGTATGCTGTTCAGCAGTTTATTCTATGTTAACACAGCAAAGTTTGTTCAGATGCGTACAGAATTCACAAGGGAAAAAGGTGTACAATTCATTTCACTCTCAAAAAAGGGTGATAAACTTTCATTCACTTTTATGTCGCATAATTGGCCACATCAAGTACTCCTTAATTACTCATGATATTAATGGCAGCCTAGCAATCTAGGTCTCCTATGTCAGGCAGAAATCTCTATGATTAATCTCACACAGGCACAACTGCTGTATTCAAAATTTAAATAGGTCAAGGAATTTTAAGTCCTCCAAAATTCAGTTTCCCCACTATTACAAAAAACCACCACTTTACATTTGTGTTACTTGATTATAATAAATTACTTTTTCTTCTATGCTCCTTGTGGCTAATGGGACAGTTCATAGTAAGTAATAGTTGCTTGCCAAATAAAAAAAAAATCTTAAGAAAATGCTAACACAGGCCTTAGTTAATACTTTCAGGAATCCTTTTCTTCTAAATGCAGTTGTACAGTTTTACTTTTCAATGTTGATGCAGAAGGCTGGAGGTGTTTTCAGAACTGAGGAGAACTGAGTATTGCACTGTAGCTGGATGAACTTGAGACTGGAAATTCATCTGTACAATGTCATACAGTTGGGAGATAGTAACTTTTCCTGTAAAACTGGGAGGTCATAAATTACATGATGAAAAATAAGACATTAGAAAGAGATGTATTAATTGCAGAAGACATTGCTAGGGTTTTACCTGGAATTGTGCTCATCCAACGTCAAGAAAACATTATAATACAGAAGAGTGGAAAAAAAAAACCAGTTGTCTGAAGGAACAGAGAACCTATTGCACCAAAAAGGTTGTAGAGATGGTCTCAATTAACCCAGGATAGCAAAGCATGTCTGTTGCTTTCCATCTGTTAACACATCAGGTAGGTGACCATATCAGAAGAGTTACATAAATTTGCTCTCTTAAATAATGAAATAGATTTGATGGTCATGTCTTTTGAACTTTTGTTCATACGCCTAAATTGGAACACATTCACTATGAAAAGTTATCAAGTCTTTTATGCAATTGCATTAAAGTAACTGTGAGCATTTAGATATCTAGATGATTGAAAGATTTGTGGAGTAGCATTGAAAGCAACCTCCCCTTCTCCAATTTGTCATAGTCTGTAGTGTAATAAAAAAATTACAATTGTATACAAAACCAAGTTATTTATTTAGAAAATGTAGAACTATTCACTTGTATATTTACAGAAGTATCAGAATCAGAAAACTAAGCAATTTCTGGTAAGAATTTCTGTGTAAACATCTAAAGAAAACAAATTATTTGATTACAAATAATTGTACTGCACAGATTTGTGAAATTTCCCTTGCAGAACAAATGCAGCTGGTGAGTAATGTTATTATCTTAGTCTAATTTTCACTATTTCCCTCCTATACAAAGATTCAAAGCCTAGTGGCTGTCATGCTTTGATTAGCAACGTGCCAGCAGGCAGAAAGGATTGCAAGAGACCCACCGAGAAAATCTGTCAACTTTTCTTTGACCTATAAAGTTCTGTTTTGGTAGATGACAGGGATTTAATCTTTTATATAATTATTATACAGTAGATAAATAAAAATGAATTCAGTTAGATTGAACTTTCAAGTCTTGCATTTTAGATTCAGATGTTTGTACTTAGTTTAAACTATTTCTTCATTTTACTCTCTTCCTCCTTTCTGTTGTTTGAATACTCCAAGTTTCTTTTACTGTGTATATATATATATATATATATATATATAAAGCGTGGAATTTTTCTGAGTTATAAGCTTAGAAAGTTTTAGTCTGCAAAAGGAGCATCTAATTTAAAAGAGGATACTATGCTGGGCTTCAGGGCTTCAGAGTCTTCAAGTTTGAAAAATCTACTCAAATTTAAAAGTACAGATTATGTCAGTTAAAGCAAAAGTTTGTATAATTGTTCCCTATATATTATTTTGGTCTGAAATTCTTGGTATATTTATGATACCTTCTGATTTTAAGTTTCACATTAAGGCCTTAGTTTTGCAATCATTGCTGTAAGCAATTGTCTGGTGAAAAAATAAATTACTGAAGTCTTAAAATAACCAATTCTCTGTGTAGTCGTGCACTGTAAATAGAATTCCGTATTTGTGGAATCTGGAATATTTTCTGTAATGAAAAATGCTGACATAAAAATACTAAAAATACAAAATATCACCATGATCATAATGTTATGCTGTATTGAAAACACCTGTGCAATACATGAATGCAACTAATAGATAGGAACTCAATTAAAACTTGTATTGGCAATTGCAAAACTGAAGTTTACATAGGAATAAAAAAAATTCAGTTATGACACACCATAATAATTATTCAGATAATCTAGTACTGCTGAGGTACTTGATAAAACATTAAAAACCTTTTTTTCTTGTTTTGAAGTTATGCGTTCCATCATGTACATTAAGTGGTGGTGAAAACAGGTAAAAGGAGTTCCATGCTCAAGAGCAATCTCAACCCAGTCCTGGATGCACTTCAAAGGCGTCTCTTCGTATCCCGCAAACATAGCTGGATTTGCTAAGAGTCCTCTAGCCACCATTACACCTTCAAATTGGAAATCAAAGCAGTAAGTTACATTATAATTTAAATTTTACATTAAATCTTCCTATAGATTTTCTGTAGTGCCCCTTAGGACAACCACCCAAAGCTTACAGACAAGTAATGGGAGAACAACAGGGACGAGTGTTACAGCTGTATCAGAGAAATCCATGTAACAATCTAACCCTCAGAGACTTACAATACCTGTCCACACATTCGAGATGACATATCCTTTCAGAAATTTTGAAACAAAACACAGAACACAGAAGCCTTTCTTCCCTACTTATGAAACTGCAATTCAATAGCATTTTATTTACTACACACACACAAACCTACCTTTTTAATGCAAAATTACAGTTGAAAGATACATGGGTAGTAATATGATAAATTTAGTTATTTTTAGTGCAACTTGGCTGATTTACTGGAAGAATCCTTCTTCCAGTAAGAGCTCAATGTCTCAATCATATAAATCTCAGGGCTCTTGGTCTGCAGTGCATCGGCAACTCTAACCTCAAATTGTCAAATAAACCCATATAAGTTCTATTGTAATTTTTCTGCAAGTAAGGAATTCTGTTTTCCTGCACTGTCAACTGTGATACAATCTATCACACTGAGTCTCTTCTTAAATAACAAGATGATCAAAAATGAAGAATTTCTTTTGCTACTGTGCATGACAGAAAAAAATAAAAAAGATGCTTTATATTTTTGTTATTCAAGGTTGTCAGCCGGGCTGTGAGAATATTCTTATCTGTTATATATTTCCTTCCTGCTTTGTTTGTGTGGGGAAGGCACAGTGGCAGCACGGCAGTGTCGTTCAACTGCTTTTTGCTGTTGCTCTTAAATACCAATAGTGTCAAAAGAAACCTGCCACATGAACTTTTCCTCATGACTCTAGCTACTGTTCTCTGTCCTGTTAGTCTCTAGCTAGTGTCTAGATACAGATCACCTCTTCAAATCATATACTCAATTTCCATACTGTCTTGAAACCATAGACAGCTGCAGGAATCTGTTATGACTAAACAACTGCAAGGCAATCCATTACCCCAAAATTTTACCACTGAAGTGTAAGACAAGGTAAATACAGATCTGAGAGTGCATCACTGTGTCCTTGAAGCTAACCATCTTAACTGTTAAGTATCTGCCTTAACAGTATTTCCTTTTTATGCCATATTCTTACTGTAAGAAATCTGCTCCTGCGTGCAGGAAGCAGATATTTCCAAGTGGCAGGTTATAGTTCTTTGAAAGAAGATCAGCACCACAAAAAAAGAACTCCACTGCTGAGTGATGAGATAGCATAATTAGGCAAAGAGCTTTTTGTAATTTGCCTCGGAAATCATTATTCATGGCTTTGAATAGCAGTGCTCTAGTACTCTGATTATTACAAGTGATTCTGTTTGTGAGTTTATAAGGCATCTAAAAATCCTCTTTCATTTGCCTCCTCAAAGAATAAAAGGCACTAAAATCACGTCCTACTTACAGCCAAAATAAATACTTTGAAATCTGATTTGTACGTTTACTTAGAAAATAGAATATGTTTAATCTTACCATCTGCTCCTGTCAAGTGATGAACATTTTCAGCATCTTTTAAAGTTTTAATGTCTCCATTAGCCACAATAGGTATAGACATGCTTTGTTTAATTATTTTAATTGCATCATAATGTACAGGCTGATGCCTTTCTTCTACACTTCTCCCGTGTACTGTAATCCATGAAATTCCAGTTGCTTCAGCTTTTTGGCACAGGTCAACTGTTCTTTTTAAGTCCTCATGGATCCTAAAATTCCAAGGAATGAAAACTTTAGATAGTAAATTACCCGAACTGTATAAGAAGTCCACCTCCCTAAGGAGTTACCACAGATTTGTATAACAATATAAATGAAGAAAATACTACTGTTGGAAGATAAAAAGGTTTTGTTTTTTTTAAATAAAGACATATGACTTTAATGTATTGAAATAACTTTTTACTTTAGCATTTCCCAATTATATCACAGCTCTGAGATTTTATGGTAAATCATATATAAATTGAGCAAGGGTGCCCAAAAGATTCTAAAATAATCATCATTATTTTGCATATTTTGTGGAAAAAAAGCAAGCAAACAAAAAAACCCCAAATGATTTATACTAGTTTCCATTTCCTGAAGGATCACAAACTGAGTTGAAACTTAACTGAAAAATATGCAAAAACCACATGGGATGTGGATAAATAGTGGATGAAATGGTACAGAGCAATGCAAACCAAGAATTTACAGAAGTTCAGAAAGCGATGAAGGGAAGCATGATGTGTTCTTTAGAACAGTTGTGGGGGCCAGTTCCCAGCTTTGCCACCCCTCCTTTATAGCCAACAGCAGCTGTGGCTTTGGCCTCCAACAGCTCACAAAGAAAACCTGGTGATGATACAGACTATGCATTGCTTTTCTTTTATGGAACCCTAGACCTTCTAACTTGTACTTTCAGGTTGGTTGTACTGGAGGAGAACTCCAGCATCCAGCATGTTATCTGGGTAAGTAGTCAAAGGCTGTGCTTGTTCTACTAAGTTTGGGATTACTTGCCCCAGATATTCTTCCACCATCTGAGGTCAAAAAATCTCAGCAGTCTTCATATGTAAGGAAATTAATATAATGTGTAATATTACATTAACAGAATTATTTATAAACATGTTTCTTTAAAAAAAAAATGAAAAGGATTCTTCCATGTACCACAAAGAGCATTTAGATTAGGCCTACCTTATTTTAATAGATACTGAAAATCTAGGGTTGTCAATCTGATTCCGTACATGTTTCACCATATCTCGAACGAGCTCTGGTTTATTTATTAAGCAAGCACCGTAACCTTCTGTCATTGCCCATCTTTAAAAGAAAAACAAAGTTTGTTTTCTACATTTGAAAAAACTGCAGATCAATTTCAATCAAATACATCAGTTTCTTTCCTTATGACTTTCAGAATGTGTGGTTGAGGAAACACAGAGTACTGGCTGTAGATCAATGACCCATTTGCAGTCTCACACAAGCTTTAGATCCTGGTTTAGTCTCCATTGTGCTGTTAGAACTTTGGACAAATCACTAATCTCTTCAGTTTTCTGTTCACAAAATGGACTCACAAGGAAGATAAATTAACACTTAATCAACGATGGTTTTGATCATACATGAAATAAGGAGTTTGATGTTTTCCCTTCCATTGGATCATGGGTTTCTTCAAAACAGAAAATGACTTTGAATTGAAAAGGAAGACTTTTGAGATGCAAGTGAGGATAGGATTTCAGTAACATTGTTTTCTCTCAGCTGCAAAACACTTCATTTTGATTGGCAGGAAATAGCCTTTGCTTCCACTTAGCAGCAGCGGTTTGTTTATTGAACAATTTTTCTTATAAAGGCAGATTAAGTGCACAAAGTTTGATTATTCTGAAACCAGTCTGCATAAGTATCAAAGGTTTCAAATGAAGCATATATTTTTTTGCCTAAAAGGAATTTAGAGTTTGGCATACCTAACTGTAGTTATCTTAGAAAAAAAAATACACATCCATTCCAAAGTCTCAGGTGTCTCCAGACAAGTTTTCTCAAGTACTATAATTTTAAGTCAAGACAACCTAATTAGAATTAAGTATTTGCACCGTAGCATTATATTTTGCTTCCTACATTTATTTTGAAATCTTCACTTAGAAAAAGACTGCCTGACAAGCATGCAATAAATGGTTCTCAAATTAAGCAGTTAGCAAGAATTTTCATTTGATATTACTCTCTGTTTCACTGTCAAGACAAAATCTTTATCAATTTAAGTGAGAAGTAGATCACTAATTCACTGTACTTATAAACCTAATAAAAGATGGAATAAATTCTGTTCAGCACTTCCTGAATAATATGATCTGTATAATTATATTTTAAAGACTATCCTTCACTTGCAGAAGTCTGAGACATGAGGGACTTGCCTCATTATTTTGGGAATTGCCACATCATTTCTCAAAACACTCTCCAAATGATTTGCAGCAAGCTCTTTTTGGTAATGCATATTTAACAGCTGTTGATATGGGATGGACACATCACTTGAGAGCCAACATTCAATATCTCAGGAAGGAAAAAAGGCAAGTTGGCAAATACACCTAGTTTTCCCTATTTCACCATTGTGATGGCCATCTCAGAACATTCAGAACAGTGTCTTGCCACACAGACTTTTCTGACAGGCTAAAAAGCTATTTCTCTCTTGATGTCTATTTTTAAACTAAGACAGAAATTACTAAAAAAACAAAGAACTTTATCCTCCAATTATTTCATCATATTAACCCAGCTTTTTCAAAACTTTACCTCTGAGGACAGCCACAGTTTAGGTCTATTCCATCTGCAAAAGGACAGACGATACGGGCAGCATCACACAAAATCTGGGCTTCTTTAGCAGCAAACTGAACAATCAATGGGTGATCACCTACTCCAATGAAGAGATATTTAGTGATTAAAAAGAAACAACAACCCAAAAAAACAAAGAAATTTTAAATTTTGAACGTTTTTCATATATTGAAAAGCTGTCTGGCCATGGTTCTGGGCAACTGGCTCTAGGTGACTCTGCTTGAGCCAGGGGGGCTGGATAACATGACCTACCAAGGTCCTTCCAAACTCAACTCTTTGTGATTCTGTAAGCCCTAGATCACAAGTAAAGGTAGCTGACCAGTGGTTACTAAATATTTCTATCAAGAGATGTAGGAGTTAGATAAACGTGTCCTAGATGGTTGCTGGTTCAACATGTATTTTTTCTGACTGAAATTGGTCAGATGCTTATCTTTCACAAAGACGATACATGAAACTAAGTATTATCTATTTTTCAGCAGCCTTCATGCTTCCCCTCCTAGCCTGCCCCTTCTTGCCTGCATGCTGCCCCTTTGCTGTGCTGACATAGTTGTCTGTCTTGCCAGAGGGGAAACTTGCTTACAGAACCAACCCTTCAGAAAGTCTTGTCCTGCCTTATCCCAGCCCATCTTTTTCCTCTTCTGTGCCAACATGGCTGGTTTTTATCCACAGTGCAATGTGCAGAGTTGGAATGAGAACACACAGGCAGAAGCAGCTTTAGCAGCTTTGCCTCAAGTGGGAAAACAAAGTGTCAGTGCTCCTCAACTTGGGTCTGCTGAACTTCTTGTGATTTACTAAGCCCCTGCAGAGGGCCAGATGGTCATTTGGAATGTGCTCTCCCCTTTTACAGCTACTGCATTACATTCAAGGCTTCTAAAAATAACTCAAACAGTCTTAGCACTCACTTACCACATAAACAATTGCTGCAGTTAAGAGGAAAAGGGATATCTGATTACTGATAGAAAGAGAAGATCCAATAAATGCACAAAGCAAGTGCACTTAGGGTACTAAAAAGACCACAAGTGCTTCTGAAGATTTTTCTATTTTAGCAGAAAATAAGTAGTTCTTGAAGTAGCGGAGCTTGAGTCAGAAAGGACAACAGTACCCTCTCAATCAAGCTGAGACACTGCTAGATGCTATCTAAAAATCCAGCAAGCAAAAAAAATCCCTTGCATATTTTCAAAGCAGTGTCCATTTAAGACAGTGTTCCAGCTGAAGAGATTTACATTGTTACAGCTAATATTTTGGAATAATTCCACACTCATAGTTTTTTCGTTGAGCATTAATAAAAATACTGAGTCTAGACATACTAAATTTTTTAGCAGCCACAAAGAACATCTACCTCTGTTTGAGAAATATACAACAAAGAAATATCAATGCTGAAGAAAACAGAAATTGCAACTGTAGGCCCCAAATGTACTCCACTAATTAGAAGACAAAATCCCCAAACAGCCAGGAACTTAAACATAAAACCACAGTAAAATTTCATAACCTGTTATGGAGTTATTCGTTAAAAGCATAAATCCTAATAATGTAAATACTATAATCTTGGCAAAGCTGCCTGAGGTAAAATGTTTTAGAGGCCTATAAAATTAAGGCCAGCATGAAAAGGTGAATAGGGAAAATATACTGTTTACAACATTACAACATTTCATTTTGTATCCCTTGTTATCAGGCAGCAAAGTTACAGCATAAAGTTCCTCTTTCCCTGTCTCTGCACCCATGAGAAGATGTATATCTGACTTGTGGAACTTCAATGCTGAGGACATTGTGTAGATCAGAACTGTAAGTAAATTCAAAGGGTGCAAATTAGTGGTTCTGTGGAGTTTTGAGCCACACACATTGTCAGTTATGTTCTTATTTATTTTTACACACAAAGAATTATTCATGCTTTTTAAAAATTCAACTCCGCTAGTAAGAGAGTCTACTTGTACGTGGGAAAGTAACAGAAGATTGTCGAGGAGGACCGTAAACATGCTCAATGACTTGCACATAGGGTGCTGGAAAACAGTTATATCACACTAATTATTGTTTAGTCTTATGTGCTCAACAAGTAGAACATCCACACTTAGATAACGTAGGCCTATGATAGACTCAGGGGCACCTTATCAAGCATGCTGCAGATTCTTGCCCTGCTGTTTAAGAAGATCAAAGCACAGTGAAAAACTATGCCTGTCTCCACCCGTGAAACACAGGCAGGAACAGCAAGTCTGACCTCTCACTTTTTCACTAATAAAGATTCTCTCACTCTGCAGTGCCTGTGTCCCCTGCTTGTGTGCCTCTGCTCACGTGCTGCTTCAGAGGTATCAGTATTAAATTTGTTCTTTTTCTGTCATCCGTGGTTTTGTGGTTGTTCCTATGTCCTGCCTGTGACAGCTCACACAGTGACTTCTCTTTGCAACTACTCTATTTGAAAAATGCACCACAGTAAACAGCCAGTGCTAAAATAATGAAATATACTTTCCCTGTTATTACATATACACTAATGAAACCACCAGTTCACTGATCTGACTAGATGAAAACATTACACTTCATAGATCCCACCCAACAATTTACTGGCACATTAGCAGTGTTCTCATTCCTCCAGTTGCAGCCTATGCTTGTATGTTCCTTGTCACACTCACTTCATGCCAGCACACCTGTATCGTCATTGTCACCTCTTCCCACATATTTTGTACTGCTTTTCTCCTTTGCTTTACAGCCAGGACTCTGTACAACTCCTTGTACTCCTCCTTTTTGTATGTGTTCTGGGTAAGCTTCTGTACCATGCCTGAAGCCTTGCTTCTCCTCATCAACCCCAGCCATACTTCAACTTCCTGCTCTTCTTGCTCCTTTTTATGACCCTTTCAATGTCTCACAGAGTCCACCAACAGCCCCTTCCACTTTCCACTCCAGCTAACTTCAAACCCTGCTTCTATCCTAAGTCCTTGCTTCCACTATATCAATGTTTGGTCTATTCAATTCTTCACCTTTAGCAACTCATTATTTTTGCTAGAGACCAGAAAACTTTTACCAGCAAGGAGTTAAGTTTTCATTTCTGAAACACACAAGACACAGCAATTCCTGGGAAAAGAATCTTGCTACCATCTCATACTAGGTCTAGCTAAGGTGAATTTAATTTTAAAATTTATTTTAAGTTCATTTATAGCAGCCTGCATTGTACTGTTTTGGATTTTGTGACAAAAACACTGTTGATAACACACCAGTGCAGTATCAAAACCTCCTGTTTTTATCACTCTACCTCCTCCTGCCTTCAAAATAGATTGGGGTGAGGCAAGAAATTAGGAGTGGACACAGCTGGGAGAGCTGATCCAAACTGGCCCAAGGAATATTCCACACTGTATATGGTCAAGCTCAGCAATAAAATTGGAGCAGTAGGGGAAGAAGAAAGTGGGTTGGGACATGGAAATTGTGTTCCATGGTGGCCATTGCTCAGATTGCCTGGGCATTGGTCTGTTGCTGTGAGGTGGGAAGTGACTGCCTTTGCATCATTTGTTTTTTTCTCCTTTTTTCCTTCATTTATTATGCTGTCATGTTGAGCCATGAGTTTTTATTACTTTTGCTCTTCCTATTCTCTCCCTGTGCAACTGTGGGGATGGAGGAGGTTTGAGTGAGCATCTGTGTGGGCCACAATAGCCAGCTCTGTGTGGTCAATCCACAACACATTTAATCAGCCTGGAGGCGCAGATTTGAGGTAGGGACAAGGTTTTCCACTATTTCCTTTGACACACTATCACTGGAATGTGCTTACTCTCACCTAGATTACTGTAGTTTAGCAATCAATCAGATACGGTATGCCAAAATTACTAATGGATGTCAATTTGTGTGACAGATTTAATTTACTTGGCCAATTTGGTTTATCACCACATAAAACATTCCAACAAAGCAATGGCTTCTTAAAAAAAACATACCTTTGTTTGTTGTGAATTCGCTGTCTCTAGCTTTTGCAGATCTCACAAAATCAGCTGCCACTATCATTGGTGTGTAACACAAATCGCAACCGTATTTCCTAACCAAGGTTCTGAAAGCCAACCTGCAGACACATGATAATTAAGAGATAAGTAGTAAAGACATTTTTTCTGATTAGCTATTTTAAAATGCTGCTCTGACATGCAGTACTGTGAGGATGTCCAAGTTTAATCATAAGCTAAAACATGTCCCATGTCTATCGCCATCTTAAGTAGTTACAGGAGGAAAAAAATAAATAATCACCCCATTCTTAGAGTCAGGATAAATGTCTTCAGAAAAAATACACTGAAAAAATAGTTGACATGACAGTTACTTACTTTGAATAGCGGACCATAGGGGCACATATTTTTACAACTTGCCCAGAATGGAACAAATCCATGGGATCTTTTAGCTGGCATTGTTTAGTTTCTACGATGTCACCAATCATGTGTAATTAACAATCCTTTCAGCATCTGGAAAAAACAAGCAGTGTTTAGAAGTCATTCAGCTATTTCTTATAAGCCATGCGTCAAAGCATTAGAGCTTAAACAGGACTTGCCTTTTGGTAAAGCATCCTGCTAGAAGTCATAGAATCATGGAATGGTCTAAGTTGGAAGGAAACTTTCAGATCATCTAGTCCAACCATTACTCTAACCATCACTAAACTGTGTCCCTAGGTGTCACATCTACCCATCTCTTAAATAACTCTAGGGATGGTGATTCCATCACTCCCTGGGCAGCCTGTTCCAGAGTTTGATAACCCTTTCGATAAAGAATTTTTTCCTAATATCTCATCTAAACCTCCCCTGCATAACTTGAGGCCATTTCCTCTTGTCCTATGGCCTGTCACTCGTGAGAGGAGAGCGGCTCTCTACAACCACCCCTCACTCGCGCAGCTCAGGAACAAGCCTTTTCCCACCACCAGCTGCGAACACCGGCCCCGCACCGGCCGCCTCGGTGCAGTGCGTTAACATCCACGTTGTGACCCCCTTGTCTTTCCGCTCCTCGGAGTGCAGATCGCTCAGGCTGGAAGGAAGGCAGCCCTCGGCGCCGAGGCCGGACCCGGGGCTCAGGGCCTTGCCCCGCCCTGCCCCGCAGGCCTCACGGAGGGCGGATTTCCTCGTGACCGGCGAGAGCCGCCCCTACCCCAGCCTCGGCCCCACGGTCCCTTCTCCCGCCGCCACAGGCGCAGCTCCCTCCGCCTCCCCCCGCCCCGCGGCCAGACCACCCTGCCCGCAGCCACTTCCCGCCCGGCCCCACGCTTACCACGTGCGCGAGCGCCCCGTCGCCGCCGTTGCCGTTCCGTCGCGCGCCTTCGCCATCATCGCCGCGCGCCGCCGCCCGGGAGTGACGCGCGGGCTGCCGGCACCTGCCAGCATGGAGGAGGCGGGGGCGGGCGGCGGCGCGGCCCCGACCCCGACCCCGGCCCCGGCCCCGGCCCTCGCCGAGCTGCTGGCAGACGGTGAGGCGCGGCCGTTGGGGTTGCGTGCGGGGCGGGGGGGTGAGGCAGCGCCTGGCTGTGCCCCCCGCCGGCGGGACAGCGATTGACATCCCCTCAGCGGGCGACCCTGAGGAGACGGAGGGTCCTGCGCGAGGGCTGGGCGGGCAGGGCCGGGGCAGAGGCGGCGGTGCTCGGGGACGGGGAGAGGAGGGCGGTGAATCCCGCAGTGGTGTTGTCAAGTTGCGGGAAGTTTGGGCGGCGGCGGGGACCGGCTCCTCCTCGGGGAGGAGACCTCCCTCAGAGGGCGGAGGGGCTTTCACGGCCCGGTCCTGCCAGGTGGCCCGTTCACCTGTGGCCGCTGGCTCCTGAAGGGAAAAATACCCGTGCACTGAAAGGAGAGACGAAGGCGCTTTGGTAGCATTCGTATGCGCTGTCTGGAAACTCGGGTCTTGTGTGAGCCAAAGTCGTCATTGCAGTGTCGTTAATTTAGTAGTTTATAAACCAATAGCGTTGTAAGAGTCTGGTATGATTTTATGAAGCTGTGTCTTATGCCACTTCCATCCTCACTGGTCTGAAGAAAGGCTGAGAGAGCTGTGACTCTTCAGCCTGGAGAAGACAAGGCTGAGGGGAGACCTTATTAATGCTTATAAGTATCTAAAGGGTGGGTTGAAGGAGGAGGGAGCCAAACTCTTTTCAGTGGTTGCCAGTGAGAGGATGAGGGGCAAAGGGCACAAGCTGGAACATGTGAAGTTCTGCTCAAATATAAGGAAAAACTTCTTTACGGTGAGGGTGACAGAGCCTTGGAACAGGGAGGTCGTGGAGTCCCCTTCTCTGGAGACTCACCTGGCTGCAGCCCTGAGTGATGTGCTCTGGGCAATCCTGCTTTAGCAGGAGAGTTGGACTCAAGGATCTCTAGAAAGTCTCTTCCAACTCTGACAATTCCAAGATTCCATGAAGGTGACTGGTGTGTGTTTGATTGTGGGTACCACTTCGACATCCTCACCCTCATTGCCCTGTACACTTTGAAGGAGAAAGTATTGATACTTTTTAGTGTTTTCTACTTAAAAGGCTGTGGAGACTAAAGGAATGTGTGTCTTTTCTACCATTTGTAATCCCTCCCCTCTTGATTGTGATCTCAAATCAGTATCTCATTTGTATTATGCGTCATAAAGAATATATGCTGTTACATTTGAAAAAACTGAAGGTCAGAGAACTGTACACTTTAGATCCATAAATATTATTTAATTGGTTTGAAGTATGAAGGTAAAATCTAAATCTTTTTCAGAATGTTATGCTGACTTCTTCAGAGAAGATTTTGATGTGAAAGCTTACACTTCCCAGTCTATCCATCAGGCTGTGATAGCTGAACAACTGGCAAAACTTGCCCAAGGTATTAGTCAGTTGGATAAAGAGCTTCATTTACAGGTAAGTTTAAAGCATACTGGAGTGGTTGATATAAACTAGTCAAAAGCTTAATAATATGATGATCTTATTGCTTCTGAAATTGCCCAGTGCACTCTGCAAGCAGCAACTGAAGGTAGAACTTGCAGCAAAACTAGTGGTGAATCTGATAATTAACTGAATCAAACGCATTCTTAATACTCCTACTAAGAAGCCATATACTGCTTTGTTTTCAGTTTTCTGCAGCCAACCTCTGTATACCCGGAGGTTCCACCCTTCCTTGTAAGGATGTTCCCTGACTCTTTCTAAATGATCATGTCAGCTATCAAAAGTGCTGGCCTGTATTTTGAGAATAATAATTGTCAGAAGATATTGAATGATTTAACTTCAGCCCTTAGCTCTAAGGCTTACCTTTAGCTGGGCAAATATCACTTATGTTAACACATCTCCACACTTTCAGAAAGGCTTTCGAGTTTAGATAGTAGGAGACTTTTTGGTAAAATCTACACAGACACCACAAATCCACAGTGGACCCTGCAATGAGAACATGCTAAGTTTGTGTGTAGTTTCAAAACTTGCTTCCCCCCTCCATCGCAGTTGGTAAGTTCTTCAGAGACTAGTTTCTAAATGTGAATACACATTATTACTGTGTGATTAATAAGCCTACATTTACAATTACTATATATAAAGGTGTTTTGAAATGTGATTGCTTTGTTGGCTTTTATTTAATTAACTAAGCTTTGCTGCAGTTATTGACCGTCTTCTCCTTCTGGGCTTGCCACTCCTGTGAATTAAAATGTGTTCTGAAAACCCTTTCATCTTTAAGGTGTGGCTGCTTTTCCCTGTGTCTGCCTAATGTAGTGATGATGAGACTTTTATGCCTAATGTAGGAACAATGATGATATATTAATATATTCCTTTCAGGCACACATCTCCATTTCTCTGTGTTGATTCTATCTTTTTAAAGGTTGTTGCAAGACATGAAGACCTGTTGGCCCAAGCAACTGGAATTGAATCCCTGGAAGGTAAATACCATTATATTGTGCTTGCTACTTCTTACAGTGGAGGAAGAACTTTTATATCTGTGCTGGGAATGTCATTCACTGCCAACTTTTGCCTCTAGTGTTAAGGCTACAGATTTTACTTCTGAGGAGCTACATGTGGCAGCTTTTTTTTTTGATGTCAGTAGATGGAGCTCCAGAGAGAAGATGTGGCTGATACTTTTCTGGAGTAGGAAAAGATGTTTTGATAATCAGTTCTGAGCAACTTTAGCGATCAAGTCTTTTTGACCTTTTTAATATATTTTTCAAAGTAATCCTAATGTTGTTGCAACATTGCTGTTACCTGTCGCCGTAAGTACCAAGTCTGTGCATGTTGCATGTGCATGTATCGTGTAGTTTGCAAACCTTAACCAAAGAAACTTTAACACATAATCTTAACTGCATTGAGATATTTTTTTCCTAGTAAGAGGCTACTAAGTTAAATACCTTTGTGTTATTCTGCTGTTTGGGATCTGGATTTTAACATTAACCACTGACTTTCCAAAGTGCTACTTAGGAACCATTGAATCTATATAGAAAAATGCTTGTACTATATTGATTTTGTACCAGGAGCTCATGAGATCTGCTATTCTGAAAACTTCATATGGTTTGGGGTTTTTGTTGCACAGAAAGATATTTACCCCTGTAACATGCTAATTTGCATATACTATGGGATCCAAGCATATCCCCTTTTCCCCTTCTATTTTGTAACTTGCTAAGTAATTTATCTTTGTTCCTTCTGCTTCCAGATTTTAGCATAATTAGAGAGTTTGTGGTTACTGACAGTTATAGCCTCCCCTTAGTCTTTGGAACTTCTTGGATACAGTATTCAAATTTAAGCATTTGCATGTAGCTATACAAATACAGAAATGCCTATTTAATCTAGCAACAGTAGCTCCTGAATAATTTTTAAAACAGTTGGAAAATTAAGCATAGGAAGACTGGAATCTGTGTTCATCCTCTAAATAAGAAGTAGATAAGAATTTGTAGCCAATCTTGTGATTAATGAATACTTGCCATTGCTGATCTTCAGCAATTTGTGCTCAATAGAATTGCATTTTCTGAAGTCATGATTGTTTCTGAAGGCATTTCTTCCTAAAATTGCTCTGAGGAAGCACTTCAAAACAACTATTCAGTTATAAAACACTTCTGTAAGGCAGGTCGGGTAAATAATATGTGTCATACAGCTAATATCCCAAAAGAAAAGAAAATCTGATTCCCCTCAAATTTCTTGAAATGTCACCATTTAGTTAGGGTTATGTTCCTTAAGAGGCTTTCTCTGTGTGTGAGGGAAGGAAAAGCGTGCAGAGGATCTGATCCTGAAAAGTATTTAATATTTGAGACATCAGTAGAAACTTCAGTCTGCAGTTGCTGGGAAAATCGAAACTCTGTGCACACAAAGATGATGAAGTTTTGCAAAACTTTCTTACCTCTGCCCTGCTTGTGCTACATGTGATATGTGGTCACTGTAGAGAAACACTGAGTCAAGACTCGTAAGGAAAAGAAAAGATGGATGTCAACAGAAATTGTAATCATGAAGTTGAAACACATAGCTTTTGGTATGTTTGTCAAGAACATCTGTTTGACTTTTCAAAGTCAAATTTCAATCTGTTTGACTACTTTGTTGTAAAGAAGGAAACTGGGTGGGCTTTTTTATGCTGAAGTACTTCGTGGTAGTTACTTTGAGTTGAAGAAGAGTTTTCTATATGACAAATGTTTCATGCAAAAAATCTCCTTTATTTTGCAGGTGTTCTCCAAATGATGCAGACTAGAATTGGTGCTTTACAAAGTACTGTTGATAGGTATGCCATTCAGTATGTAATTGGAAATTATAGATTCTTAATTGTTCTATCATGTTGTTTGTTAAATAGTGCTATAAATAAATTTCTCTTCTTATTTTTAGAATTAGAGTCAAAATTGTTGACCCCTACAACAAAATAGTGTCTCGCACAGCTCAGCTAGCAAAACTTCAAGTAAGTTGTATGAAAAATGTATTTTTAAAAAATGTATTTATGAATGAAAATTTCAGTATTTCTAAATGAAATTCAGTACTATGTGTATTTTCATGAGCTACTCTGAAGTGATTTGTATTGCAGAGTATGAAACTAACCTTTGCACTAGTTAAGTGAGTTTTTATGGAGATGGAGAGAAGAGGAAAAGGTTATCTGAGTACCAATTAATTAGATTCTTATTACTGTTTATGTTATTTTGGTATTTAATGCTATGGTGCCATTGTGTAGAAGATGTTTTTCTCCTCTTAATGAATGTTTGTCTGCAGCTTAGCAAAAAGTTTGGGAATTAATTCTTTCAAGATAGTCAAGATGCAACTTATGGAGCCAGTTGTGATTCTGAAGTTTTATAAGCCCAGGTACATAGTTGTCCCTGTTTTTTGAATATAAATGGGGTCTACTGGAGAATGTAGACCTCTGTTAGAGGATAGCAGTGGGAAAGAGCTTATCGCAATGATAATACGTGTTGAACACTTCCATTGTTAATTTTATAATAGTTGAAAACTATTCCATAGATCTTTAGTCATGTAGCTGCATTCTGTTCTGTTTATGGTTTGAAAATAAACAAAACTCCAAATATGCAAGTATTTCATGAGTTATTGTTTAAACTATTTATCTTCCCAAGTTTACTTTAGCTTTGCAGAACTAGGAGCTTACCTGTTAGTAGTTAAAATTTGAGCTGTGGGTATCCACTCAAGTAGATTGCCATCTGTGGGTGACTGCTGTTGTACAGCAGAATGGAGGAAGCTGCAAACTGTAATGCAGTTTCTAGTCTATGGGCTGGTGGAGCAGCTGCACTCATCTCTCAGCTGAACTTCTATTGTTTTCTACATTACTTTCAGTAGCAGTGAAGTTCAGCAGGAAGCTCTTAACACCATGTTCAGCCAGTTTGTCCAGCTGCTTCTCCTCTTCTTTTCAACTCCAGCTGTTAGTTTTTGCCACTGGACAAAACTTCTGTGACTTTTACGTGTCAGGTTAGGTGTCGACTTTTTTTTGTGTTTTCTGTGGTGTGTTGCAGCTGTGGAAAGGGCTGCGGGAATTTTTAGCTAAAGATGATGATCATTTCTGTCTGACCTCACAGAAAGTCAAACTGCAGAAGGACGCCTGGAAGAATGACTCCCTGAACTTAGGAAATGTTTCTTGAATGCTCCTTGTTTCCTCTTTGCTGTAGCAGGGTTACATGGATTTCCTGTGGCATGATGCGGCATGCATCCAGGGTCAGCATTACTTAGCCTGTGCCAGGGAATTTGTAATATCTGGCTTTCCTTGGCTGTAAATCAGAATAAAGGGATGCAGGGTAAAGAGAGCCTGCTAGGCTACCCTTCCTACCATCCAAATCCACTTACTTAATTCAGTGTAGAAAGAGGAAGATGATTCCAGTTGCTCTGCCAGCGTGACTCCATCCTCGGCACGAGAGCTGCTGTCCCTTCTTGTATCGGCAGATACATAGTGAGTGCTTTATGTTGCACTACACTGCTGGAAGAAACTGAAGGTCAGGACACTTGAATTATGAAATGAAGCTGGACTTATGGGTTGAGTCAGGAGGGTTTTGAAATCTCAACCCTCCTGCCTCCCCAGGATGCAGTGTCATTGTGTCTCTTTACCTGGCTGCCCTGTTTGTTCAGGAAGGAAGGGCAACTTCCTTTCTGGTGGTGGCAGGGTTTATAACATGAAATTGCTCCCAAATGCAAAACTTGTGGCATGGGATGCTTTCAAACTTGGTAATCTTATAATCTGATTCACAGTTGGTAGAATAAGTACAAAAGGGAGATGACTGATAAAAAAGGTTGTGCTCTGTCAAAATATGTAGGATTGGCAGGCATGTTTTGCTGAACTGTGCAGCGTTTAAGGGCTTCTTGTACTTGTGATGGTATTATTTTAGTGTTTCTCCATTGATTGCTGTGGGACTGCTCACAAACTGAAGGAATATTTGGCTTGTATAAAGCTGGATTTTGCCATCCTTAATTGTTTTTAATATAGTCTCTTTTTTTCATAAACGTTCTCACTGCAAATTCATTGTCAAACTTCAAATCTAGTCCTGAATTCTAAATATCTGTTGTGTGCTTGTGTATAGTATGGCTTGCTCTGCTCTTAGAATTTCATGGCATCCCAAGGGAGCAGCGGTTGCACAAAGTTTACTTCCTACTTTAAATCATACTGTCCTCTTCTGAGTCTTTTCATAGTAGATCACAAGCTAAATGGGAATAGTTAACAGCTGAAATATGCAGACAGAGTTTGTCCTTCAGAGGGTCATTTTCTGTGCAGCTCTGTTTAACCAAGTGTTTCTACAGGTTCTCTTAATTTCAAATATCTTGGTGTTTAAAAATCCTTGTAAAAGCCAAACTATAAAAACCATTGAAAATAATAATTATGTATTTTAAAGTTGTCTTCTCTTTACAATGTTCAGTTGCAGGTTTTATCCAGGTGCTGCCAACTAAATTGTTAATGTAATCTGAAGATAGTGGACTGTTTTGTCTTTCTTCAGGTTTCACACAATCAATTACATTATGATCTAGCACATATATGCAATTGCATATATGAGCTATGTGCTGCATAGCTCATATGGTCCTCCCTTTATCATTAAGTCTTCTTTTAATAATTTCTTAAAATTAACTTATGATTAAAAGTAAGAGGCTTTTTGATTGCTTGAGTTGTAACAAGTGCTGATATGTTGCTTTAAAATTCAGGAGATAACTTGCCATGTAATTGCTAGAAATATCAAGTTTTATTTTTAATTTTACTGAAACCACTGGGACTAACTGGGAGTTATTAAAACTTGAACAACTTGTGTAATTGGAAATAGTTGGGTGCAACAGAATCTTTGCCAAACAAAATGCAGTAGCAACCACTATGAAGTTAAGAGTGCTTCAGTGTCCTTGTTTCTAACCTCCAGGACCCGAAGTTAAAACTTGTTTTTGCTCTTGTATCCAAATTTAACTTTCCTCATCTCTTATTTAGTTTGATAGTCCTTTTAAAAGATTGTTTCTTGGGATAGGAGGTAATGAGCAACAATCAAATGAAAAAGAAATAATCTTTTGGCATGTAAAGTAAAAGATGGTCAGAAGATAAGTGAAGTCGAATTCCTAGGGAAAATGCTAGCCAGAGGTACACAATTGGATTAGAGAGTAATTAAATTTGAAAGCAAAATAGTAGTACATTCACCGAATGTATAAGAATTATACAGCGAAGCACAATGCACTGTATAAAAAGCTATTTTTTATTCATCTAGCAAAAATTTAGTTCACAGATATGAAAGTGATATGTGGATCAAGATTTTTCTAATTAAAGAAATGAATTAATATAAACTAATACGTTAATCTCTCAAAGTAGGATAATCCCTCTTTGGTTCTCACTAACAGTAATCGAAGTCATGTGGTTAAATTGTCTTAGAATGTTTAGGAAACTTGGCCTTCAGACTGTGATACAGACCCAAAAGCAGCAAGAGTAATTGTGCTTTTGGTAATTTGCCTCAGTGGGGCTTTTTCTAATTTTTTTCTTTTTGTTCTTTCTGTTTAATAAAATTAAACTATAAATATTATGTTTTGATGGGTTTGTGCTGGCATAGAGATGAGGTGGATGAGTTGTGCAGTCCACTGAATGTCGGTTGAAATTACTCACCTGTGTATGTTTTCATGCACTGATGTTGAAGGTAGTTTTCAAGACATTATCTTGAATCTAAAACAGGTGTTCAAAGTCTGTCAGATAGTAAATACTTTTGAATTGAATTTTGGTATCTGTAAGGTAAATATTTCAGGGGTTTTTTTCTTCAATATCAGGGAAAATACCTCAGAACAACTATGTGTTACTTGTTCCAAATTTCTCCTTTACCTCTCTTGTTAATCAGATGTTGAACTGGACCTGTGACTGTACTGCTTTTTTACCTTCTGAATTGCATTTCTGAATTTTAGTTAAGCCCCACTGACTCAACCCAGCTCTAGAGGAACTCTGCACTTGATGTAACTCTTACTGTTTCTCTGTCCCTATTATTTACCGTGTAGAAGGAGAAAACCTATTTTGAGGTCTTATTTGAATGGAAAATTATGGAGCTATTATGTTTGATTCAGATGTCAGCAATGCTAAATTGGTGCTAATGAAAACATTCACAGATATGTTCTGTGGAAATTTACATATGCATTCATTCAATTCTTTTATCCAAGAATGCATTGTATGTTAATAAACCTGTGAAAGATTGTGAACTAGCAGTTGGCTGAATGAAGGTGACTGGCCTTATGAGAGTTTTGCTGAAAATGAGATTTTACATATATTACTACCATAAGAGTAGTAATATATGTAATAACAATTTAGCTTTTAAGTTTTATTGTTCTCTGAAGCAAGTGCTGCCATTTTGCTTATTTTGGATCAATATTTGATTGGCAAGGCCAACTTCTTAATTTAACTAAAGCTTACAGAGGGGAGGAATATTGAGGAAAGATGCACAATATAAAATAAAGCTCACTTTGCTCGTAATGACAGTATGATCTCAGTAGCCCAGTAAACATAATTACCAGCTGTAGAAAGTATTGGTATATGTTGCATAAAATCATGCCGAAAATCCTGAAAAAAAGGGATTTCAGCCTTCTAAAGTTCCTTGGTTTTATTCACATTCATATTTCCTTTTTTGGTTAAAATATTTCCATATTTGAGGCCTAATATTATGTGATCCTAATGTACTGCTAATATCCCCTAATGCTACGGTTTCTCTGCAGGCTGCCTGTGACTTGCTGCGGAGGATAATACGCATCTTGTATCTCAGTAAGAGACTTCAAGGACAACTGCAAGGAGGAAGCAGAGAGATAACAAAAGCTGCCCAGAGTCTCAATGAGCTTGGTGAGTCCTTCTTAGTTATTTGTAGAGGCGTTTTTAGGTTGCACTCATATGACTCACAAAGAAACCCCCAAGACTTTTTACTATGGTTCTTGCTGTCTATTTCCTGACTTGCATTGAGGAATGGTATGGACAAAACTCAGTAGTACTTTCAGTTTTTTCATATGACTTCTCTAGATAAAGATGTTTAATAACAGGAAAATTCTATAATAATAACAACTTATTTTGGGCAAGAAATCTTAACCTTTTTTTTGTGAAGCAATTAATTACTTATTGGTTTGTGTTTGTATCAAATGCCTTCAGAGGCAGCAGATGTGTATTTAGCCTTTGGAAGACATTGCGCTACAGTAAGGCGTAGTTTGAATTACAGTCTATATCTTAAAAGAAAACCATTGTCCCCGTGACCTTATGAAAGCTGTATTTGATGTGATATATAGATATCTAACCTAAATCAGATACGGGAAGCATGCTGCTGCAGTAGTGGCTAATTTACTCTGTATTTTATTGGCTTCTAGGAAGAATGATGAGTACTCACATGAGTTATGCTAGACTGTTTTCCAGTACCCAGTTCGCTTGGGTACTTCCACACTGTGCTGTAGGATGCAGCAGGGGACATCCTGTTAGTCTTGGAGATCAGTTGCTGCTGTTGTGTGATATCTTGCCAGCTGTTTCTTCTTTGGTTTAATGGTATTCAAATTTCAGCTTCCAAAAATAGGTTGTGGGAGGGCTGAACTATCAAACACTTAGAATCATCCTGAGGTTTATTGTGCATATTTGTCACTACCGCTCTTTTTATAGCGTGTAATCAAAAAATTATTAGACAATGACTTAGTCTTATAATTAGTAGATGCTGTGTTGCAAATGGAAAGTTTATATGTTTAATTAGTGTATCAGTTTGACTGAAGCACTTAAGCATCAATTGTAGCTTTCTAAGCTAAAATTTTTTTTCTAATTTTCTATTTTTTCTCATTTTTAATTTTCTTTCAATTTTGATGTCTCTTCACATCTTCAGGATAAAGTAATACTGTCTTATAACTATCTCAATTACAGTCTTGTGAGATTAATCTGAATGGTAGATCCTATCCTAAGAATTAGTATACTTTAATGGTGAAATCCGAGATGTTTATCTTTTGTAATTTTTAGAATTTCTTTCTTCTAAAGAAAGTGACTTTTATTACTCTCCTTCCTCTCTTTTTCTTTTCTTTTACCATTTGCAAAATGTGCTTCCACTTCCTTCTGTTAAAGTGTCACAGTCCCTTGAGTTTTTTGTTTTCAAGTACTTGGTCTTTTCCTGAAGCTTAGAAAAGTCTGAGTAATTATTATTGATATAGATGAAGGGCAACTTGTCTCCCTAGGAAGTCCTTTTGAGTTTTAGTCTACGGTCCACAGGGGGCAGCCAAGGCTTGGTGGTCTTTAATTTAATCCTTAATTAATCCTTAATTCTTGATATTTTATGGCTGCATAAAATCCCTTGTCTACTGTCATTTCTCTCTCCTTCTCTTTACCCTTGTATCTCTTCCTTTATTCTCTCTTACTTCTCCATCTGCATCCCTTCCTCATCTTTTGACTATCTGATCTTTGTTATCATCTGCTGCCCATCTTGGCTGGTCTCAATTCTTATTGCCTTCCAGTTGGCCTTCACACCCAGCACCTGAGTGGACAGAAACACCCCACCAAGGAGTGGCTGGTGTGGTGGGCTGGAGGTGTCTGTCCTGTGTGCTGAGGTAGCTCGTTGTCTCAAGGTAGCTCTATTCAGAGATGAGGAAAGCGTGCAGTGGCTGGAGTCAACACAGCTCAGGGTTCTGCAGTGGGAGTCAGTGGGGAAATGGTGTGTTGCAGGGAGGCTGGATTTTGGAGTGTGGCTGGGCTTCTGGCCTTGTAAAGCATTGGGATATGGGGGAGATCTGTAGTGTGGAGGTGGTGGTGGTGTGGGGTAGGAGAGCAGTGAGGCTGTGGCAGCTTTGAGGTTTTGGCAATGCTGTGCTTCAGAGAGATAGGAAATGTGATGTAGTGCTCTGTGCTTTCAGGAGGGTGGGAAGCACGGGAAGAGGTACCGGGTGCTGGTTATTTGGTGGTGAGATACAAAAGCTTGTCAAGGGTTTGGGAAGTATCTGTAAACAATCTTGGAACATCTGATGGCAGTAAAAAGTTAGTAGACATTGCTGATGTGAAAACCTGGGAGCGAGTGTCATGGAGGCTTGCTTTTGAATTGGGGATCATGGCCAACATGAGTAGTAATTTGTGTTTTTCATCAGGTATTTCTGAATATCTCTTTTGGCTGTCATTCGGGGAAGAATCCTTCCCATTGTTTGTTACCTTTCTGTTGTATATGTGGTGCAGTATGATTTTGTCTTTGTTGAAATCAGCAGCACTGTGATACTACCCAAAGCTTTGCACTTTCGATGGTATAATATACCTTATATTGCTTATTCTGTGTGGAATCTTGGGATAACTGGCCTTTTATTTTTAGGTACTATTACACTCTGTGTGTATGTTTGGGGGACATAAATGTGTATGTGCCCATGTAGGTATATGTATTCAACACGTATTTCCTCAGCAAATCTATGTTAGTTCACTTACAGCTTTTACTTAGATGTGTCTTGAAGTTTGTTTTGCAGTGATGGGAAGAGAGATGATATAAAATCTTGGAATTAGATAGAAATATGGGTCAATCAGAGGAACTACAAGAAACAGTAGCTTTTACTGAGAAGGGTTTCTTTATTGGACATTTTGTTAAGTTGCTAGTGTAGTCTGCAGATATCCAGCTCCAGTGGATATTGTTAGGAACTTTATTCTTTAAAGAATTTGTTTAATATTTTCAGCATGATCTCTACTTAAAACTAAAGTAGATCTAAAATTCCTCTCTGATGGAGGAATTCACATTCTTTGAAATTAACTTCCCACTTTGCCACGGTAAGAATAAAAACTGGGTTCCTTTTGTAATTTTTAGAGATTAAATATGATTAATATATAAACACCAAACTTTCTCCTGTAACTCCTTCACTTCCCAACACACTTCTTTGGGTTCTCTAGCAAAGTAGAAACAGCTGTGATAGTCTATTGAATAAGCTATTAGCTGCTTCTCTAGTGATGATTCTTCATATTATACAATCTAATTCAGCATATAGATGGGTAAAGCAAGTGGTGTATTTGGATATCATGCAGTGCTTAATGTAGTGAATTACATGCTCTGACTATGTTTCTTGGTGATATTTTAATACAAATATTTTTAAAGGGAAAAAGAAACATTCCTAATCAAATTTAAACAATAGAATGCGACAAGAAAATGGCACAGTATATACAGTTCCCTTTCACAAAAAAAATTCTGCAGGTTTCAAAAAAATCTGTCTTATGTGAGTATGCTGAAGTTACTGTCAGTAGCAGTGGCCAGTAACTGATCAGATGAAGATGAAAAAATTCTTAGTTGTGCAGCAAATGGCTAGCTTGACTCTGGACAGCTTGTAAATTCCATCTGTCAGTTACAGAGCTAGCTCTGGACAACAAAGGATTTATATCTTTTGCTTGTTAAATGCCTGTAACTGATGTCATCATTATTCATATAAATGCCTAGGCATCTTTTAATTATAATAAACTCCTAGGCCCTATATATGGTTGTATTATAATTTATTTAACAGCGCATGAATTTATTTGCTTGAATGACCTTGTGAGCATATAATACTTGTAGGCACCTTTCACAGCAGCCTTAGTTTTGCTCTTTTGTAAACTCAGAATTAGTCTGTGCCTGAGCTGTGCAGCCATGAAATGAAGGGGAAGGGGAACTGAAATACAGTTTTGAGTGTCTTTAATATAGAAGTTACTTCAGGACCGTACTACTTTCCATGTGACTTAGAAGAAGAGACACTGGGGGAAGATAGGACTACGACCTTACTTTAAAAATAAATAATTCTGGAGAAAAGGAAAAATATTGTGAGTTACAGAAGTCTAGCTAAAATGGAGAAAACCCTATGTATTGTGCTCTTTATAAAGAGAGACAATAAAAGGCTTAGGGGAAATTCAAAGAAATAAAGCTCAATGTTGATGATACTTGTAAAGAAGTGTAGTTTAGATGGAGAAAATTGAAATTAGTGAGGATATGCATGACACTGGGTGAAACAGTTTGTAAGAATTTTTTCGGCTATGTCTGGAAGGCCCTTTTTTAGCTGGCCTAACGTAGGTGGTGGTAGCCCTGTCTTCTCAAGTACACTCCAGAGCTAGTGACATCTGCACAAAGTGACAGTGATCTTGGGCCTGAAAAATTCTCAGGTGGAGGTTTGAAAAAAAATGGACTTAGTGCCTTTCTGAGGTAAACAAGATGTGTCATGATATCATTTAAACTAGAAAAAGCCTCGATATAGCTGATATGTCTGTTAGAATAAAAATTAGAGGAAATGGGAGTAGAAAAATGACCTCTTGTCTGCCAGCCTTGACAGGGATTGCTTTGGTGGGATCCTGTCTCATCTGGTATTGAGGTTTCTCTGTTTCAGTGTGCTTTTCTAGTACTCCTACTAGGTATGGTACCCTGGAGCTTCCACTGAAAGGGAATACCATTGTAAAAATTGTGAAGTTATCTATAGAATTACATCTCTTGTCACCCAGTTTGTGTCATATAGTAATCTAAAATAATGCTTGATAAAGGGAGAGAATTAGATTTCTTTATGAAAATACACTATTTTTTTACACTTAGTTCTTGTAGTTGTGTTGTAGTAATGTCACAGAGCCTGTATTTTCCCCATCATTCAAATTGCTTATGACATTAAACGGAGAAAAATCTTTCCAAATATTTTAAACCTAAGAAGTCTATTTTCTTTTTTGTTGCTGTTAAAACATGGACCAATTTCATAGAAAGGAAAATGTTCCTTTGTGTATGTAATTTTATGTACATAAATATTTATAAAACCAAATATAAACAATATGTATATTCATCCTAATGTATCTCAACTGGTTTTCAGAGTAATCTCATTGTTCTTAGTGGTTACCTTTGGGAACTCCTGTGGAGACAGATGAGAGTCCAGAAGATGGGAGACTTGCTTTATTGAAAATAAAACTTACTGGCTCCTATTTTATTTAGACAACTCAAACTAACTTGACTTCCTTAAGCAAAGAAACTCTAGAACAAATAAGCGATTTGTAGGAGTATAGAATATTGAAGTGCTATTAAATAGTAGGCCACATAGATTTATCAAGAATGAATCCCACCACATTTAACCCACCACGTTTTCTTTGTTGGCAGCATAACAAGTCTTAGCAATAGAGAGATCAATGACTGCTTTGTACTTTGATTTAAATAGGGCTCTGGACATGATAGTGATCAGCGATATAATCCAGATGAAAATGTTAGGCAATGAATGCAGAAGTTTGAGAAAGCTGTACCCCAAGTCATCATCATTTGTTCACTGTTGCCTGGCAATATATCAGGTGGGGTTCTGTTGAAATCTGTTCTGCAGTTGGCTCATGTTTGCATTAGTGGTTCGACTGATGTAATATGGTGTATCCTTATTAAATTTACAAGTAGTAATCAAGCAGAGAAGAATGGAAAGTATGCTGGGAAACAGGATTAGAATGAAGAATATTCTTAGCAAATTGGAGATATGTCTTAGCTGAACTGATTTCATTTCTCTTCCAGACAAATGCAAAGTCCTAGCAATAAATAGTTGTTGTTAACAGCAGGAGTAGGAGAAATGACTGTGTGGTTAACAGTTCTGTAGAGAGGCTTGATAGTTCCTCAGGAATTGAGTACAAGCCACTTGTTCATTTGTTTTGTAACAGCGTGACTTTGTTGGCAATGAAATTTGTACTGATCTTTATAAGGAAGGGTGTTGTGTGCAAGGCACTTGAAACAAATCTTTTGTTCATGCTTCAGCTGGAATATCAAGTCCCTTTTGAGGTGCCTCATACAAGGAAGATGTAGGTTAATTGGAGAAAGTCCTAAGCACAGCAGTAATGCTGGCTGAAAGTCTTGAGGATGGGCAGCGGGTGGAGGAAGTGTGTGGCTCTTTGGAAAAGAGGGGTCTGAGAGGCAGAGTAACATTCTTTGGATAAATAAAAGTTTTTCAAATGGGAGGAGAGTAAATGGCTCCACTGTGATCAAAACAGTAAGTAATGGGCCCGAAGTGAAGCAAAGAAAATTTTTACCTAAAATGTTAGGAAAGGTTTCTGCCAGTAATGGTGATTTCAGGGGAGCTGTATAGTCAGTATCTGAAGCTTTTTTAAAAATAGTTTAGATAAAGCATGTATCAGGAATAGTTTAGATAGAGGTGGTTTTGCCTTTAAGCATAAGGACTGAGTAAGCTGACCTGCTACCAGTCCTTTATTTCTCTCAGAGATGCTCTCCTTGCCCCAACTCTGTTAATAGAAAATGTATTATAAGAAGATTTGAGTTTGGGGTTTGGTTTGTTTATTTTTTTCTCTTTATTTTTTTTTCTCAATTAATCAGACTGCTTGATGTAAAATTTGCTTCTCATGAGTTGGTTTGTTGGGCGTTATGCCCAGATACCTCCGGGAATATTAGGGCAGTGTGACTGGAAAATTCATGCCATCACTTTAGTTCAGCCTCTTCTTATCACTCCTTCAGATGAAATAGTAGATAAATCTCCTCAAAGACCTTCAACTCTCCATTCTGACACAATTACTTCTCTTCTGGTTACTCATGATGTGACTGACATTCAAGTTAACTTCACACAGTTCATCATGTTATTGGTGTGCTGCAAAAATTGACCCTCAGAACTGTTCTGTTGTCAGTGCTCTCCAGGAGAATGAAGTGAGCAGAAAGAAGGTAGTACTGAGTATGTGAATGTAAAAGTTGTGTATTGCATTTTTTTTCTTTTGCCAGGAAAGAAGGTAGGCTATCCATTTGTTAGGGAGCCAGCTGTTTTTAAGAAAGATGTTAATTTAATCCTGTAAGTTTTTAATCATAGAATAGTTGTGGTTGGAAGGAACCATTAAAGGTCATCTAGTCCATGAGCAGGGACATCTTCAACTGCTCGAGCCCTGTCAAACCTGACATTGAATGTTTCGAGGGATGGGGCATCTACCACCTCTCTGGGCAACCTGTTCCAGGGTTTCACTACCATCATAGGAAAAAATGTGTTCCTTAAATCTAGTCTAAATCTGCCCTCTTTTAGTTTATAGCATTGCCCCTTGTCCTGTGGCAACAGGCCCTACTAAAAAGTCTGTCTCCTACTTTCTTATAAGTCCCCTTTAAGTATTGGAAATGACGGAATAAGGTGTCCCAGAGGCTTTTCTTCTCCAGGCTGAACAACCCCAACTGTCTCAGCCTGTCCTCGTAGGTGAGGTGCTCCAACCCTCGGGTCATCTTTGTGTCCCTCCTCTGGACCCACTCCAGCAGGACCATGTCCTTTCTGTGCTGAGGGCTCCAGAGCTGGACGCAGTAGTCCAAGTGGGGTCTCACCAGAGTAGAGGGACAGAATCGCCTCCCTCACCCTGCTGGCCACAGTTAATATTTGTGAATGATGATGAATATTGTTTTGTGTTTATCAAAATAATAAACCCTACTAGTCAGCATTCAGGAAGCAAGAGTTCTAATTTGTTGAAAACTTAAATAACTCATTTTAGTAGTAATGTTCATACTCGTTTCTTTTAGAGTGTTTGTCTCATTCATATCTATTGCAAGTTGGAATTATCTGTACCTATTGTTTCTACAGTGTGCCTTATTAATTGGGTATTAAAACTGGGTAAATAATCTGAGCAAACCAGATTTATTCTGAAGTGATTGCATATTGGCTAACTGTAATATCATCCTTCGGGTTAAATATTGTTGTATAAAAACTATTACATTTTAACTGCTGTGGGTTTTTGAAGTAACATTATATCTGTGTTATGTATGTGTGCACAAGAATTACTAAATTTGCAGTGATAAGCTGTCTGAACACCTGCCTTAGATACTGTGGTAGCTATCTTTCACTGCTGCCTTCTTCCCATATCATATTCAGTAATGAACTTAGGTTGTTGCTTTCTGTTCTAAGCAAAAATTTTGTGTACGATTGACAAGCCAGATCTTGTGTTGAATCAAACTGCAATTAAAGTGAGGAAGGACTTGGTTACTGTCAGGTCGTGGAGTTCTTTCTCTGCTAGTACGCAGAGCAGACAGATTTGTTGATATTAATACTGCTGTGCACAGTTTCTCATAAGAATCAACACACATCAATCTGGGGGAAAAGTTGCTTTCATGGTACTTTACTTAGGGATTTATATACAGTACAATTTATTGCCTTGTACAAGACCTAATGTCCTCTAAAATAATACAGCATATTTGTGTGTGGCACAATGTGCTGTTCTGGAGGGGTAATGGAAATTATTTGATCAACTGGACTTACACGCTCATGGTAGCATGATGCTACCATGGGGTAGTTAGTCCTGCTGAGAATGAATGAATTGCATTACTGGCTCAGTTTGAATTGTTTTTGAAAGCCACTGCTTCAGGTTGTACATCTGCATCTGTAGTAAGTGCAAATATCTTGCTAAAACATTTTTCTTCTGTCCCTGGTGATGTTAGCAGTAGCATTGCCAGACCTCTGCTAAATAGTTTGGGCTAAAATACTCTATGCCTTTCTGTAGTTGAGTGTAATCTCCATGTTCTTTAATTTCATATTGTTCCTTTCAGTTGAGTTGTTATTTTGTTTTGTTTTTCCTAAGGCTCTGTTACCATAAGATGGACGATTTTGCAAAAAAGTTATTGTGCAGTTTCATTTGTAGTATTCCAGGCCAAAAAACCTCTCTATGGTGGGAAGACTAAGCAGTCATACTAATAATTTAAAAGCTTTAATATTTGTAGCTTTAAAACTTGAACTGTTCGGAAACTGAGAACTCATTTTTATATAAAAGCTTAATTTTTCCAAAAGCAGATTTAGAAAAAAATTTAAAAATAATGAGTTCTTCAGAAACATGAGGCCAGTGTCACATGTGAAATACATGTAGAATACACTGTCTGAACTGCTTTTCTTCAGCACCTTTGGTAAAAACTGTAAATGATGGCTTGTTGTTCTAGTTACATTGTGATTACACAGTAATTACACTGTAATGTACACTGTGATGCACTGTAGTGCATTAAATCACAAAATAATTGTATAATATATAATAAATAGATATGTACCAGAAACTATGTTTCTCATGAATAATATTGATCATTCTGTAAGTCAGATATGCTGCCATAATTGCCATTTATTGCCATAAAATAATTACTCTTTAATGTGATAATTTTGATAGAACCATTCAGTTTACATTCATACAACAGAGGTAATTGAAGTTATTTTATACATTGATGAAGAAAAAAAGCATATTTGTAATACTTCGATTTACTAAGTTTAGAAAGCTTCTATCTTTAGAAAGATTATATATTATACAATTATTTTGTGATTAAATGCATTACAGATAATCACAATGTAACTAGAGCAACAGGCCATCATTTACAGTTTTTACCAGAGATGCTGAAGAAAAGCAGATTGAAGGGAGCCTACAGGAGAGCTGCAGAGGGACTCTGTGTCAGGAAGTGCAGTGACAGGACAAGGGGCAATGGGTTTGAATTGGAAGAGGGGAGATTTAGATTAGACACCAGAAAGAAATTCTTTCCTGTGAGGGTGGTGAGGCACTGGAACAGGTCGCCCAGGGAAGTCGTGGCTGCCCCATCCCTGGAGGTGTTCAAGGCCAGGCTGGATGGGGCTTTGAACGACCTGCTCTAGTGAGAGGTGTCCCTGACCATGGCAGGGGGGTTGGAACTTGATGATCTTTAACGTCCCTTCCAATTCAAACAATTCTATGATTCTATGATGACATGGTGCTGCTGCCCTTATATAATGAAAAGTTAGCCAACCTGAGTCTTCACAGGGAGTCTGCATGGAACAGGCACTTGGCAAAGGGGTAAAGACCTCAGTGCTCTGTCATGATTGTGCCTGGGCCATTTTACTTAGGAAATTCATAGAATAAATGTGGCTTCCAGGTAACCAAACCTTTGAATTGCATCGAATTGAGAAAACACTTCTTGTTAGAAAAGAAAATGGAAATTTAAGACAAGACAAAATGTTTATTTTGATTCATTTTTTGTCTAAGAAGGCTTTCCACTTTTAAGTGGCATTTAATTTCAAAAGTCAACTCCATTTTCCAGTGCAGTTAGATTGCTTATAAAGAAGTCATTTCACCTCAGGACAGCCAAAGCATTTCACTGGTTCTGCAATTACATGGTTTTATTTTATTTTTCAGTACTGCCACCACTGCATGGCCACAGCCCTGCTCCTAGTCAGTATCCCTTGTCACCACAGGGTGGTGGCTCCTGCCCTAGTACATATGGCCTTCTCCACACAGCTGTCACCTCCCCTGTGTAGGGGGGGGTGGTAGTACAGGCATATAGAGAAAAGTCTCAGCACATAGAAACTTCCCACTCTCACTGACATTTGAGATGTTTGTGGCAACCAGTCCTGGGCAAACGCTGGCAATTATGAGGCAAAAGAGAATGTAGGAAAAAAGCTATCCAGGACAGCAGTCCACAAAAATTGTAGTACATGTATCACTGATGGGAAACACAGTGCTTTCAGACCTCATATGACCTGGTACACAAAGCAAGATGGATTGTCTCTTGCCATCATTCCTCCAAAGGATAGTATCCAGAAGAAGAAAAAGAAAGGATGAGTATCATTGATCCATTCTAATTTCTACGAGGGTGCTGGTAAACTCTTGCACAAACACACACACACACTCGGGCTCCTAGCATCACCCTTTGGATCACCTCTGCATTTTCCACTGTTACCTTGATCCCATCAGACTCCAGAAATCTCCTGAGGCCTGTTTCATCCAAAGCAGCCGTGTCCGGCACTCCACCATTCCCAACTATGGGGTTAGCCAGTGTAAGAATCTGTCCTTTGTAGCTGGGATCTGTCAAGGCTTCGGTGTATCTGGATGAAGAAACAATAGAGTACACCTTGATCCACAGTTGAAAGGAAATCAAAAGAGCCAGTGAAAACAAGACAGGTCTGAATTTCCATATGACAAAAAGACAGAAATGGTATTCATGTGAAAGCATTCTCAGTATAAAAGCAAACACACCTGTGAATCTGCCCCAACTTTCCCATCTGCGATTAAACATTTGACACTGAGAACAAGGAAAGGCATTGGCTTCTCACATTTTGTTTAAGAAAAGCACAGGAGTTATTAAAAAACTCAGACTCCTGTGATGTAACATTAGGTAAACAACCACACAAAGCGCAGAGGGATCACAGAGATGCAGTAAGTACATGGCATATCATTTGACCCATAGATAATTGGGTCTTGGTCACTACCTGGGCACCACATGTGGGTAGTGCTTTCTTATTGCTGTCTCCTTTCCTTACTGAAGTGTAAGAATTTGCTCCTCTCAGTGGCAACAGAAAGCTCAAGTTGAAAAGCCAGCAGACAACAGAGCTGTTTGCCCAGACTTGGTCAATTCCCCAGTCTGCACTGCCCTTTCTGTGGGGGATCAGGTAGATAAAATCTATACCTACCTTTTTGTCTGGGAATCAGAGAAGCAGCTATGAATTATCCTTGTAATTCCTCACTACTACTCCGGCTTCTTCTCTCCTACCTGCTCTGTCAATAAACCCTACCACAGTACCATTTCTGCAGCTGCTCCCAGAAAAGGCCTGGCCTCTCTTCTAGGTGAACTCCAGGTTTCCATCCACAAAACACCACACATTTCACCTAACAAGACTCCTAAGTGCTTGGAAGTCATTTTGCATCACCCTGAAGAAGGCAAGCTGAAGGCAATGTTTTGGGATCCAACAGTCCACCCTGTTCACAAGGCTCCAGGGCATGTCCTTTTATCTTTGGCCCAGGCAGAATTCTCAGGAACAACAACTTTGTTCAAGCACCTGCCTGAATACCCTTCTTAGCAAAAACAGATCTAAAAGCATGGTGGAACATTCTTCTGCAGTGGAAGATCAAACCTAGGAGTTTGCTAAGTACCAGCTCTGGGCCAGCAGATCCAGTCTCACTTTCAATAACAAAAAGAGGGACAGGGTAAACATCGTCTACACACCCATGCTCCTGTTCTTCAGCTAAATTAACACACAGTCCTTCACTTTCTCCCTTATACTGTAACATACTGTTGTAGCAATCCATTACACAATTGCTGTCTTTCAACTCAAAAGCAGCTATGATTTAGCAACAGATGAAGTTATCCAAACAGATATTTAGCCAAATGCATAAAGTCACCTCAGGATGAATCTGCCCTATACAAAATATAATTTATTATTGCCATCATTGTTTAAACAATACATAATTGGCAACTCGAGCCATCTACCAGATATCAGCAAGTCACATGAGACATTTTTATGGAACATCCAACTTACTGCCAGAAGATTAATTGTCAAACATTGGGAAACTCTTCACAAAACCTGGAATGGTTGTAGGAAGATACAGACAACACAGCACACCAGCCAGCTCTGAGGAATGACACGTCAAATGAATAATGGCCATGAAATATTTTCAGGTAAGCCTCTCCTGATGTTCAAATCTATACTTCCTGCTGCACGTAAAGAACCGCACAAAGTGCAGTGTGATCACAGAACTGCAATAAGCACAGGGCATGTGCATGGCTGGCATTGCTCTCTCCTCCCCAGTCAATTGGTTATGCTTCCAAAATATTTCTTATTCATGATAAAGCTGATGTAATTAACCTTTGCATGTTATTTGTAATCAGCAAACAAGGACAGAGAACCACTGGGTTTGGCTGGGGTATGGAGGCACAGTTCTGCACTGAGATGCAATGCCCTTTAAGCAGACGTGATGCCTTGTGGAGCACAGAGGAGCAGATGGGAGCATGAGCTCCAAAGATGCTGCAAGGTCTAATTCTTGCTGTGCCCACCCAAAGCCCTGCCCAAAGACCTCAGTAAATTCCTGTCAATCAGTTCTCTCACTAGAATATCATGGGAAACACACACAGACTTATTGGAGGCAAATACATTTACTGAACTGTTTCAAACATGGGAATATTTTATAGGTTGTCATTCTTCTTCCTTCTTAATTGGAAATCTCCTCTCTTCCTTTTTGTTTCCTATACCAAACAGGCAGCAGCAATACTAGGAATTTTTTTTTTAGTAAATATTTCTGAAAAGCTCATCCTCATGCTTTTGTAATGGAAATTCAACATTCTACCCCCGAAATAGTGGGCTCTGCCCTCTATTCTACAGTAGTGTGTCAACATTTCAGTCAGCTTTAGCTATTCCAGCCTAAAAGCTGTAAAAAAGTGTTTTGCCTCCCTTCTCTGACATGAATCAGAATGGGGGAGTCCAGATGAGGAGACAAGGTGCAGAGCAGCATATGAATCATCCCAGCACAGAGCCCATATTGACCCAACTCAGCATCTAGAATAGAAACACCCATTTCACAGAAAGCAGTGGCCGCTTTTACAATCTCCTCTTATCTTCCTCTTCTCTGAATGAATCAAGGTCATGCGCCTGGAGAGTGCTCTGAAGATACAACCTTACATTTTGAATGTTCCCTCCATGTCCATATGCTCCCCAGCACAGAAGAGATCTCTCTTTCACAGGCATCCTCTCCAAATCACTAAAAAAAGAGCAAACACAGCTTCTGCTGCCACAGTAACATGTGGAGAGGAAATTAATCCATCAGGTCCTCCTTGACTGTTGTGATGTGACAAGATTTATTGCCCATAATCTATCACCGAGAAGAGAACTCTTGTGCCCTCCATAAACAGTTGCTTGTTGGCAGGTATATTAACACAGCCAGTAATTAGTGCTGTCAAAACACTTAAATAATTGCCTCCTAATGCAAAACTTTGCAAACAGACTCCCCTTTGCAGCAATTTAACATTCTCACCAATGAGATCATTTAAAAACTCATCCTGTGAGTACTGGTTTCTCCAAAGAAGAGTGGAATTTGGAAAATGCAAGGCAGCTGGGCGAAGACAACTATAAATGACTGCAGAAAAACTCAAGCACTAACAACCTCAGAACTGGCTGACCCCACCAGGGACATGTCCTTCTCCTAGCCAAAAGCCTCATTGCATCTGCAAAAGCAGATTTACTCTGCTTGAGCAGTTCAACAAAAGCACTGGCAGCATTTGGCTATCATCCTAAGAGAGCCACTGGCTTCTATGACTCAGGAGGACAGAGTCAGGCTAGGGTAGGCATGAATCTGATCCTACCCTCAGAGTTTAAATGCATCCTTAACTGTTGTATGAGCCAATAAACGTCATAAGGGATTGGTCACATACGTGACCAACTTGGGAACCTCGGGATTTAAAAATTTTGCACTCAGAAGCCAAGTTCCATTACTCAGGAGGCTGCAGATGCCTCAAGCTTCTATGTTTGATCAGGGCACTGGAGGGAGGACAAAGACAGCTTCTTTGCTCTAACTCAGCAATGGCTGCATTTCAATGGGAAGTGATTGGATCGCTACATACTCCACTATCATAGTTAGTTACATCAGTCTCTAAAGTTGCTCATCACCATAAACGCTATGACAGAAGAGGACTGCCTGAAGTCTCTTCATTAACTATATCTCTTGCTGTACCCCTGGACTACAGTGTTTTCTTATACAGAACACTATATGCTGGGATAAGGACCCCACAACCTTGGAAAACAGCAGCTTTCACATTTTAACAAGCTCCAAGAGAAGTTTTGGTGCTTACATCTCATTTGCTTTTGCCTTACCCAGAAAGACCAGTGTTGAATATGACTTCCCCTGCTGTGGAGGATGGATAGCCAAAAGAATAGCCCTTCATCTTCGTCCCATCTTGCAGCACCAAGTTCGCTGTCTGCGCCTAGAGAAAGGCACATGAAGAAACAAACACAGGAGGAAAATGCTTGATTATACAGGTAATGCCTAGGACAACTGCCTCTCATGCTGTAAGTATTTCTGCCCCTCTCACATTACTAGTTGCCAGGATACTGTCTCTTTTACTCGTCTCCTGATGCTCTTTTTCTTTCTAATACTTAGGAAATGTTGTGCTCCTAATGAGGGCAAGACAACCACCTGCACTGCTGTTATTGTGGCATCACCATGGCTCCTTCCATATCACTTTGTTCCATTTCTTCCACCCCTTATATCTTGCAATGAACCAATATCATAACTGATAGGGAAAGGATCGCCTCCATCCTCAATGTTTGCTTGAGGCTTGCTGCTGAGTATGCTGGCTCTCATCCAGCTGTGACCTTTGATAGGTGCTTAATTTCTGTTGCAACTGTACACCTAAGCCACTGAAAGGAAGTGTATGCTTAGCTAGACTGGTGTCAGATGGCAAAATTCAGTATTAGTCCCTTCCACTGTAGGACACAAGAAGAGAGGAACTTGTGGATCAAACAGACTTTCCTGGCTCAGTTACCTGAGGAACAGGTATAAATTGTGCCGAAAGAGGTAGATACGGAACGAGCAGCTGAGAGAACATCCCATAATACTGCACTTCTCTCAGGGAGTGTTTAGTAGAACCAAGTAGAACCACCTGTGGGATCCATTATAGGCTTAATCACTATTCTACAGATGAGAAAAATGGGACACAGAGAGTGACTTTTGCAAAAGCCATTAAGAGATTCAGTGGCACAGCTGGGTCTTTGCACATATCACACTAAACACCATCTCTTTTGCCTCATTTGGAAACTAAACCTTTCTTAGCCCGTTTAGGAACTGGATGAGAAACCACCTGGGAACTCCAGCCTCTGCCAAAAAAAAAAACCAAGTATATGCACAACAGAAATGATAGAATGAGTCAGGAGATTCCTTCAGGCAGTAGGATCACCAATGGCATGCAGGGGAAGAGAGAGAGAGTAAGCAAAGCTGGTAATAGATTTGTCAACAAATTTCTGGGCTTAAAAGAATTTGGGCGATGAACCTTTTTAGCCCCAAGAAACTTCTACTTCTGGAACACAAGTGCAGCTGTCTCCTGGGCACAGAGCTGCAGTCACAGGGCAATGACCAGTGCAAAAGTGGTCAGTGCCACAGAAAATGTGCCAAGCCACCAGGCAGCAGCTCTCAATGTGATTTAACTTCATATTGGATTTTTTACAGAACAATTCCTTTTACTGAGATTTTTTTTTAAAGAAAAATCAAGATCAATTTGCTGTAGAAAGGAGCAAGACAGCTACTTTCCATTAGTTGTAAATCAGATGAACAATCACAGGAGAAATTTCATTCACAGCATTTTGTAACAATCATGCCAAACATTCTTCTAGAGCTCCTCTGCAGTTAAAAATACTGCACAGATCAATTACTAATGTACTGCAAAATATACTAAAAATCAAATTCCATCCATCTGGGATGCTTTTAGCTTTGCATTTTTTCCTCATTAATGTCAAACATCCAGTCATTCTCAAAAGGTTTAGCCATCATTTTCTGAACCTTCCCACACCATTGGATGGGATAGTCAGCAACACCAAAATCCCACACGCGCACACACACGTACCTCTGTTCTGGTTCCAGCGAGAATAGGGATAAGTCTCTCCAGGATCTAGCAGGGACATGGTTATTCCATGCCATGTGAGCCATGCCCAGGGGGTAGCCAGGAGCTGGTCAGGGGTGGGGACAGGAAGTCGCAGTTTGTGCCTGGGCTGGGGCATCCACACCACCACCCCAGTTATAGTTTTTGTGGCTAAATCCTCTACATTTAGCCTAAATAAAAACTACAGTTTGATCAGCTCCATAATGTGACTAAGCCTCTCATTACAGAAAGCTGCTACACACTCCAAGTATTACAAAGCATAGAGGTTGCTTGGGTGCTTCAGACTCGGCTTAGGACAGGATCTCTGCCCTTTCTGAAGCCTGCTGAAAACCCAGTCCATGCTGTCAACAAGGGAGACTGACTGTAGGAATCTGTTTCTTTCACATTTGGTTTCAAGAGATGGATCTTTTCCACCAGCAGGCCACGGATTTGAGTCCACCCAAATACCAACTCCAGTTCAAGCAAGCCTACCACTCACTGGAAAAAGTTGGAATTGCAGTCTCAACTGCAAACAGCCTGGGAGAATCCCCCCAGTCCACAACCATGGAATGACCAGAAAAGTTAAGACCCATCTAACTCCTGAGGGCCAAAATCCAGAGCAATTACTGTGACCTCTGGAGCTTCACCCTCACTACAGTGAGGCCACCTAGGGAAGTGGTTGAGACACCATCCCTGGAGGTATTTAAAAGACAGGTAGATGTGGCACTTGAGAGCATGGTTTAGAAGTTGTCTTGGCAGTGCTAGGTTAGCGGTCCTTTTCAACCTAAATGTTGGTGATCTTAAATGATTCCAACCGAAATGATTCTATGATTCTATAGTACTTGACAGGAATCTGCACATCCTTCCTCCCACCACAGACCACCTGCCCTTCGATACACCAGGCCAGAACAGAAATAATTTCTGTTGAACAACAGTCCCTGTTGTACTATTTGAGCATTTGAACACGGTGTTCAAGTAATGCAGAAGAATGTCTCTGAACAACCATAACCTGCCTGTCAGTTCAGTTATAGCAAGGGATAGATGTTCAAATGTTTTTCTCCCTTACTTGATTTATTATTCTTAATTAAGTGGTTGGTTTGTTTGTTGAGCATTCTAGAAGCAATTATTCTTGCTTACATTTCCAGCAGAGGTGTTATCCCTAAGCTGACCGCCTATCTTGTCTTTTCAGTTTGGTTTTTATTGTGAAAAGTGATTTACAGGCTATAAAGAAGGCCAGTTGGCTCAACTGGGGATTAGTTGGGAGAGACTTTCACTTTCAAAAAAACAAGCAAGAAATAAACAAACGCCCCCTGAGCTTTTGTCTCCATCCTTCTCAGAAGCTTCCCCATGTAGTCTTGGATACATCTCTGTTGTAGTGTCAACTAAAATGTTTCTTCCACACACACCCCCAATGAGGGACACACCGTTTGCAATCTGATTTCTTCTTCCTACACATCAGTAACTTTACCTTTAGCAGAGCTTCCTATACTCCAGAGAGGCTGCAGGGCTCTTCACAGAATCACATGGGGTTGGAAGGGACCTCTGGAGATCATCTAGTCCAATCCCCCTGCCAAAGCAGGTCCACCCAGAACAGGTTGCACAGGAACTTGTCCAGGCGGGTTTTGAATGTCTCCAGAAAAGGAGACTCCACCCCCCCCCATGGCAGGCTGTTCCAGTGCTCTGCCACCCTCAAACTAAAGAAGTGCCTTGTCATGTTTAGGTGGAACTTCTTAGCATTCAAGTTTGTGCCCATTTCCTCTTGTCCTGTCCTTGTCCTCTTAATAGCTTTGAGGATGGAGATGGCTAACAGAGAAGGTTATGCTGTTGACTGCAGTATGGCTAGATTTTGTGCATCTTGTCAAAGCAAATTGAACAGTTAACTAGTTCAGGTCCCAGTTTACTAAGAACTTCACATGAATTAAACAAAGCACTGTAGCAGCTAAAATAAAATAAAGAGAGAGAATGTAAAAAAAAAAAAAAAAAGCAGATTAACTTAGTTCCAGTTAGTTCCCTACTGTAGTGGCCCTTCCCATCTACAGAATGGATGATAAAGATCTGCAGTGCAATTTGTTTTTTAAAGCATATCTACTATAAAACCCTGCACTGAAAAGTGAACAGGTAATTTTTCATCTTTTCTACTTGCCTCACAGAGTAATCAGCCAAGCAGTTAAGTTTTTTCCCCTCCAAAGAAATCCTTCAATTTGTCTTGGCAAGACCAAGTTGAACCCTGAACATTGGGCTGCTGAAGGACTATGAGTTTGACGAGTACTGAAGCCAGGATGGGCACTTACATACGGCAGAGACACAGCTGGGATCCAATTTCAGTGCAGGCCCGTTTATTACCCTCCAGTAAGTCAATAAAAACATCTCTCTAAGGCAGGCCATGAGTCCATGCAGCGTAACAGCCTCTGCCACAGTTCTTGGCAGACAAATCTGGCTGGCTACATAACAGCCAACATACCAGAAGTGCACAAGAAGCCAAAAGCCACTAGATTTCTTTTACAGTAGAAAGCTGGTGCCAGGACTGCGCTACATCCACTCTCTCAAGACCAAATAACCAGCAAAGGAGAAGTTTTCTCTTTGATAGAAAAATGTCTCTTCTTGTGAGTACTATGCTATCACAAGCTGAAAAAAAAGAAAAAAAGAAAAAAAAAAATCATCTATCTGGACATTGCTAACAGTCAAGACTTCCTTTACCAATTTTTTTTTAATATGCATGATTTTATTTCAGCACATTTACTTCTTACTGGAATTAGAAGAAGAAAGGGAAAGGGCAGGAATAAAAAAAAATAATTAATCAAAAGCAAGGCCAGTGTCTGGGATATACCAAAGAAGATTCACATTCAGGCTTAATTTAGGGACAGGCTTCGGGTCAGTTCCTTTACCATACAAGCCAAAGAGAAAGCAAAGCCAGAAATGTAACACAGGTACTATGGTGGAAAAGTCACAGCTCCTGCAACTTGAACTCTTCTTAAGGCTGTTCACAACAATTCCACAAATATTTGCTCATGACAAAAGCCAAAGTAAGAGGAGAAGCTAGCAGCAGTCAATGAACGCTCAAGGAAATGAGGACCTCTTCTGTCCCACAGCAGCAGCTCACCAAGTTTCCCCCATCTCTAGATGAACAGGCCCAACTTTACCTTCCCTTCAGCTTCACCTCCAGAGGGAGAAGAGTGGAGTAGCTTGTGACTGATCTTTTTCCTCCTCACCCATCTCTCTGCTTCCCATGCAGTCATTGTCTCAGTTACTTTCCACCTGTCTCAAAATGCATTTGAAGAACCCCTTTACAGTAAGCTGAAGCAGTTTCTAAAGCTCAAAGTGCTCAAAAATTTTCCTCCTCTCCCTCTCATTTTTAGCTTGCTCCTGGTGGTTTTTATAGTTCTCCCAATCCTCTCCTTACTGAGCCAGCTATACTGTTACAAGCCACCTATTTATCGCTTGTACTACTCTTTACATCCCCATTTAACTACATGGGCCTCAGATGAGCATTAAAAGATACAAGCTTTGAGCTGCAGTCTCTCAGCCCATTCCTGAATTATAATGAAGCTTGATTACTCTGAACCCAGTGATGCTCAACACCCCCCAAGAGAGCCCTTAGCTCTTTGATCTGCTCTCTGTGCCCCTCTTTCACCCGTGGATGCTCCATCTCTCTGTTAGAGCTGAATGATGGGATGCAATAGGGAAATACGGACCTGTGAGTCCCCACATCTCAGCCTGTACCACTATGATGGTGTTTCCCCACATATACTAATCTTAACTGGACAGAAAACAGTCTTGGGAGAATTATTAGGCACTCTACTGAAACTACCACCTCTCCCTCATGCGCTCTAATCCTTTGCTTATACATAGGTTAGAAACATGTTTTCATTGCATTTTGTTATGCTCCCTACAATAGCCCACTGAGAAAAAGCAATAAAAGGAAACTAAACACTCATTTAAGCCTCCAATAATGGGAGGATGGGATCATTACCTATATTGCTATTAGCCCACACACCTTAATTACTTCACATTTCACTCTTTCTTCAAACTCTTACAAATATCCATTACCTTTAATGAGGGCTGGAACACTTAAACCCAGCCATAACTCAATACTTGGTCACTTGTCTCACAACTACAGTTAACTTCCACACTCTGACGCAAAGCTATGCAATAGGTCAGATTTTTAGGACCACTTATCCTTAAATTTTCCCCTAGGGCTGCTGTTTTACTGCTGCATTAGTATATTAGAAAGAGTCTCCACTTTTGCTTCTGTATGTCTCATGCAAAAAGGTGTATAAGCCTGACACTGTCTTAAAGCAAAAGACCCAGGCCAGGAAAGGCTCAAGTTTTTGTATTCAAGATTCTGAATTGAAACAGAGTCACGTGGCAAAGTTGGTGTTAAAAATCTGAGCTGAGATCTCAAAAGCCACACTAGTCACAACACAGGCTCTGCTTTTAAGTAGACGTGAGACAAAATTAAACTGAGAACTCAGATGCTGAAGGAAGGGGTGAAAATAGGGATGCCTTTTTCCTCACGCAGTTTTTCTCTGGAGCCAATTTTTGTTTTAAAAGTGATGGCTCTATTGCCAGGAGCTCAGAGAACTCCTGAAAAATCAGTGGCTATGGGACAGGTAAGAGAAACCCAGGTCCTCAGGGGACGGAAATGACACTGATCGGTCCTGTACTCAACCATGCCAGGTAAGACAGCATCCACTGGGTACCCCCAGTCCAAGTTTCTAGGAGTTCTTGCCCACCACCCACTTAAACATGACTCCTCCAGCTAATTCTATTACACTGTTGATTCAAGAGAATACACAAGCAAGAGTCCCTTGCTGAAGTAGCAGCTGAAGAGCAGAAGAAAGTTGGGGAAGTGAACTAAGGGGTTCCAGTCCTGATAAATCAAGAGCTGATACACTGATGCATTCACAAAGATCTGTCTAACTCTCTGAATAATCTCAGAGACATCATGGTTCTCAATATATTGAAAATGGATCCTTTGCGGATCCAACAGGATTAATCACAAGCTTCAAGTGAAGCGTATTTTAAATATCTAGCTGATTCATGCTCATATGGACTGAAAGATCTGCTCTGTTAGCTATCAGTCTTATAGAAGGGTGGGGTGTTTCTAAAGAAAATACTACATAATAATTAACTGAAACCCTGAACTTCCACCTTTTGGTGCAATTTACCCTGTCATTTCCATTCCAGACTACACAAAAATTGTGTTTGCTTAGCTAACAAAACCATTTAAAGCCAAGCATTCCCCTTGCTTAGGGTTCAGACAAATCTCCTTTAGTTCAATTTTATGTGTCTAGGTAAGCCCTGTTATCTGCAGCAAGCTATCTCTCAACATGCCAAACACATCTATTAAACCACAGTAGCTCAGTTACTGTTACCTTGATGCTCAACAATCTGGTACCAGTCCTTGAGAAACTCCGGAGATCAGCAGACACATTGCAAAACTCCAATCTGCCTTTCAAAGTCTTCACCACTTTGCAAGCTGTCAAAATCTTTGTCATCTTGAAAGTTGCTGATCGGTAACTAAAGTTTAAAGAAAACAAGTCAAAACAAAAATCTGCTTGGACGTGTTTCTTCAAGATTTGGCACTGACAACGTACTCTTGCAGATTACAGGGGAAGACAACCGAGACACAGCGGGTGCACTGGACTGACCGTACAGCACTGCCCTACACCTTCCCATTTATTCTGTCGCTAGAAGTCTCTGGTGCAGCCCCACCTCCTCCCACCCCTCCTTGGAGGGGTGCTCACTTAGACACCCTTGCAACGCTTTCCTTTGGGTTTGGTCTCTGAGCACTGCTGTAGGGGTTGCACCACAGGCCAGACACAAGCTCTGCCTGACAGAAGACAGCAAAACCTGGTTAGAGAAATCACACTTGCAGCAACAAAGACAGTCCTCATGCTCTGAAACAAACTTTACATTTCAGTAAGAGACAAGGAACAGCACCACTTGTTCTCCCAACAGTACGTGGTCTCAGCAAATTAAGACAGTCTATTCATAGGATGCTTCTGAGTGCTCTCCAATGCGTGTCTGGGGTTCACGCATTAGCTAGTGTGACAGCCTGTGACTGCTTACAAGCACACTTGTACTAAAAGTAAAGTGGGAAGACTGATCTCTGTGGAAAGCTATAGTCTTTTTACACCACCACTAGAAGCTCTAGCACAGGTCCCAAAGTGTTGCCCCCCTCCCTGAATAAACGGAAGGGATACCACCAGGAAAAATAAATGGCTGCAAGAGAAAAACATCTTTTGGTAAAATTTCAATGGACAATAGCTGAAATAGGGTGAAATGTTCCATATGCTATTTCCTAACTGACTACAGACCTTTGTGACTGTCACCCCTACACTATAATCTTCAAAAAGAATCATGTTCCTCGTTAGCCAAAGATGAAAGCTGTGGGAGAAGCATGGACATCATTATTCTTCAAGAACTAAAATGATGAAGCATCTTTTGAAACCTAGATGATCAAAGTTTCAATTAGCTGAGAGAAAAAAAAAAAAGCTGGACATATACTGCCATGAAGTGGTATGTATTAGATGACCTTTTCTAATTACCAGTAGTAATTACCAGACCAGGACTTCTTTGTATACCGTGGTTTGAAGTTAGTCTAAATTGACACCAGTATCACATGAAAATATTTCATTATAGCGCCAGCTTGAACCATCATGCACATAATAAAAGACAGAGAAGAGAGCACCATGGGTTTGGGAACCCTCTGTGATGTGGAGAGCTTGGAACTTGGAAAAGAAACACATGGTAAAGGTCCAAACCCACATGATTGAAAGAGGCAGAGATAGGGTGGAAGATAGACCGGGCATAGAGGAGAACACTGCTTTAACATGAGCTTTGTAAGTGTGCAGCTGGGAGAAGTCAAGCCTGGTAACTTGAGTGTGGTTTAGGAAATACATAGCCATTTTTCCTACAGCAAGACAGCTGACAACAATTCTGATTCATAGAAGAAGCTTGAGAGACATGGATTTCACTTTCTTCAAACAAAATAAATACATGGAACTGGGAAACATTTTAGTTAGCTATTCCTCTTTTTGCATGGCTCTAGGATGTAGTGATTCAGGTTGGAGATACACATAAGAGACGTACAGAAAACAAAGGCACACTTATAAGTGAACAGACTGCAAAGACCGATACTAGAAAGGTCACCTTAATATACAAACATGCACTCACACATGAAATTCAGAAGCCAGATTTCTTCTAAAGTCAAATTTCACATTATGTTAGCTTTACACTGCCACAAACGTCATACATAGCATTTGGAAGGTTACAAGCACTGCAGTTTGTTACAGCTATTCTCCAACGGGCAAATTCTGCACTCTATTTTACTCTCTACTGACGTCAGGGAGTTACTCAGGGCCCTGTTACTCCCCCCATCTCATGTGGCAGTTGTATATTAAGAATGAAATGCTCCAGGGGGGGAACAACAGGCAAAAATCTACTTTCCTTCATCACCTCCACAGCAAGGATGGCCCCACTGACTTCTGCTATAGATTTGACCTTGCTGTCTTCCCTTTTTTCATTCATGTTTTATTATCAAAATTGGTTAAGCCCACCTCAGATCTTCTGAGATTAGGAAGGTTATCCCTCCAATGTAAGAACCACTTTCATTTTCAATGCTTCCACCATCATGGAGGAAACTCCCTCGGCCAAAACCAGTAAAAAACATCCAAGCTATTTGTCTCACTGCCAATATGCTAAAAAGAGGAGATGAACTGTTGACTCTTTAAGGCCAGAAAATGTATCAGGTATTCCTGAGAGAAGCCTCAGTTTAGAAAAATCTGTCAACATACAAACAAGCCTTCTGTGGTTTGGAGAGATCGTAAGTATGTGCTTTGCTTAACATAAAGACCTTCAGAAGAGGCAAAATAACTAGGAAACAGGGAATCAACACTGGAAAAGAAACCAACCATAAACAAGTGGAGAAAGGGGAGCAGAGGCCAATGGTTTTATGGAGACGCAACCATTCTGCACAAGCTTAAAACCTACCTTAAAACTTGCAATGGTGTGATCCCTTTGGGAAAGACAATTTGGGCAGGAGCTCTGGAGGAACGACACATAACAGAAATCAGGAGTGTAAAGCCATGAAGGTAGAAGATTCACTCAGAGAAGAACAGTTCAAATACTGAAGGGAGAAAGGGGAAATACAATAACAAGGTCTTAGACTTGGCATAGCTGTTTAGAGAAAGGCAGACTGCCTTTTGTTTCATATTCATTTACACTATATTGTACACAGGGAGGGAGCAGGACAAGGAGAGCAAAATACTCATTGAAACAAAGAGGTTTTTCTTACTGTTTAAGAAATTAAATTCATCACACAGCTCCACTGTACCATATAAATCAAACAAAATCAGTGGTCTGTGGCTTCGTAAATCCCCAGGCTCAAGATATCCAAAGAAAGCTAAGTGCCTACATTTTCAGGGGCTTAAAACAAACTGCTTGATTTTCAGAAGAGAAGCGTTCAGGCCACTGGAGGCCCTGCTTAGGTACCCCAGGACTGGCACCCCAAAATAAAAGCTCCCAAAGCCACTCACCACAGCTGGGAAGCTCTGCTATAAGCAACCAAGCTATGCAGGATTTTTCATTTTCAAGTCCTCTATAAAAAGCACGAGATCATTCTGTTCTTACTTAAAAGACAAGAGATCAGGGCCATTTTGTGGGCACGTTATCACAGGTTCATGTCAATGCAATTCCGAAGTAGCTGTCTCCAGCTCAGCAGAGCTCCAGTGGCATAAGTCTCCCCTGGATTGGTATCAGCATAAAAAGCAGCCCAGATTAATTGCTTGCACTCTTCTTCTTGTAGCTGAGATCAGAGAGGAAGTGTTTCTCTCCCCAGGTGTCTTTTAGATTCTTTTGGAAATCTCTCCTGCCATCTGCCAGCTTGTGTCTGATTTCTGACCATCCCATCTTGCCCCGATTAAACACATTTCAAAAATATTGAGTGGAAAAGCAGAATAGTCGAAGGTGCCAGCAAAACCAAAATTTTCTGCTGCCACAGAGAACAAGACAAATACTCTCCTCCATCCCTATGGCCAGCAGAAAAGCCCACAAAATTACTTGGAAATCTTGTCTTCCATTTCAAGATAAACTCCGCTTTCTTCCTAAGGAGCTTATAGTACGAGTTTTGAAAGAACTAAAAAACATTAAGACTTTACATGTTTTCTAATCAGGTGTTAGTTTATCAAGTGAGATCACTGCAGTGGATATAATAGTAAGTTTGAACTAGATAACATTTTCTGTTCACAGCATATTGCCAGCAACTCTATCAAACTCCATTACCTCAGAATTACCTCAGAGATCATACCTTTTTTTTTTTTTTCAGCATGTGGAGGGGGAAATAAACTGAAGTTATCTTGTTCACATGCAAATGAACTAACAGCACCCAGGCATCCCCTATCACCTGATCCTCTTGGATTGCTGCAGGGTAGAAATCAAGCTCAGTTACACTTTCAGATCTGCTGCTTTGAGACAATCATCTCAGATTAAATGAAGCATTTCAAGCAAAACCCACAATGTTTAGAAAACATGGTAATTGCGATACAAAGTGCAACAAGACAAGAATTTCAAACCTAAGTCTGATCTTCAGTTGACTACATGTAAAGAAACTGAAAGGAGTAAGAATCAAGTGCAAGTTTTATCCCTCAGCTCTCCTGAATTCTGTTACTTAAGCCACAGCCAGAATGTGGGGGGTTTTCCCCATAGTTTGTCCTTTTTTAGAGGAGGTCTGGAGAAAAGTGTATTTTAAATTTTGATGGGATAGGTCAAAATGCAGTTTTCAAAACAGGATGATACATTTTGATTCACCCTTATCAACTCAAATGATTGTACATCCTGACATTTTCCTTCTTCCTGAAGTCCAGCCAAACAGTGGCAGTTCATTATTAGAGAACTTCAGTCTTCATATATGAAGCAAAAAAGGTTTGCAGATGTGACAAGAAAAATTTAAGACATGGTTTTGACATCAGCACAGAAGATAAATTTTAAAAAGTTATATTTCAAATTACAGCAAATTCAAGTCTTCCCAGATCCTACATTTTTCCAGAGAGAAATTCTGCATTAGCAGAAATTGATGGTTTCATACATTCATTTAGAATTTCTGGACAGCTAGAAATACTGGCTATGTCCACTCTGCCTGCACAGATTAACTCTCTAGAATTCACACACAGAGATAAAAGTTTTGTGGAAGCATCAGATCTCCTCTGTGTGTCCAGCTCAACAGCACACCTCCTTGGAAGACAAGCTTGGCACTGCTCTGCAGTTGGGAATTCCTATAACATAGTACACATCCTCAGAGATGTAACTGAGAAAGGTCATGGAACCTGGCAGAACAACACATGCAGGTTAGTATGAAGCATGATTTGGGGGAATGGCTAATCCATTCTGCAACAGCTGGGATCTGACAGCTCCTGCCAACTGGTACCTTGACAGAAGCATATGACAGATTACATATATATGATATAGATAAGGAAAAAGATCAAAGACAAGCCATAGCAATCCCTCTTCCCTTTCGAGTAAACAGCACACATTTGAGCCTGTATGCTCTCTTATTGTTTCAGAGTGCCTTCATGTGGCATAAACATTGATAAACACTTTCTTTGCTTGCCTAACGTAGTGACAAGCCAAATAAACCTTATTAAAAAACCACCTGCTTGATATGTTTGATTCCTCAGAGGTGGAAAGACTGGGTGTTACCCAAAATGCCAAGCATTGCCAATTGTTGAATTTTCTTTTACTTATTATCCTATCACAGGCCTGAATCCATTTGGATAAAACTGTGAGCTTTCATCCTCCTATTCCAGTTGCAGATAAGCATAGAAAGGATATGAAAAATAGCCCTAATAAACTAGACTCCACCCTAAACTTTTTTCTACTCTGAGCTTCCCAAAGAATACCAAATTGCTTTTAAGCTAATAAAGGACAGGAACGACAGGAACTCAGGTGATTTATTATTTTAGAAGGAAACAATTCCAAGTGAAAGTACAGGAATTAAAAATGGACTGCTCTCAGCTATCCACTGTGCCTTTAGAGGTGTCCTCTTGCTTGCAGCTTGTTTTTCATCCAACTCAGTGCCTTCCTAAGAGGCAATCTGCCCAGTCCTCTCTAGTCCCTTGTCCCTTCTACCCTAAGACCTGGATTTTGTTCTCATCTTTCCACAACTTCTCTGCATGAGTACCATTCTCCCAGCTCCTTGATGTGACTTTCCCGCTGCCTATACTCCTTGCGTCCTGAAAGCTGCTCTCCCTTGAGCACAGTTCAGAGGAAAGAAGTCACCCTCCCTGTCTACAGAAGTTCAGTTCCCCCCATTACTGCTCACTTTCGGGAAAACAGCAAAAAGTAAGAATGAAAAAATCAATTGTCGTGTGGTTTGTTTTGTTTTTTTTTTTTATTTTCTGTGGGTCCTTGCTCACAGAAAACATGCATTTCAGATCTAAGCCCTGAGCCAACATAAACTAACGGAAAACACAATGAATTTGAATAAGATGCGTAAATCTGAGGTTGGTGAGGGCTTGAGACCAAATGCAAAATTCAGCCTGTTCTTTCCTCATGGCTCTTTGGCTGACAAAAGCCCAGTCTGAAGAAAACATGGATACATTTGTACTTTCAGATGGAAAACACAGTAACTATAACTTGAAACACCTTCCTAATTCCGATTGAATGCCACTTTTTGTTTGGGAGTCTAAACAAACAATAAAGTGTAAAAATATGTTTTAAATAGAGTTGCTCAAAATCTGATTTTATGAAATACTGCAAGTAGTATTTGCAGAACTTTTTTTTTGTTGTGCTTAGAGAAACACATTTTTCTTCTTTTAAATTAAAATTCTCCTTCTATTCTTTGTTTGTTTGTTTGTTTCCGAAACACAAACCAAAACGCAAATTTCAATTAATAAAAAAACCAAACATTCATTTTGGTATTTTAATTGAAATGTCAAAAGGCATCAAAATCAAACTGAGATGCAGTTTCACTTTTCTGCAAAAATAATAGTTCAGTCTAGCTGACAGCTACTAGTGATTTAGTTCTGCAAAGCAAATATGTAGCTGTGGAAACAGACCTTCATGCCCAATGCACAGATTTATAAAATGAAAGAAATGTGCCTCAAAACAACCAAAGTATCCAGGAGCAGCAGCAAATACCAAAGGGATTCAGGATACAAAAGTGCTAACGATCAATCAACAGGCCCTCTGACAGTTTCAGTTAACATCTTATATGGTAGTTTTTTTAAAAGCTAATAAAGACCTTTCATTTTGCAAAAGGAAAAAACGCTGTACCAAAAGCTGTGGAAGACGGCTTTAAAAAACAAAACCAAACAAGGTTAATTTCTTGTTAATTCTGAATTGTCTACCTTGGCATCTCCCTTCTTTTCCAAATTTTGTGTGTAAGCAGTAATCAAGACAGCCTTTTGACAACTAAAGTTTATATATGCTTGACAACAAGACTGTTATGTATCTATTCTCAGGTTAGAGAAAATCCATTTTCAAGGAAATTAAAGTTTTCTTTAAGGTTTGAGCAGCCCAGGGTATAGTCACCTGCTGTCTGGGATATGGAGCTCATGCTTCACCCAAATTTGACAAAGATAAGGCTCTTATCTTCAGCAAGAAAAAAAGAAAAAGAAAAGAATCAATGTCTTGAGAATGGGTCAAATTCCATTGCCACTGGGATTAGCAGCTCCCCTTAGATCAGCTGACTCAGAAGAAATATAGAAAACCCTTGCAATCTCTGAAGGAGATAGACATTATTCCAAAAAGCCAATTTCTGAAAACCCTTAGTTAGCAAAAACTGCGTGCTGCCAGAAGAGTGTTTCCCAAGGGGTGATAATGGCTATACAAAGTGCAGTTTGCTCCCAGCGCCAACACCTGAGACACAACTCTTATTTTCATGTTGATGCAACCAAGGGAAACTGGCCCCAGGAGTCTTACAGCTCCCCGACAGGAGTCTGCAATGTCTGACTTCAGTCCAGAGCAGAACTCTATTTACTGGAAAATGTTTGGAGGCAGCAAGGTTTTTCATTCCCCAACACTTCCTAAAAAGACATTTTTACAAATGGGGGCCAGGATTATGAGTCATCCCTTTTCCCTTGGGATTCCTTGAGGCTCATATATTCCGATGGCTTGTTCCCAGTGGAACCAGCCCTAAAAATGGCTAAACTGGCATTACAAAATCAAGCCAAATCAAAAGGGCTACACACTGTTTCAGCCATGCTACACATTCTTTACACAGCTTAACAATAATGTGACCTTACAATGCAAGATTATCTGCATTTGCTCAAGATTCATCTTATGCTTGCTTCCTTCTGTGGCAGTTCTATCGTGAGTGAACATTTGATAGATTATTGTACCCCAGTGTGTTTGCTGTAGCAAAGGAAAACAAAATTGACTTGCCATTGATTAGACTGTAAATAAATAGGCTTTTATCTAGAATGAAGGCTACAACATAAACTGTCCCTCAGCTGCTAATTTATGTGTATAAAACTGTATGGGCATTCACACAGGCACACATTGTGTTCACTGGGCAGTTTTGTTATTTTTCTTTGACTTGATGCTCCATTTTTCCAAGTCAAATACAACTTCACCAAAATCCAAACTTCTATGACCAAACAGCTTTCATAAGCATTTTGACCAGCAACAGACCATTTGGCCCAAGCTTCTTGGGGAACATCTACATAAGATCTTGGCCAGATCCATCACACACTAACCTGTGGTCTGTGATCTCAGATGTACAACTAGAGAGACCCAGAAGGGAAGTAAGGAATTGAGTAAAGAAAGAAAGCATCCATCAGAAGAAATAAGCACCAGATCACAAGAGCATGTTATAGACATATATATTTCTTAGAACAGATTTTCACACTAGGCATTCTGAAATACAATTTACAATAATTGTCCCACCTGCAGGACAGCTACCTGTTCCCTGGACTACAAAAAAACCCAGATAAAACAGGCTCATTGTTCCCAGCACATTACTGGGTCATGCCTAAAGCTAGGCTCATTTTGAGCAAAAAAGCAGATTCACTGAAACAGTGGAACACATGATGAGTCCCAATGATTAGCTTATGAATTAGTACCTTGAGTATTTAGGTAAAGTATCATCTTCCAGCCTTATTCAATGACGCTTGTCCTGAGCAGAAATACTCTACTAATAATATGCTCTAACATTTTTTTTTGCTGCAACAGATGTCATAATTCAGTGACGGGATGTGTAGAAATGTCTCAGAGCTGCATCAGGGAAGGTTCAGACTTGACATTTGGAAGCATTTCTCTATGGAGAGGAAGGATCAAACACTGGAACAGCTTCCTAGGGAGATGCTCAATGTCCCAAGCCTGTCACTGTTTAAAAGGCAATTAGACAATGCACTTAATAATATGCTTTAAATTTTGGTCAGCCCTGAAGTGGTCAGGTGGTTGGACTGAATGATCATTGTAGGTCCCATCTGGTTGAAGTATACTTTATGAGAAGATACAGAAAGTTTTTTACAGAAAGCTTCTTCCCTAACTTCAACAGAATGAAAGTGATTCAGTCTTCCCTTTGCTATAAATATACAAAGAAGGAAACGCACAACATTTATCTCTGGTCTAGTTTCTTACCCTTTAGCACCAGTCTATGCAGTGCTAGATGTTCGCGGTTTTGGTGGCAGGGGGAGTTAACGTTTCATAGGTGTTAACTTAACATGGCCTTGGTCTCTCACCATATATATAGCATCCATGATCAATCAGCACTTTCCTTGTTGCTTCATGCCTGGTGCTCCAGATTGGAAGGATTTGCAAAATTTGTTTGTCTTGTTTCTTCTCCTCACTCCTATTATTTTTATTTTTTTTCCTTCCCATAGTTACCCTGGAGGGAAAAAAAGTTATTCAAAAGCTTTGGCTGTTGTACACTGGGCTGATACTGAAGTATTTGCTTTAATTTACAGATTGATATGCATTAGGCAGATACATGCCTGAGGATGGAGATCTCTCTTTAAATATCACAGCAAATTCTTGCTATATGACTTCGCAATGTCATTTAACAAGGAAGGAGGAGAAGGGACATGATTTTGACTGTCTGAAAAACACTTCTAAGGCAAGAGAACACAGAATTTTGAAGAAGTAATTGATGCTGTTCAGGACTTTAACCCCAGAACTCCAAGACTGTCTATTCACCTGGTATTTTTATAACAGTAAGGAAAATTTGTGAGTGTATTAATTATAAGACTATATCATACACCACAGGGATGTAAGAAACACTTGATAAAGTTTTATACCCAGCAATACATACTGCTGTACTTCAACAAATGCAGCCCTTTACCCTAGATTCTTCCATAGCAAAGTCCCCAGAAATAGGCTCCTCCCCACAAAGACCACTGGGCTTTAAGAGAGCTTAATGCTTTTGAGCAGGGGCTTTTATTAAACACGCCTTAAGACAGGGACACAGCCCCAGCAGGCGTGTGAGTGGGACCAGCGCCATAGTTTCTGGGTGCAATTAGGTTGCCTTTTCCCTGAGGATATTCTGTGTTGTATGTCCCCATCACTAATTTCACTCTGACACTCCTGTTAAGTAGGGTTTAAATTTATCACCTATGTATCCAAAGGCAGCATGGTCCTAGTTCTTCACTCATTGGAAGAAGGACAGATCTCAAATACTGAACCATTTTGTCTCATTCAGCCTCAGGAAAGACAAAGCAGACGATAACTGAGGAAATTAAGGGAGAGCCCATTCATTTTGATAAGGCCAAGGTAACACAAGATGCTTTTCCTTCTCCCTCTAAGCATACAGACCTTCCCCCCATGAGAGCACAGCAACTAACCACAGAGCTAGAGACACCAAAAAGGCCTGTCCAGCCAACGGTCCTCCAACAGTCCTCTGAACTGGACAGTTGGGACAGTGTCAATATCAGTACAGTACTATCAGAAAAAAACCAAAACACCCTCATCTGTGAATTTGCTTGGCCTAGCCCCACGAGAGTCAAAGCTGGGGCATGAATATATCAAATATACACAGGGGGGTTTAATGCCTACTAATTAAGAGCTCTAAACACAAGGTTTAGTGTTCAGATAGTTAACTTCATGAACAGATGTGGTTACAATATTATCAGATTTTAGTAAAATGAGAAAATTGTAAAGGAGATTAGTACAAATCTATTTGCTTTCCTGTACTAATTAAAGTCATTTAAATACTTGGTTTTCCATCTTTATCCACTGCCATAAAAAAACCCAAATAAATTATATTCATTAGTTTCCACTCACTATGGATTCCATCCCGCTACAATCAAATATAACAAAAGCAATCATAAACTACCACATTCAGAGCAATGAAATTACACTAACCTTATAAAAATACCCAAGACCTGAGTACAACTGGAAAATTTTCATTTCATGTCTTTGATCACAGGGGTCTCAACAACAGCGTGTGCTTAACACAGCAAAGATGTGGAGTTGTCTTTTATGGGCCACATGGTCAAGAAGAATCACAGAATCATAGAACAGTTTGGATTGGAATGGATTTTAAAGATCATCTAGTTCCAACCCCCTGCCAAGTTTGACATTTCTGACTTAAGGGAGGAAATAAGGCTTGAAAAATACAGACTCCTCAGAATCAGGAGCACTTAAAAAACACATACCCATACAGTGAGGTGTCTGAGATCACTGGCTTTTATCATCCATGGTAAGCTGATGTGTTGTCTGTGAAAATCTAGTTCAAGTCTAGCCCAGGGTTGTTCAAATATGGAAGAAAAATACATTGAAGTGCTGCTGTGTCTGAACAACTGATGTTACTGCATCCACTCCCTATAACACAGGCTTTTTACAAGCATAATCTCCACCTCAGACAGCTGTCCAGATATCAGATGTATGCCTTATTGCACAGGAGTCTCTCAGTCTACAGAACAGGACTGCCAAGGCTGATACATGAAAGCTGAAGCAAAGGAGGAGGTAACTATTTGAAGCATTAGCACCTGAAGTACCACAGCAGAAAAAAAAAAGAAAAAAAGAGTTCTCAGACTCTTGGAGGTGAGAAAGCTTATTGAGAGACAACTTTGTAAAGAGGCACTGCTGAATTCTTCCAGGCAATGCAGAAGGGCCATGGGTAACCAGGATACAGCTTGCTGCTGTCTGAGCCTCACACAGTCTGCCTCTGAGCAGAAAGAAATCACAAACAGAAAGCACCCTTTGAACTAAGCACACAGTATTTAAAAATTATATAGTCGAAAGCGCCTATCAGCTGGTAGGTAGTTTGGATGGGAATGTTGTTAGGGGCATCATCCGCAAATGAGTGCTTTACACAAGTGTTACCTCTTTCCTGTTCCAGTCAGGGAGTCAGCTAGTCATGCACTCCTGCAATCATATTTAACCTTTCCAGCCAAACTAATTCTCTCACTCCTTCCCTTTGCCCATAGCAATCTCCCCAACAGATGTGGCACACTGAAGAGCGTGCTTTGAAGAATTTGGAAGCTCATTTTGGGCAGCATGGGTCTGATTTCCATTATCAACAGCAGAAGAAATTGGTCTCAAGCCATGAATTTGGAAAAGACTCAAACTTTTTATTTTGTTAATTCATGCGAGGCTTAAAACCTTTACCCATTCAAATTTCTGGCTTTGCCCCAGCCCTGACCCTTACCACAACACCTCATCCTGTCAAAATATACTCTTTTCATTAGAGTTCTGACCCTAATACATTTACCTGCACAATCCAGCAGGTAGAACAGCCATACTGGTACGCTGTGACAGATTCCAGTTTCCCCTTTATGACCATCCTCTCATTATCAGCTTCCTACAACAGATGAACTGTAATTTCATAGACACAAGAAGATTCAATAACTGGGTGGGAGAGGTTAGGAAGGGCTGCTGCTTCAGTAGCAGAACCCACAGGAAAAAAATAAAATCCAGAAGATTTTGGAAGAAATATGGAGAGCTGTGTTTAAGCATCTGCCCAGTATCAACTATGAGTACAGCTGCAGCTAGGGCAATTCAGACTGCCTTCTACTGCCAATTCTGCCTTTTTTCCAGGGAAATGGGTTCCATGAGAGGCAGCTAAAGATGTGATAAATCTCTGTTTTAAGGTACTATGTTCCTTCTGTTGGGACAGCACCCATTTTGATAACATTAGCCACAGTGCTCTCTAGTAAATGTCCCTAACAGCATTTCCATCCATCCTGACAGTCAGCTAATATATACTCTCTCCAAATTTGCAAATGATCACGAGGGGGGATCCTTTCACTACTTGCATCCCCTCTAGAAAAGTCATGATCCTTTTTAGAATCCTTTTCAGGCTTCTAAAAAGTGCAAAATTAATAATAACCAAAAATCACCCAAGCAAGATAAGGAATGTGAAATTCTTTATGTTTTGGCCGTCACCAGCTTTCAAACTCACCATGCTGGAAATGCTGAAATGCTCTGGTGTTATGCTCACCCTTTTCCCTCCACATGCCTAAAATAATACATATGGGACACTTCAGTCATACTGCGCCAAGGCTGAAGAATATATAGGCACTAAAGCCACTCCTGTTGGCTGCTTTGTGTTCATAATCCATTCAGCACAAGACAAGCTCATGAACTTCATGGCTTGAGCACAGCACTGCTGCTGACCAAACGAAGGAATTTCTGTTTTCACACTTGCTTTTTCTCCTGCCTCTTGGATAAGGCCTGCCAGTGAGGGCCACATCAATGTATCTTTAGTCATTCAAACTGGAACCAACATCACCTAATCCAGCCAAGTAAACACGTGATAATCTGCAGATGTTTTAAGTGGCAGAAATCTACACCCTCCTAAATCCAAGAGCCTTCTTTGGGAAGGCTCCCTCCTTGTGCACCAGGTTTCTTCTTGTTTGCATTGTACACTGTTTTGAAAACTCCTTGAAAGGAAAAATTAGAGAGTGAGAAATTAGAAATGAGTTAATTGCAGAACAGACTCCTTGAGGAGGAATACCTTCAGTGTAACATGTACATCTATACTCTGAACAATTAATTTATTTTCCTTTGATCTGCATTGTAAGAGAAGTCACAAGAAAGCAAACAGAGATGGAACATTATTCTTACAAGGCAGGAAGCCATGAGGTTGAGAATGTAGCAAGGAAATTGCCCCTTCGCTTTGAGCAACACTATGAGTTGCCAAAATATTTTCAGCCCTTAACAGCTAAGTTTTAAAAAGCCCTTCTGAAAACAAAACCACAGCAAAATATATAAAATGCAAGGAGAGCAAGAAACTCTCTGGCATACAGCAAGCTCTGTTCCTGTGTTCCAGGCACCAATCCATTGAGAGATGTCACTCTCTGGAGAAGAAAGCGTGGTGCTGTCCTCCTGGCTCTGCTAGCATGGCTTGTGGCTGAGTAACATGCAGCTGTGCTGGGCCCGTGCCAGCCAGGATAAGTCCTCCCTCTGAAAGCTTGGGCACAACAGCTTGCCTTTTTTTTAAGGGGAAAAAAAAAAAAAAGCAGCATGCAGAGTTAGTTATGGACACATCTGAGGTGGAAAATGGCGTTCTCTAAGGTCAGGTGCACATCCATGACTGTGTTTCTGCAGTGTTTTAGTCACGGGCCATCTCCATCCTCCTCTAAGTTCAAGGTAACTCCAAGCCTAGCTTCACCCCCTAGCTTCACAAGAAGCGCCCAGCTGCATTGGGGCATACCAGATGTTGAAGTATTTGCAAAGAGCCATTCTGAACACCCAAAACAGGAGAAAAAGAGTTCAAGAGAAGTTCACAGCTTATTAGCCTCTGGGGTATTCAACAGGAGACAGAAATCTATAGAAAAATAGGTTCATTAGGTGGCACTACACATTTATAGGGGGGCAAGATTTAAAGCAGTTTATTTAGAAACTGTCTCAGGGCTTCAGTGTACCGACACTGTTAATTACAGCTATTACTAGCACAGGGATTGTGTTAGGTGACACTAATGAATACCTGCCTCTTGTAGGTGTGTGACTCACTGACTCTACCTGCAGGGGGGAAGGTTGTCTGTAAGAGGATCTGTAAGCTACAGGAAAACTTCTAGGATACCAGTTAGGAGTATTTTGGGCTGAAATTGAGACACAGATTTTTTCACAGCCCATTTCTGAGGAGAAGGAGACTGACCATGCACTACCTGCTCTGACTTGTTTTGCATCAGAATGGAAATACCTCCTTCCCCACCTCCTGCCTTCCCTTTTGGATCTGAAGTCTGAAAATGCTGGCCACAGCATTCATTAAATGGATCCATCTCTACCCAGCTTCCCCAAAGGAGACAAGAAAGTCTGAAGAAATCCCTCCTTAGAGACAGCCACCACCTCCCTCTCCAATGATAGGAAGAGCCACAGAAACACAGCAGTCAGCAGCAAGTTTAGCCAGGGCAGGGGACAGGAATCAAGGTGAGCAATCCCAATGGGAAATCCAGGACTAGTGGTCTTCAGAGAGCTGCAGAGTGATGGGTGCTCCGAGAAAGCAGATACCTGAAACCCACCAGAACATCAAACCCGAGACCTGACAGCACATATTTACTGACCAGAACAAATCTAGACAAATCTATTATCATAAAGGTGGATTTAGAGAACGAATATCACGATATTGGGACAGGTGCCAAAGCACTGCTAGATCAGAACAGATTTTGCAATTTTGCCTGGGTGTCCCAATTGCTGATGTGATAGACGACCAAGACTTTAGTTCCTTCAAAAACATGACACCCAATGGTTTCCCAAAAAATCACTTGCACATGAGCAATAGCAGAATCCATTATAAAGAAGAGGTAAAAGGTACCTTCACAGGGTAGCAAATGAAACAACAGGGTCCTTTTAGCACCCCTCAGAGTCCTTACATCACCTGTAAAGCACAATTTTATTGCTCAGTGTCAAAGACCCTGATTACTGCCACCCCAAACACACAATAGCTAAACAAAAAAGTCTACAGTCATGCTTGTGCACTGCTCATCCTGTAGACATGCAAAGTGAATGCAGGAACAGACAGATGTCAAATAGAGGGTCAGGGTGAGCAATCAGCCATACCCACATCATGTTTTCATTGGTGATCATATCCAATCCTCACACTGAACTTTAAAGACAAAGTATTAAGGATGCAAGTGCCCTAAGCAGAACTGCATTAGTCATTACTAATTAGCCAAGCAAAAGAAATCTGACTTGATGTCAGTCGTGTCCAGGGATCAAAATGCATCAACAGCTCAACAAACCCTACCGTCTTCCAAGATAACCTCATCACCAAAACAGAGTGCTTCATCCATCTCTCAGCAGTTTCCTGTCTGGTTTTCTTTGCTCCTGCCTTACTGATCTCTTCCTCTCAATGAGGCCTGCTCTCCAATCTCTTCTCTTTCATTTGCTGAGAAAGGATGGATTTCCATTGCATCCATTGTTGATATCTTACAGCCCACAAAGAGAAGAAAACTGCAAAATGTCACAGAGCATTGTTCCATGCATTTCTGCAAAGTGTTCAGGCCTGATGCACAGAACCACTGATCTCTTCTCACTGCTCACGACAGAAAACAGACATGCATCCTGCACTGGGCAGTGCATAGCCACTTTCTGTGCTCAGGTCTCCTCCAGCTTCTTGCCTGTGGGACAGGGGCATCTAGTGGCTGAGCTGCCAAAAAGCAGGGTAAAGCCACAGCAACAAGTCGCAGCTACACTGCAATTAGCTTGGCAGTTGGTAGCTTAAGTGGGAGCCAGCTGCTGCCAACATGGAGACAGATCAGCACAAAAGTGCTAGGCTATTAACTGCTCTACCCAGGTTAACGTGTCATAAAGCAAAAGATAAGCACATAGTATCAGACAAAATTCTGCAATACCACCTTTCATGTCTGATGCTGAGACAGCACATGAGCAAACACGCACAATGTCTCATAACACAGTCTCCTAACTCCCAGAAGTCAGTGGCTCAGGCACCTCCCATGCACAACCACAGTGATGTCTTTTTACTTGTCAACAGCTTAACTATATGAATAATCTCCTTCACCTTTGAATGCTGCTGCAGCCATTTCAGTTCATGTCTGCACCTGCCCGTTCACATCTGTGAACACTGTTCAAGATTTTACAGACACCTACTACAGCCCTTTTTAGATTTCTCTTTTCCAGCCTGAATAGTCCTAGCCTAGCTACTGAGTCCTTGCACATAAATCATTCCACACAGATGCTAACCTTTTTAATTTTTTTTTCGGTCTGATCAGTTCTGTAACTTGTACCAGTTCTACTTCTGCTATCCTGTTTGAGATGAGATCAGACCTAAACACATTATCTGAGATGCAGGACAGACATAATGGCATTCTTAGGTTTGTGCTCTTTTCACTTCCTAGTAATTGACTTCCTTTTGCCTGCTAATGAACAGTCAGCTTGTGTTTTCACAGACCCACCTACTACACCTCTGAGGTCTGGATGGGAATTGGTAGCTCTGAGCCCATGCAACTGTGTGCATATATGTAGCCGGGTTTTAGTGAATACCTAGCTTAATATCTGGCCACCATAAAAAATGCAGCCAGGATATGTGAGTAGTGCTCCCAGATATACTATCAATATAATCAGCTAGCTTAGTTCAGCTTCTGTGAACAGTACTCAGGCCTTGATCTCTTCACAGAGGCTGCTAAAAGAAAAGCAATCAACGCCATCTGCAACCATGCTTACTGAATATTGGAAAAAAGAATCCAATAAAATAAGACACTTTTTTCCTCTTTTGGATATCCTTCTAAAATGAAAAATTTTACTGTCCTAATGCCAAGATATAACACTTCCTTTACCTTCCAAAAACAAGTCAACTCAGCTTCAGAATGGCACTAAAATCTTCAATCTCTTAATATAGGTCTGAGGTTTTACTGGGATCAAATACAGTAAGCAATGGCTCTCATATTAAAGAATAGCAACATTTCTAGAATTACATCTGTTTTATACAGATGTAATGTTTCAGCATTACAGCTGAAACAACATCCAATATTCAAAATTGCTATCTTAAAAGAAGAAAAGGACATGTTTGACTTTGAGCTTTCATATGCCTTAGGACACTTTGGACATCAGTCCTAAACATGTAATATCTTTAGTCATGCTGCTCCTGAATAAATAATGTCTAAGAGAGGCTAATAAATACAGCTGGGAAGTTCCACACTTTTACTCTGTGCTGTCTTAAGTTTGAACACAAAGAAGCCAATGAAAAAAAAAAAAGAAACGAAAGCAAAGACAGGGAGATAAATGCCACAGCTTGGATCACATCTCTTAACTGTCCACAAAATTTTGTGTTGGAGTAGTTCTGTGAACACGCTGAGACATTCCAGGGGTGATTTGTCAGGAGGTAAAAACTACTGCCCAAGTACTTTGCCAGTACAGTTTTTCAGGATATTCTCACACATAGTAAGGATGACCATGTTCTGAGGAGCATTTCCACACACAGATCCCCTTTTCTATCTGACAAGGCTATGAAGGATGATGCCTTATTCTTGCTCACTGCCCTCCCTTACAGACAGCATGCAGTCACAAAGGCAGAACAAGCAACACTCACATTTATAATTATGGGATTACTGGTCAAGGCCAGGCCAAGCCCACAACATGAGGGCCACTGTCTGAGGTTAATCCAACCCTGAGAAGAAGCTATGGAGAGGGGCAGACGCCAAACCACCATTTTGAAAAGGCCAGTTGCAAGTCCACATCTACACTCTCCAATTTGGGCACCTGCTGACTGCAGATTAGCACTAGGTGAGATTAAAGAATTGATGGATGCCTACAGCCAGTGAAGGATGGTGAGCCCAGGAGGAGGTATCTCCTCTCAGGTAGGAGATGTTTCAGTAAGTCCTCAGGCAGGTTGCCAAGTAATCTATAAGCAGCTGTAACATCTGGCAGAAATTTGCAATTCACATCGTCACTGGAAGGAGGAGTGAGCAGAAACCCAGGCATCCTGAGGTTTTCTTCAGGGAGGACTGTGAAACATCAGCTTTATCCACATAACTAGAGAAGCCCACGAGCTACCAGTACACTAGAGATCACCAACAGCCAAAATTCAGTAAGGATTTGTCTTTTAGACAATGCTGTGGCGCAGAAAATATTACATACTGTTCTTTTCTCATAGGTAGAAAGCTTTTGGGATGCCTTTTCAATCATGAATTGGGAGTCACCTCAGAAACAGATTTTTCTAGGGCTACCTGTCAGGGGACTGTCAGGAAGGCTACTGGAGCCTGTTTTCTCACCATTTTCTCTTTCAACTCTGATAGCTCCTTCCACACAAAACTCACCTCTAGATGTGCTCTCAATAGATTTGCTTTAATCACCTTTTTGCTTCCGTGAAAGTAGCATCACCCTTTTCAGACAAAGTAAATGTACAAGCCTCACCACCACCAAACACCCAAAAAGTGACTGGGATTGTAATGGGAACACAAAAGCAGCTTTCCTCTCAAGCTCATTTCATTCTTTCATTCCCTATTCTGCATGGGCAGGTTACTAAGGATGAATTATGAGTCACTTACCTGGGCTCCTGGTGACAGCCACAGTGAGACACTCTGGATTTATCCTGGGCAGCAACAGGTCCATCAAAGCCTGAGTGATCACGACCATTTAGAAAATAACATACTGAAACATAATTCCTTGGTACAGTGGGTGAGAACAACAGGCAGGATAATTTAGGAGAAGCATCTTTAAGTGCTTCTTAAGTGCTTTTGGGAAAAAAAACCCAAAACAAACAATATGGGAGGAATCCAAGACAAAAGAAAGACTCTAAAGCTGAAATTATGTGCCTTATGCTGGAAGTTAATACTGAACTGTGCCCGGGGGAAGGCGAGCAGTGAATATTGTTTTGACCTGCAGATGGAAGGGAAGACCATAATAAAGGTTTGTGAGTTTAGCTATAAGCAGAAGAAGCCACGTTACTTTTGCTGATTCTAGAGCTGCCTCTCTTGAGTACTAAAACTGCACAGTCCGTCTCCCTGCCTTGAATGCAAGGCAATGTTGACATGATTGAAATTCTCTAAACAAGGAAGAGCTGAGCGAAAAAGGAACTGAAGGCAAACATAATTGGAATTTTGTCTTTTCTATCTCTCACTATCTTCTGCAATATTTTTTTCTTTTCTTTGAGCTCTAGTTTTACAGTATAAAATAAAGAATGGACAGATGGACTGAAAGCCAGAATCCCTTATATTATATGATTGAACCAAGGATGAATGCAGTGCCCTAATGTATTCCTATGGGTGCTCTCAATCACCGCCAAAAGGTAAATTCTTAGAGCAGCTGTTTCCCCCAAACCCAGGGAATTCAGCTCCAGATTCAAGATCTGTCTGGATACAGTCCTGAGTAACGTGCTCTAGGCGTTCCTGCTTTAGCAGGGAGTTGGACTAGATGATCTTTAGAGGTCCCTTCCAACTCTGACAATTCCATGATTCCTACAAGGGGCAACACCACAGCACTTAGACAGCCACCAAGAACTTCAAGCTCAGCCATATTCATTTGCGCTTCCCTGAGAGACACCCAGGCAAGCCTGCAGAGCTAGAAGTGCTGGGAAGACCCCAAACCACCTCTGTTGTGCACTTCAGCCAGCCAGAACCCAGCAAGGGTTCATAACCTGTCTCAGGCCTACAGGGTCAGGAAAAGTGAACTAGGCACAGTGTTAACACCAGGCGACCAGGCCTGGATTCAGAAACACTGCACACAAAGCCAATTTAACCAGATGAGTGCTACCATGTGACCAAAGGTACACAACATACGTCTGGCTGCACAGGGATCACCACCACAGGATGTCTGCAGGTAGACCCCCAACACCAGAGCACCACAGCTACGTGGCATTTGGGATGAAAAGTACTGCTCAGGCCTATGAATCACGGGGACCTTCACTGTGCTCACAATGAAGATGGGGCTCAGCCAGCGCAGGTGAGACACAGCAGCTCAGCAGAGGACAAGGAAGAATCCCTGTTCCTCATCCAGGCCCAGCCCCAGCAAGGAACTCTTGCTGCTGGAGGTCCTCAACATGTGCTCCTTGGACTGACCATCTGCCACTTCCTGCACACCACACCCATGGGGCCACCAGCCCTGCAGGACCACAAAATCCCAAGGGCCAGCTGCAAGGGGCCCCAAACCCACAGGGCCTGCAAGTCCCATAGGGCCAGGCTAACTGGACTGCACAGGGCTCCTAAACACCACAGCGCGAGCCACATGGGACCTGTAAACTGCAGAGGGCTCTTAAACACCAGAGAGCCCACCTCAAGGGGTTTCTAATTCTAGAAGATTCCCTAAACCCCAGGAGGCCAGTGCAATGAACACTTAAACCCCCAAGGGCAAAACTGCACAGCTGCCAGGACACCTCAAACCATACAGGGCTCCCTAAATCCCCCTAAGCCAGCTGCAATGAATCCCTAAACTCCACAGGGCTCCCTAAACCCCAAGGGGTCAGCAAAAAAGTAGTCCCCAAATCCCACAGTCCCACCTGTAAAGGACACCCAAACCCCACAGGACTCCCTGAGCCCCACAGGGGCAGCTGCCAGGGGACCCCAAACTGCACAGGGCTCCCTAGGCTCACTTGCCCCCCTATCCCAAGCCAGCTGCAAGGACCCCCAAACCCCACAGGGCTCCCTAAATCCCATAGGGCCAGCTGCAAGGACCCCCTAAATGCCACAGAGCTCCCTAAATCCCATAGGGCCAGCTACAAGGTCCCCTAAGCCCCACTGGGGCACCTGTCAGGGGACGCCAAACTGTACTAGGCTCCCTAGGCCCACTGGCCCCCAAGCTACCTGCAAATAATCCTTAAACCCTACAAGGCCAGCTTCAAAGGGCCCCTAAATCCTAAAGGGCCTCCCAAAAGCCCACAGGGACAGCCGAAAAGTGCCCCCAAACTCCATAGAGCCAGCTGCCGGGATCCTGCTCAACCAAGACCCCCACAGGATCCTCAGGCCTCCCCTGAGGCGGCCCGGTGCGGCGGGGCGTGGGGACCGGGAGCAGCCTGGCCGGTAACACCCACACTCGTTCCCTTCCGGGGCGGAGCGGGAGTGAATCGGCAGCGCAGCGGAGCGAAGCGAAGCGGGGAACAGCGGCACCATGATGGCGCAGCGGGCTCTTCCCAACCCCTACGCGGACTATGACAAGTCCCTGGCCACCGGCTACTTCGATGCCGCCGGGAGGGTGAGTGGGGCCGGGCTGAGGCGGGTGCGGCGGGAGTGGGCCTTTCCTGGGGCAGCGCGGCAGCCACCCCCGGGAAGGGCCCTCTTCCTTCCTGGCCGCGAAGCCAGGCTTGGCAAACAGGAGCCCAAACCGGTCCTGAGGTACCCAAAGGATTTCTAGCCCTGGTTGTGCTCCCTCCGGGGTTACCTCCGTCTTGGCAAGGCCCCAGTCCACCTGCCCAACAGCGCTTCCCCTTAGGTTAATGGGGTTCTGACGTTTCTGTTCTCCACAGCTGACCCCGGAATTCACACAGCGGGTGAACAACAAAATCAGGGAGCTGCTCCAGCAGATGGAGAGGGGCCTGAAGTCTGCGGACCCCCAGGACTGCACCGCATACACTGGCTGGGCAGGTAGGGTTGGGATGGAGCCAGAGCTCTCCAGAGCAGACTTCTAACTCAGGCCAAGGCAGGTCCTGGGGATTTTTGGCTGTTTGAATGGTCACAGTAGATCCGTGTCAAGAACAGTGCTGCTTCTGCATGTTTTAATCCCTTAAAGCAAGGAGCTATCATTCTCGGGACTCACTATTTTTGGAGCTGGTTTCAAGCTGCAGAGGGAAGATGGTGGCATTGCAGGGCAGCATTGGATCTTCTCTTAGTTAATAGTGCCAAACCTGTGCAACCAAGAAGGCCAACACCTGTGTGAGACCAAACTTGGGAACCATTTTGGACTGGCCCCAAATCTGGCCATGGTGGGGATGGTGATAAGTGCCCTTGTGAAGGAGGCAGATGTGTATTGTCAATCATTACCTGCAGGGAGACCTTGCATATGGCAGCAGTGAGCTTGTGGCTTAAAATAATGTCCGTCTCTTCTGTTTGGGCTGAATTTTATCTTATGACATTGTCTGATTGGCAGGTCGCTCCATCCCTGTTCCCCAGGTAGCGCCTCTCCACTTAGCCAGGGCTAGTTCTGCTCCAGTACCTGCTGGGAGGAGCAGAAATGCAAATGTGAGTATAACACAGGATGGAAGCCTTCCTCACACTAACTCTTGTGTTCAAAGCTTTCAGGAGATTGCCTTTCTTGCGCTCTGCGTTTTCTACCTGCTTTCCCCCTCCCTATTCCTATGCACTGGAGCCAGGGAGGACGCAACTTTCTTTGCCACCTCATCCTTGGCTACTGCTGTGTGCTTTTGTCAGCTTTCCTGCCTCCTCTGCACTGTGCCAGGCTCTAGGGAGGGACCTTGGGGTAGTTGCAATGAATCTCGTGCTTACTGCAAGACTTTTTGCTGCTGCTTTTATCTTTTTTCTCTTTTTTCTTTATTTTTTTTTTGGGCAATACACTACAAACCTAAATGGCAACTTTATAATCGGGGTGCAGTGGCCTTCCTTGCGCTTGGATGCTGTGGTACATGATGCCAACGGCTTGCTTGGGAGAATAGTGTTCACTGTGTTGTCGTTAAACACTAACGTTGCAGCTTGATGACAGCGATGCCAGAAGTGCCTACTTAAAAATGTTAGTAAGGTAGACAGACACTGAGAGCACTCTAGAGCAGTTCATAAGAAATGCTAGGGTGCCAGTATTAAATTCCAGCGTGGGAGAACATTGACTTCATCAGTTGCTGCCTGGCAGCACTCTGTTCAGTGTAGTTTTGTTCAGTGCTGGCTGACTTTACCTTGGGAGACAGGTTCAGTCTTCCAGTCTGTGAGACCATGCTCTGAGGCTCCTCAGATGAAAAGCATTCTATCTGTAAAGGTGGTCTTCAGTCGTGAGGGTGCTACTTGGCGTGATGGCAGAGTCTACCTCTGGCCAGAATAATTCAGGAGATAAAGCAGGAGAACAACTAGCTCATGTTAGGAGTACTCTGAATGTCTGCAGGGAGAAAGTAAGAGACCATGTTCCCTTCCTTAGGGTGGCCTTAAGGAGCTGTATGTTGGAAAGCGACTGCAGCTGTGAAAAAGTGGTTCAGAGCTCCGGTAGGATTTCAATTCATTTTTATTTGGGAGGAAGTTTCTCAAGAGAGATTCTTCTTTTCCTCCCAGGCATCATTCCTCACTGGGCACACAACCTTCTCGCCTCAGCTAATAGGATTAGAAAAGACCCATGGACAGATTTCCTTCAGGTCACAGCCAGCAAAATGAAGTTTGCAGACATTACATTGTCTCTTTGTCACCCTCCCTTCTTTTCTAATTTTATATTAATTTATTCAGTGCTGGTTTCCAGAGACAAAATTAATTGGGCCAAGAGCAGCTTTTTCCTGTAATTGCTTATGTAGAAAAGGCTTGTTGAGTATCTTCTCATGTAAATCATTGCCCAGCGGTCTGAAATCAGCCTGCACTCTTGTGGCCGCTTATAAGAGAGATTTGAAATGTGGCTCTCTTAGCGCAAACTGCATGAAATGTAACATACTTGAGTGTACTACATTACACTTGGTAATACATAGCATATGCTGGCGTTTTACTTTGACACCTGTTTCTTTCCCAACACACTTGACAGAGCTCTGTTCCCCCAGTCTGTATTTCTGCCAGGGAAGCTACAGCTTCTCATCACGTGAAGTTGGAGCAGAGGGAGAGCAGGGCTTGCATTTTCATCTCAGAGGCAGTGAAAACATACTTTGGATCAAGATTATCCAGCGTACGGCTGAATGCCCTCAAAACACATTTGAATTGGCTTGTTACAGTTTCATTCAGTTCCCATAGAGACCAGGGTCCTGTAGGCAACACCTGGTACATACCTGGGTATAGACTAGGCTTGGCTGTTGTGTTCTATCTTGTCTTTTAATCAGCTTAGCTAGACTGCTGTAAGAGCCTTTGTTGTCTTAATCTATTTCATTGGTATCAGAGTGTTGACTGAGGGAAGGTAAACTGCTGTAAGCTAATTCTGAATTGTAAGCAGTTCAAATCCTGGCAGAGGCACAACTGCCTCATCCATTTTCAAATAGATTAGCATGAGGATGCCAAAGAATATGTGCACACACGTGTTGGTATTTCTCACAGTGCAATAAGCCTTGCTCCAAAGACTACCTCAACTGGGAGCATAGATGATGGAAAGGGAATGGAAGGAGACTGACTTCACTCCTGTCATGTTTTAGCTGACCGCAGAAGCTAGGGAGCTCCTGAGTCCAGAGCCTGCTGAGCTGTTGTGTCCTTCCAAGATTACAAGGTGATCTGCCACCTGAAATGGTATATAAGGGAAAGATTTTCTTTCCTCTGCAAGTGTTCTCTTCTCTAGCAATGTCTTAATCATGGCTTTAAGGCTTGAGGGCCTGTGAAACAGACTGGTGAGTCCAGCTGGCCAGCCTCACCCACAGCTTTTGGCTGGCCTGTTGGTGAGTAGAGAAGAGGAGCAGGGCCAAGTTGCCTTTTGAAAGGACTCTTCAAAAAGACACATCAGATGAAAGAAAAGCCATTTGAGCATGGATGGAAATTCTGACCATACTGGTTCCAGAAAAACACCTTCTGGAAAAACAACTTTCATTCGCTTGAATGCAGTATCTTAGTTTTAACCTCAGAACCCAGAGAACTTGCGTCTCCTTAAGAGACTCGTGTTCAAAAAAAACCCAGAAATCCTCAGATAATCCCTACAGACTAAGAGGCAGTGAAGCTGCATTTGATGAGGGAGAATAGAGTGCTTTGTGTTGCCCACATAAACCACGTTCCTGCCAAGTGCTTGGTGGCTACTTTTTGTGAAATCTTCATTCTTGGAGATAGTCAGTATTTGACTGGACAAGAGCAATGGGATGTAAAATGGAAGTTGGCTTTGCTTTCAGAGGGTTGGATCAAATCATCTCCATAGATCTATTCTGACGTACGCTGTTATAGGATTCTGTGATGGGAAAATATGTATCTTTGGTTTGGGCTGGGCTGGTGTTTTGTTTGGGGCTTTTTTGGAGGTAAAGCTTCTTTTGTAAAAGCTTTTTTACCAGGGTTTTAAGGCTGGAGAAGCTGAAGCATCCTGAGAAATGCCCCATGTCCTACAGTGCACTAGGAAGGCAAGCTGCAGTAAAATGCCCCTATGGCTTCCCAGAAAGTTCTGAACATGGGGTGATGCAGCCCTCTGGAGAAGGTGTCTCACTGTCCTGTTCAGCATGGCTTTGGCATACATGTATGACCGCAAGATAACATCCCATGTGTTTGCTTATTGATGAAATAAGCAGAAAAGATGCTTATTATCTTATGAGCTGGGCAGTAAAGCTATGCCACCCCCTCTGTAACCTTTGCCCCATGCCTAACTCCTTAAAATGACATCAGCTTTCTCACTAGAAACCATCAGGTTTCATCACTGTGTGCAGAGATAGGATCTGCTTCTTCCTTCTCTGTTTGACATCCTGCTTTGAGGGTGCTGACTGACTTACTGCCCTGGGTCAACACAAGATCTCCAAGCTCTTTACTACTGTAGATGGTAAGTTTGGAACTGGTCCAGATGAGGTCCAAAAATCTCCTCTTATGGCAACGTAATGTCCTTTGTGAAAGGACCACGTTGCAGCTCAACTCCTGGTGGACAAGGAGGCATGTTCAGAACAGTCTGATGCTCATCCCTGCTGGTGCTGTCAGCAAGGGAACTGTGGTGGAGCTGACACCGAGCAGTGCTTCCTCTCACTTTTCATTCACTCTGAATTATTCAGTGTGAAGGGGAAGCTTTGTTTCACTGCTGCTGTTCTCCCACCAGCAGAACTGTTTGCAACGGTAGTGCAATCCAACATACAGAACAAGTCTAAACTTGCAGGAAAGTTGAGCCGTAGCTTTACTTCTTTTTGATCAGCAGAATGGTCGTATGGATGAGAGATCATTTCAAGCCTGCTGCAGTGCTTTAGATCTCGAGCAAGAACTTTTCGGTTATCTCCAGCGATGCCTGTGATATTGGCAGCAATAGTGGCTAAAATCAGGGCCATCAGCACTGCCTGACCTCTGCAAACAATTCCATTTCTGCTATGTACATTCAGGTCTCCTCTTCAGCCCTGCTCAAAAGAAATCTCTAATGCAAAGAACCCCTCTGCATCTACAATACTGCTCATACAGGATGGCAAGAGGAGAGAGACGTTGTCTACTGTCCTACTGAAGATGTTCAATAAGCAGGCTTTGTGAGACACATGCAGAATTTATTTTTGCCTCCTGATTCCTTGCAGTGAGCAAGCATTTTGGGCATTAACACTCCAGTGTATTGGCTTCCTGTACACTAGAGATGGTAGTTTCAGTCATCAGAGCCCTGTTAAAGGATACGCTGTCATTAGCACATGTGTTCACTGCAGTCCTGCATCATCAAGCGATGTATGATGCATCCTCCATCACATGTGGTTATGCAGCAGGTCTTAATACTGCAAGGAGCAAAAAACTTTGAAATCTGGAGAAACTACAATAGTAACCAATAAACAGAACAAAGTCCAAACATCTTTGGCAATAGCAGGCCACAGGCAGCCACCACGTGGCAGTTCTGCTGGAAACAGTCAGGAGTCTGAGAGGTCACAAAAATAGGTCACATTTCCGACAGGGATGCGGAACACAAACCTCCAGGGCACAAAGAAATGGAGCAACTCCACTGTTTACCTAGTCCGTTTGACAGATGATGCTGTGTTTGTGTAACACTTACAGCAAACAAAACAAACACCCAGTCAGATGGCAAACCTTACATGCTCAGTTGGGGTGAGGAGGGTTGTATTGGAGAGGGAGTGAAGCAGAGCTGTGGAGCAGCCTCTGCAGAGCAACCTTACCTGGCTGAGCCAAGTCCTTCAAGTGGAAACTCTTGTCTCCCAAACTGCCCTGCCTCTGAGATATGCTGCCTGCATCTTGCCACACAGGTCAACATAGAATATTCCCCACCCAGGCAGCTGTCTGTTGCATCCCTCTGCATAGATCTGCAAATCCTGCCCGCTTTACGCATGGATCTGCCCTCCTCTGATGGCCTTCCCTGCGTTCAGGCTGACAGATGGCAGCAGAGCGAGCATCAGGCTGAAGGCAGCACTGCATTCTGCCCTTCTGATCAGCTTGGGAGTCTGAATTCTGTCAGGAATGAACTAAGAGAATTGTCTTTCGATTCAGTTTGTTAGGCCTTTGGGTTTTAAAGAAAAAGGAAAAACTAATGATTTGGGGAAGTAACTCATCCCTTTCACCCTTTGGTATGGTTTTTTTGGAGTCTTTTTCAAACATATTTGGGTGTGGGAGGAAAGGGAGCAAGAAATGTTTTAAAAGAGGAGAGGGAAAGAAGTCAGAGCAAAGCAATGCTGAGACGTTAACTTTCTAATAATTCAATCCTAACAGTGGTCTTAGCATGATAGTTATGTCCATAATTAGGGTGTAATGATTGCAGTGGGAAGGCAAGAAGTTGTATATTAAAGCAGATAAGTCAAGAGTACAAGTCGTGCTCAGACAGTTATCGGGCCTCTTAAAGTCTAGAAACTGTGCTAGGTGCTAAATAAATCAAGGGTAGTCACTTGGCATTTGCTAGGTGCAAGAGGAAGGTTCTCCTTTAAAGAAGAGCTTCGTATCCACATCCTTATAGATTTGAGTGATGCCACCGTACATCTGACTCTCTCTGGAAATACTAACATTGAACTGCTTAAAGAAAGGACAAGGTTGTTACCTTCAGCAGGGAATGGAAATTTGCCCTTAATATACATGTGGAATTGAATTGTCTGTAGTACGAAGGTTTGGAGATTACCTATGCAAAATGAGAAAACGATCTAAATGTAAAATTGTCCTCAGTACCACGGAAAGTAATTTTGGAGCATGCTTGCACCTGCCTTACCACATCAAAATCTGCAGGGATTGGCTTTATTAATTTAGGCTTAAACACAGGACCTGAGTTGTCTTAGAAATAGTTACTGGTAAGGGGAGAAATAAGCTTTCCTCAAATTGATGTAGGCCAGTAGCTTTCTTCAGTGCATGTTTGGGGATGCCAAGGATGGTTCAAATGTGTCAGACCTTTCAGACGCAGACTTACCTGGGACTCCTCAGTTACCTACTAAAAACTCAAGGAGCTGGTTGAATACAGGGCAGACAGAGGCAAAGGACAGCAATTGATGTGACTTCTTAGATAGGGAAGTTGTTTCTGTTGCTGGACAGCCCATTGAAAACCTCCAGGGAGGACCACACAGCCTTTTCCAGCATTCCAGGTAGCTGTTGATGTTTGAGACGAGAACTGATCTTAGGAGTGATATGCTGCAGAGGAGAGTTAGGCAGCCCCTTTCTTTTCTAGGGTGCGCAAGTCCCTGGTGTAGGGCTTGGGAACTACTTAGCAGCAGGAGATGACATCGAGGAAGCTGTAATAACCAAGTAGAATGTCTTAAGGGTGCTGCTTCTCAGTGCTGATGACGTATGCCTTTTTTAAAAGCTTATCCAAATTAACCGACTCAGCCCTTTACCTCTTGGCATGGGAAAAAATAATTGAGATAGGGTAACAACTGAGCACTACTCTGCCACAAGTACCATTTTGCCCAAAGGTGATTGTGCTTTTTTCCTCCACTGTTTAGCAACAGTCCCAGGTACAGCTGATAGATTTAGGTGGGTTTGTCTAAGTTTCATCTTTTATTCCTTGCTACTAAAATCGTACATAACCTCAGAAGCTTTGCTGTCCTCCAGGACCTCCTGGGTCAGACACAGCTGTTTGTCTTGAACTGCAGTTCACTCATGAGCAGCATCAGGTACAAGGAGGTCCCAAAGGGGGAAAAGCAGCTGTGGGTGCTGCAGCTATGGGTTATGATCCTTGGGTGTGCCTGAGAAGCCTATCTAGAAGGCTTATGCCCTAGAAGAGGCTGAGGTTTTTTTAGGTTTGTTAAAACAGCCAGGGTGCATAGTGGGAAGGGTAAACTTTTCTGGTGGGAGCAACCTTTGTGTTCCTTTTGCAGGCATTGCTTTGCTGTATTTGCACCTGTATGATGTATATGGAGACCCAGCCTACCTTCAGGTGGCCCACGAGCATGTGAAGAAGAGCTTGAGCTGTCTGACAAGAAGATCCATCACTTTCTTGTGTGGAGATGCTGGGCCCCTGGCAGTGGCTGCCGTTGTCTACCACAAACTGCAGAACCAGAAGCAGTCAGAAGACTGTATCACTCGGTAAAGCATGTGGTTATGTCTTTGACCTAATGGTCCTCTTGCTCATAGAACTGGTCTAAGCTTGTACCGGGCATTCTCTGCCAAGTCTGAACACATTTTCTTGCAGTCTTATGTGAGAGATGATGCACTAGCTTAGCAAGGCAGTGCAAACTTGCTCTGCCCTGGGGGAAGAGCTCTCTTAAGGACAGACACGCCTGCCTGGCAGCCTGCAGGCTGGGGAGCAAGGATGTTGTTCAGCTGGTATTGCCATCTTAAAAATAATTTTTATAAGCACAGGAAGAAAAAAAATACCAAAATTAAAAAAGTAACCCAGAAGGTAAGGTCTTCTGTTTTTTCAAAACTCTTAAATCAAGCTTTACAGTTATTTTGATGAAAAGGAGAAATGTGTCAGGATTATTAGATTAATTTTGTCACTTGCTTCCGCTTGTTATTTGACTTTGACTTAAGCCTGAGATTGACAGCAACCCTTTCAACTGCTGACTGCAGCTGGTTATGATTCATTTATTTCTATTTCCTGCCTTTCCTCAACGGTTTGCAAATGTATTTTTATTGGGTACTTAAGACAAGAAAAGGACAAACAAGCAGTCCTACAGTCTAAAGTTAAAAAATGAAGGAAACACAGTTGCAAGCTTTGCGTGCTTAAGGGAGATCAGTTCTGAGAAGGTGAGAAACAGCCCTGTAAAGATTTTCCATTTATGCCTGGTCAGCACAAAACCAAGACAAAACTCCTGTCTCTTTGTAACAACACCGAGTGCCCTTAAACAGCCATGACCAAGTGATTCATTATATCAATTAAAAAAGCCGTGGGTGGGAATGTAGGGAGGTGCACGTATGGTTTGGACACCAAGTTCCTGCTCCCTTAACTAAGAATAGCTTCTGGTTTATGTGGATACCATCAGTCTGAGGACAGAACTCTTTTTTTATATTCTTGAAATAATCTGTATTTTAGGTTTTGCTTAATACTGTGTCCAAGTGGTGAATCTTATTATGATTAATGTACTTGCTAACAAAAAGGGAACTAATCTGTCAAACAGTACTGGCCAGTTGGGGTGAATGCATAAGCCCTGAATTCATGTTTTTTTGCTGTAGTTCTCCTTTCCCCATATCCCTCCTGTTTTGTGGCAGGATGGAAACCGATGATTAATTCTGCACTGACATCTAATGGCATAATAAAGGCAGAGCCCTGAACATTGGTTTCTTCATATATTTGAGAGGAGGAAAGAAAAGTATGGATTTCTGGAAGAAACAGTTGTACTGTCCTTACTCTGCCACCAATTCCCAGAGCCGTTAGCCTGACTGTGCTACCTCTAAAAAGCAAGTATTTCTTTGAGAAATAGCTCCCTTAATCAAAACTCTTAAGTGGATTTTGAGCATGCTATTTAGTTATGGAACAGTTGCTAAGTTATGGAGTGCGAGTGCATAGAAAGTGCACTTCTATTACAGCTATGGAGAAGGAGGTCCTCTCTCCATTTTGTTCTTAGTCTTTTAAAGCACCTCATCTTTACAGAGCTCAAGGAGATAATCCATCAGCCAGGTTTTACCTGCAGTGGAAGAGACAGATGCTTTTTCTTAGCTCCTTGCTCTTAGCCTAAATGAGTTCAGGACCAAAAAATATTCTTTTATGCTCTGCAGAGACTTAACATTTCAGGGCAGCCCATTTTCCAGGAGCCTGTGAAAACCTGAGCTGTGTTTCAGGAGTCCTCTTTTCCCTGTTACCTCCCACCAATTTAGAAGGTCAAAGATTTCCTTTAGAGGCAGTGGTATAAAAAGATCCCATTTTGCTTTACCTCTGCTTTGCTCTCCCTCTGTCCAGAAACTATTGATTTTTGACAGTTGAGGTAATAGGCTGATAGGTGAGCAGGAGTGGTCAGCATTTCTCCTGACCAGCCCACTGCTGGGCAGGATGTGTGTGTCAAAACACCATTTTCCTCTTCATCTCTTTTTGTTGTACTTGGGGCCGTGAGACGTGAGGAGGCAGCAGGGCTTTCCTTTCAACCCACACAGCTGAGAGAGGGACCCTGCTTGGAGAGGTACTCGTAGTCTTGGATGTAAAGTCTGTCTCTTGGGTTTAAATCTGCAAGAAATCTTTCCCATGGAGCAATGCACATCTCAAGCAGTACATGAGGAGGTGGGGCCAATCTACCTTGAGACACTGCTCTTCCCTTTCTCCTTCAATATCCCTGCTCATTTTTGAGTCCAGCGCCAAGGGAAAGTTTCCTGCCATGGGGAGTCACAGTCCAGCACCCTCGCTCTGCTCTGAGGGTACTCTGGACATTTGGTTGCTTCCTTTCCTTTGCAACACATTGTTCTGCCCAGGAGCAAAGGCTGCCAAGGTGCTTTTTCTTCTCCTCATGCTGCTGTGACAGGGAAGCCCTGTACACATACATCTCTCCTGGCTGGTTTCTTCACCCTCTCCCTGTTGCCACCACAGCAGGAAGCAGCTAAGAGAACAGCTGTGAAGCCACTTATGCTGGTATTTTAAAAGTGATGACATTTTTCAGATTGCTGTCTTGGGGTGAACAGAAAGATAAAGCCAAAACAAGTCACGTCCCTGCTTGTGATGAGAGGCAAAACAAAGAGGTGTCAAAAGTGAATTGGGCTACAAAACACCAGTGTGAAGAGCTGTCAGCTTCTGTTCGCACTAGAGGAATATCACCAACTTCGCAATGCTAGATAAAGTGTTACTAGATATTAGAAAAATGGCAAAGAAAATCTGAGTCCAGCAGACCTCTCACTCTCCACTTGTGGCTGGTGCTAGCCAAGCTGTCCTCAGTGTGGGGTTGCACCATGGATAGCCTACAGCACTCAACGCTCTGCTGAGCTGCCCTCATTACCATTCAGCTCTCCCTAGAGGAAGTTTCTTACATGTGCCACAGAGGCTTGACATTCAACATTTCCAGCTGGTTCTGCCCAGTTCTTAGCTGGATTTTTAGCTCATGGGGGTACCTCTTTCTACCCTGACAGCGTGCACTCAGGCCGCTCACAGGCATGGAGAGAAAGGGGCTTTTCTATCAGGACTTCTGAGATTTTTCCACATACCATTGGCAGTAGTTTGACCTTCCAGCATTCCTTGAGTAGACAAAGTAAACAGATATTAGTTTAGTTTGAAAATAGTCACTTTTGGCAGAGGGTCTGCCATGCCAGTAGCCAGTACACAGGGGTGTAATGGTGGGCAGCCTCTCCTGAGCAATCAGCAGCTTTATGCTGACTATTTCCTATAGCCCAGGTTTCCCCAAGTAGCTTTCCCCGAGGAAAAAACCACGCACATAGTGCAACTGCATTGTAAAGAGCTGAGCAAACTAAAGCAATAACCCAAAACAAAAAGCGGAGGAGATTCTCCACCTTGCGTAGCAGAGGAGATTCTCCACCAGAAACTGGCCTGACATCTCCTGGGGTGCAGGCCGCAAGAAGGAACAAGTCATAGTTTTGAGCTCCAGTCTCACTGCTTGGTTACATGGCTGAGTGTTCTCTAATCTCCCCTGTGTGAATTTTTCTTTGTAGTTTGCTCCATCTACACAAGCTTGACCCACGAGTGCCAGATGAACTGCTGTACGGGCGCATGGGCTATCTCTATGCACTGGTATTTGTGAACAAGCACTTTGGAGTGGAAAAGATACCTCTAAGTCACATTCAGCAGGTACTGTGGCTTCTGCTGATTTGTTAGCTGTCCCTTCCCATGCAGCTTAACTTTGGGCAGGTAAAAATCAATGCTAGATGTAGAAGACTCTGGCAGTGACGGAGAAACCACATCACGGTATCCCTGCTGCTCTTCTTCCAAAGGGACAAAGCAGCACATGCCCTCCTGCCATTTATATAAATCCATATCCATTGGCATACATTTCATTCCCTCACCTGCACTCTTCCCTCTGCTTGGGCAGAAAATGCCTCTTGTTCTGTGTCAAGATACTGTGTCCAAGAGAGCAGCATTTCCCTCACCTGCATCTGTTCCTATCTGCAGGTCTGTGAAGCAGTTGTAGCTTCAGGAGAGAACTTGGCTAAAAGAAGGAACTTCACAGCAAAGAGCCCACTGATGTATGAGTGGTACCAGGAGTACTATGTAGGTGCAGCCCATGGCTTGGCTGGAATTTATTACTATCTCATGCAGGTAAGGAGGGGAAGGGCCTTTAGCAGCTGTTTGATTTTCATGTTTCTTTGGACAAGAGGAAGCTTTTCTTCTCTTCTTCTTTCTCCTTCCTCTGATTTGAATTGGTTCTTGGTGATGTCAAGCTGGGCAAGATCCCTTCTCTGATGGACTTACTCCTGTGTTTGGTCACATATCCGCACTTCTAAAGGATTTCTCCAGGTCTGTGCGATCGAATTTCCCACCTCCATGGAGATTTGTAGAGGCATGTGACCTGCATTCTATCATAAGTTTCACATAATGAAGCCCTGTAATTCAGCTGGGTCTGAGCGTCCCTACCTTGTGTTAATTGCTCAAAAAGTATCCCCATGTGTTGGCATCTGTGGGCTTCCTGCATTTTTGAGATGGTTACTTGGAGCAATCTCAGATCATTACAGAGTGAGAATTGCTGTAGGAAAAGCATGGTGAAAGAGATTGTGTTCATAATAGGAAAGTGGGAAATGCTTTTTTTACGATATCAGGGCCTAAATGTGAAAGAAGTGGAACTTTTTACTTTGAGAAAGCAGCCAAGCTCTGTAGTGCCTGAAGTAGGCAAAGCAAGACAAGAGGTTGGGAGCTGAAGGACCCCTTTGCTTTGATGCTCTTTCTCACAATTTTGCACAACTCACTGGAGCTCTGGGAATACTCCCTTTCCCAGCTCTGAAATGAGGGTCATAATTCCCCTATGTGGGTCACTTTTTGTATAAATTTTCAGTGCTTAAGCTCTGAGAAAAATAACAGTAATAAATAACATTGCATTTTCAAAGCATTAAGAGCACCAAGTAGGTAGCAGAGATTATTTTAACATAGCAGTGTTCATAGAAACGGATGATATCTTTTATTAGACCCAACTTTCACAGCAGGTGGGGAAAAAAAAGGCACCAGGTTTCAAGTGCTTCAGCTTTCCTTCAGGACTTTCAAAGTTCAAGCCCATACACAGGATAAGTGCAGTTCCTGTGAATATAACCCTCTTATGTGACTCAGGGAGGAAGGGGTGTTTGGTGGTTTTTAAGGAGAAGGAGATTAGGCAAGAGGAGGATGCGAGGCGATTATTGCCCAGGAGTACAGAACAGCTAATTTGGAGCAGGGGAGACAGCAGCGTGCCATGACCCCAAATTTGCACCAAGTTCCTGAGCTTGTTCCCAGGCTGATGTTTTAAATAATTTTAAGCGTAAGTCCCCTACAAAATACTGCACGGGCTTCATGCTTCTCTTCCATATGAAGTACAAGGAGCCTGGATCAGTCAAACTTTATGCACAAAATAACATTGGGGGAAGCAAATGAGAAATTTGGAGAGAAGAACATAGGACTTTTATCTCTAATGGTTTTACAGCACAGGTATTGATTTTTAATTTTCAAGTTATCAATTTGGGAACAGTGTAATTCTTAGGTGGGAGTGCTCATTGCAGTCTGCCATGGGAAATCAGAACTGTACAGATCTCGTGTCAGGCAGTGCCATTGGAAGAGGACACTGAAGCCACTCCCTTGCTTCTGAAGTCAGTGGTGAAGTCACCCCCTTGGAATTACCCAGAAACGTCTGTGAAAATGCAGCATCACAGCTTGCCAGCTGGGCTGGTCAGTAGCTCAGAGCTGAGATGTTCTAGGGGCTAGAATCATTCCTGCTATTCGTCCTTAATACTGATTTTAGACAATTTATGTCTTTATTCCAACTCTGGGTACCTGAAAATATTCCTACTCGCCTTCAGGAAAAAAAGCAGCAAGTCCTCTAGAGAGCCGAGGGACACATTAGGGGCAGCTTTCATTTCTACGGCTGAAAGAGTATGACTGGAAATAAGTTCCTGCCAAAGGGCAGAGCAGCCTGGGACCAAGTGGGTCTTTGTGATGTGTGAAAGCCTGGACCAAAGAAATTACTTCATTTACAAGGAGCAAGAGGGAGCATGGCCATAGCTGGCTTTGTTTCCACCTTTCAGGCAGATCTTGGGCCTCTTAGGGAGATGCAGAATGGTAATTCTTCCTCGTTTAATGATTTCTTTCTCTTAGCCTGGCCTTGGAATGAGCCAAGTAAAACTGCACAACACAGTCAAACCCAGTGTGGACTACGTCTGCCAGCTCAAGTTCCCATCTGGCAATTACCCTCCTTGCATCGATGACAACAGAGACCTACTCGTCCACTGGTGCCATGGGGCACCAGGTGTTATCTACATGCTTGTCCAGGCCTACAAGGTATCAGAAATGTTGCAAAGACCCTTTGGGGCCCCTAAATGTGGAAAGCACTCCCTGCCTGAGAGTAGGCTGGCTTGTTAACAATGAAATCATTTCCCAGGGACCACTGACGGAAGCAGAAATTATCCATCTAAAATTTTGTTTCTGAAAATACCTATCAGCTCTGTGGTGACTGATGGTGACAACTAGTTGTGTGTGAAGTAATGGTCATACAGCCCTATTCATCATATCAAAAAACCCCATCCTCCTTCAAAGTAGACAGCAAAGTCACAGCATTAAAACTTCAATAGGAGAGAAACTAATTAACCCAAGCCTCCCTACTCGCACAGGGATGCCCTTTGTGTGGAGGAAATTGCCTCAGCAAGGGGGACTCCTTTTCTTGTTTCTGCAGGTCTTTGGGGAACAGCAATACCTAAACGATGCCCTGCAGTGTGCAGAAGTGATCTGGAAGTATGGGCTGCTGAAAAAAGGCTACGGGCTGTGCCATGGGACAGCTGGCAACGCTTACGGCTTCCTAGCATTGTACAACCTCACTCAGAACATGAAATACCTGTACAGGGCCTGCAAGGTGAGAGCCTGTGTAAGGAAGGGAGAGGGGGTTATTCACTTCTGCCTTTTATGTCACCACCTTTGTCTTTGAAACCTAATTTCTAGTGTGTCAGAGATCAGCTAGATCTGACCAGAGCAGCGCAGTCACTCATCGAACAGTCTGTAGAGAAGGGATATCCTGCAGAAGCCTTGCTCTGAGGGTGGTGGTTTTTTTAGGACCTGTCTTTAACAAAATTTGAACATTTTTTAATTCGTGTTTTCTCAGTTTGCAGAGTGGTGTTTAAGCTATGGTCAGCATGGGTGCCGGACACCAGACACGCCATTCTCACTCTTTGAAGGTAGCCTCCATCTCTATGTTTTGCTTCTTGATCTGAGCTAGTCCAGCACCAAGGAGAACCAAATACACTGAAGTCTTTGCAAAACTCAGTGTAGAAGATGGGAAGGAAATTGTATTCACTGCTTTTACCCTTTCCCAGAAGCAGTCTTTTTGTAGCACAGGCTCATGTCTTAGCTGGAGCATCTTGTCCTCCTGAGCTTCCTGCAGGGATTCCACACACAGGTCTCAAGGGGAATTCTTTAGTGGGTACAGGCCAAAGTCTGCCTTATGGTAATTTGTAGCCTGGCTTCTCAGTCTCTTTTCTGTGCGTTTTAAGGATTAAAGTCCTTTGCGGGGGCTTTCCACTTCTCATCTAATGTAAATTTTTCAAGCTTTGCTACAGGCCAAGGAGGAAGGGCAGTTACATCAGTGAGGACCTGAGGCAGCAATGTCACTGGGTCCAAAATCTTGCAATTTACTCAGACTGTTAAACCTGTGGACAGGTAAAGCAGGAGGGAGGAAGCTGGAGTGGGAAGACCCATCATGTTTTCCCAGGTGCTTTTCAACATTTGATTAACTTTCTCCCCCCATGAAGTACCTTAGTTGCTTGGGAAACCTGGGTTCAGACCTTGGAAATTATTTAGATCCTTCTGAAAATGTTTTCCTTTCTTCTGTCTTTATGACTCATTCACCCCCTGGATAGCTGATAAAATAGGTGCCCAAAGGGAATCTCTCTGAAGCACATTGTGTTTTCTTATTTTCAGGAATGGCTGGAACGATTTACTTTCTTGCGGACCTGCTGGTGCCAACAAAGGCCAAATTCCCTGCATTTGAACTGTAAATCGGAGCTTGGCAGTTTCCTGCCTGAGTCCTTCTGCACTTGGAAAAGCAATTTGAAACTGCTTTCTCCTTCTTCCAAACTCATCTTTATATATTTATTTTTTAATGTCCGAGAGTGGCACAGCTGGTACTGACATGCCAAAGCCTTGTTCTGAATTTCCACCTATCTGTTATAACGGCAAAGGCTATGTATAACTCTTTTGTGCATTTTTTTCCAGTGACAGACAAATAATCCACTAGCTTTTGTATTTATTTGCCACTTATGCTAAACTTTGCAAAAGTTCATTGATCATCTAATGGAAAACTCCAATCTGGAAGTGAGCTAAGCATGCTTGCTGCTATAGTCTCTTCTGTTTAGCTCGGCGAGTTTATTTTGCAGTCTTTATTTAAAATAATGTAGGAATATTATAGGTGTTAGGTGGTGCCAGGCCCACCAGCAGCAGCATGGGGAAAGAAATGTATCCCACTGAGTTCTGTCAGTGTTTAGCCTACTGCCTCTATAGATGCTCTGTATGTGCTTTGTTTTATAAGCTTTCCTAAACCTGGATAATTTAAGTCACTTGTTTGCCTTGTTACTGCTTGTTGTGGTTTGATACACAACCACACATCTACCCAGCGGGAAAATATGCCCTAGGTTAAATAGCTTCAACCTGTCAAGCAGCCCAGATACTTCCAAGGGGTAAATCTGCTTTTCCGTCCTTTTAAATCTGCTTTTCTGTCCAGATGATGCTGCGATAATTTGCAGCAATTAAGGACCTGACCCTGTAAACCACTTCCTTAGCACTGAGCAGTGCAGTGAAAGTTACTGATACTGTACCACTTTGTGCTTCTTGAGGGCAGCTCCTCAGCCTGCACAGGAGTGGACACGAGTTTTGACCCATTAAGAGCCTGGTTGCCAAGTGCCTCAGGCCACCTAAGGCCAGACAAGCAGCTGCTGGGCATCGTATGCAACCTCCAAAGCAGCATGATCCTGCAGCAGGGGTAGTAGGAGAACCAAAACAGAGCTAGCTCAGAGTGTGCCTGAACACAAGGCAGCCACAGTGGCGTTGGCAGACCCTCAAGAACTTCCTGGGTTCCAGCAAAGAGTAGAAACCACTCCTGGAAGGCTACCTGTTTCCTCACAGCTCGGTCTCCTGCTGCTCTTGCATGTTTCTGGAAGTTCATCAAAAGACAGCCTGAAGCCCAGAGAAACACATCTGCTTTGGAGTAGGCATCCCCATCAGAAGCCTTAAGCTCATGGGAGACTCAGTGGTGGTCATCATTCACGGGGCCTAAGTACTGACTGGAGGTGGAAGGTGGTGACTGGGAAGGAAGAAGCACAGTCCTGAAAGCAAGATTTGGCTAGTCCAACACCTTGGGGGTGGGATCCCATAGTATCTGAGGCCTGCTGTGAGTTATCTCCCAGCCTGGCTGGTGCAATGGCACTGTAAAGACATTGCTCTGAGCCTAGTTTTCTCCTAGGTGTTGCTTCTGTAAAAGAAATATAGTTCATGCAGCCTGGTGTCCTGGCAGCATTACACCCCAGGATTCATACAGGGGCTGCTGTACAACTGCTGAATGCAGCACTGTTTAATAAGAATGCTGAAATTAAAAAGCTCTGGTTTTTTTTTTTTTAACTTTTGCTTTGTGACCAGGTTTCATGTCTGAAGAGATCAAGATATGCTACACCAGCCACTACCATGGCTCCTGGTGGCTCATTGGCCTCCCACCCACCCTCAGTGTTAACAGTATTTCACATTTTTCCCTGTCTCCAGTCCATTGAGGACAATCTTGTGCTTTCCTTCATAGGCTGTGTTTTTCTCCCAAAACATCCTTTTACAGCACTGTCTCCACTCAAGGGTGTGGCTTCCACTGGAGACCGCAGTCTTGCAGATCAGTCTTAATTGCACCAAAATACACCTGTGTGTGGCACTGGCCACCAGAAAGAGATGTAGATCCTCTCAAAAAAGCACCCTTCTCCCCAGTGGAAGGAGGAACTGGCTGCCTCTGGGAGGCTGTGACTGTCCAGCACCAGAGTTTTTAGGATGTGACTCCAAGGGATGGTGTGGGTAAAGGTGATCCTGCCCTCCAGCACAAGCATAAATCCGGCTGCTTGAGGTCCTATACTGCCTGATTTTCCACAATTTCCTTTCTGTTAAAGTTTGTGGTAAAGCTTTTTACAGAGGGAGGGCAGCAATTGGGATGGGAAAGAAGCGTGGTGTAGAGTTTCTCTGCCCTTCCTTTATCATGCAGGTGTGTGGCAGCACCTCTCTCCGTGCTGAGCAGAGAGAGCAGCATCAAGACAGAGCCTGGGAACACACAACTACTCCTGCTTCCACAAGCTACTGAGAGGGACTCTATCAGAAGTGTAGACATTTAACATTTGGTGATGGTTATGTTTGTTCATGGCGGTGTTCTGTTTTAGAAAAGTCAAGGACCTTTTTTAAGTAAAACATTTAGTATGCACTGTAAATGTAAAAAACATTTTGAATGCATTGCCATCTGGCTCGGTTTGAGGTCACCTCCTGTGCATAGCAGAGTGATCAGTAAGATGAAAAATGTCCCAGACGCTGTTAGCCAAATGTCATTGGTAGGTATGCATCTCCCACAAAAGCCTGCTGTGGTTTCAGCTGATAGCAGCTTCAACTAAGAAGGAGTTGACGAAGGGAGAGACATCCCCCACGAAAGGGGACAGACTTTCTCATTCCTGCATATTAGCTTCTCAAATACCCACAGACTGATAAAACCATGGCTAATACCAAGTTGCCAAACAAATCCCCACCATGAGCAATCTAATACAGCCCATCTAATAATTCAGTTTAGAGATTACCATGGCAGTCCTTTAATGCATACTGGTTTCACTCTGAAACTGCTTCAGAGCAGCTGTGGCATGGCTGGCACCCTCCTGGTGTCAACAGGGGGAAAGGACAAACCCAAGCTTGGCCTCCTGCCCCTAACAGGGACGTTTTTCCCATCTGATGGGCAGAGAACTGGACAAGATGGAGAATTAAGGTTTTTACATTGGGAAGAACAACAGAGGTTTCTCACATCTTCCTGCCCAGAATGACTGAGCCCTTTGGTCACATGTCCCCTGCATCCCTTTAGATGCACCTGGGAAAGAAACCTGAACCAAAGGCCAGTATCCAGAGCAGAAAATCTAAAGGAGCTACTTCCCCCCCCCCCCCCCTTCCTACTTATGTTAGGAATTGTCTGAAGAAAAAATCCAAGAGGGCAGGAGGCAGCAGATCTGCCCAAAATAGGCACCCAAGGAAACATGCTAGAGTCCCGCTAGGCTTGCCCCTGGCAGGGGATCTGGCTTGGGGACACCCTGTGCTGAATCGTGGGTAGAGGTGGCCTCAAAGTGGCTGTGTGCCCCCAGCAGGTGGCAATGCAGCCTGACAGCAGCGGCCACCCTGCCGCTGCCAAGCAGGAGCTCGCACCCTTAGCTGCTGCATCCTACCTGGGGAGAGCTGGGAAAGTCACTCAGATGAAAAGCCCACATGGATGAGGTTGTATTTGTGTACCATGTGGGACGGCAAAGATGTGAGAAATGTGGAAGCCCTTCAGAGGTGCATGGCCTCAAAGTGAGTAATATACATCCTCCAAAACAGGACAAAAAGCACACCTTTCCCAATCCTGCCTGAAGCCTCCCCAAGCTCCTTCACAAGCTCCCACAGGGGAGGACAAACCCTCATGCTCTTCAGCCACATGTGCAGGTTTTCAAGGAAAAGCTCCACATGTTGGGCAAAAACACCCTATGCCTGCCCACATCACTTTTATAGAGGTTTTGCCACCAACTGCTCCCAACTCCCAGGAGCCAGAGAGCCAATAACCCCTTTCCCCACAAGGCTGCCCTTGTCTCTGTGAAGTCTCCTGCCTCCCCTAAAACACCACAGGACTTAGGGGCATCCCAAAAGGGCAAGAGCATCAAGAAAATGCAGCTGGGCACATGTGTAAGGGTGCTAAGGTTCACCACCAAGACATTTTGATGGCAAGGGAAAAACCAAGCCCAGGTAGGGCTGACATGCAGATAGGCTTGCAGTGCTGTTTCCATTGGGACATGAAGCCAACAGGGCCAGAGCAGCCTTGGGTCTCTTTCACCCTGCTGACGGACAGTCTTGGGAGTTTTCAGGCAACCTCTTGTTTCAGCCGCATGTGGGGACAGAGGAGCGAGGAACTGGGCCCCGTGGAGTGGGGGCTTTCAGGCCAGTTTTTCGGAGGGATCCCTCTGCACAGTTGGGGTGCAACGTTAGCATCCAAACTCTCAATGCAGCAGGAAGTGGATAACTAAGCTCAGGCTGCATGGACCCCCAACCCCAAATTCAATACCATAGCTGGTGGGGATGGAGACTGCAGCATCTTTATAGCTGGGCCTTTCAATTTAGCAAGCTCAGTTCATTAACCTTGGTATTTCCAGACTACGGCTGAAATTGAAAGCGTTGTTTGATTGACTGTTTTCCCTGAATCAACACAGCTTATACCTTCTGCTTGCCATTTTTTTTGGTTTTGTTTTTCCTCCTTACCTTTGCTTTTCTTGGTGGCAGCAAGGTTCTGGAAAAATTGTCCATGTGGGACCAGATCCGGAGCTGCATAAAGCCCATGGAGTTAAGCTGATTTAGAGCAGTTTAGGACCCAGCCCTTCTGCAATAGCTGAATATAGGAGTCAGAGGGAGTTTAATTAACTTGGAATAGTTGATCAAATGTCAGGCCTAGCTAATAAGCCTGTTTGTGCCTGACCTTAACAGCAAGTGTTGGCATATTAATTAAAGGATCCCAGCAAGATATGACAGGTAGTTTTTTGTTCTGGGTTTTGTTTGGAAGGGTGTTTTGCTGCTTCTTTTGGAAAGAAGCAGCAAACATCTTCCATCATTCAGGACACCCCTCATTGAGCTTCATCTTACCACGAGCTAGAACCACCACTATCCCTTTAACACAAACTTATTTCCAGTCCTCCTATACCTCTTGTCTTTGTCAAAGATTACAAATATTACTTCATATCAGCTGGGCTTCAGAGAGCTCTTTTCCAGCTCTGGAGCAAGGATCAGGGATGCTGCTACAGCAAAAGTGTAGCTTGTCTTGGGTGATGTTCTGCAAACTCAGTGAAGAGATGAGGGGCTTGCTGCTCCAATGGCCATGCTGGCACTATTGTGAATTTGGCGTTTGGTGTCTGGGGATGAGCATTGCCCACCGTCCTGGTACCACCCCTTTGGCACAACTGACCTTCAGAAACAGGGTGAGCATGAAGATCTTTGCCTGCCTAGCTGGGTCCAGTGCATGGCTGCTCCGAGACCCAAAGAGGACAAGGACATCTTTGTATCCTGCACAGTTTTTGCTGTTTCATAATCAAAACCACTCCCTCAAAAGCTGTTGGGGAAAAGCAGAACAAAACAGCTCTTAATACAGCTGCTGATTCAAGACAAGAGCCTGCTGTTGCCTCACCCACAAAGCTTGATATTCTCCAGTGTTGCTTGAAAAAGCTTTCACCCTCTTTATGGTGGTCCCTGCTGTTTCCTCCTGCAGCAGAGCTGCCTGAAGACACTTCTGTTTCACATCTCTCCCCAGCTCATTCTTACCCACATGTTTCTGTCTCCATGCTGCCTTTATCAGGGAAGAAGGGTGGTGGCTTTTACTCTGGGTCATTTCACAAATGCAGTTTACGGCATCACAGCAAGGGTAAGTCAAAATGCAATGTAGGAGGAAGGCAAAACCAGCTTAGCACAAGGAAACCTGTGCCCTCCCTGCTTGCTCATGGGGAAGAAGCATTTGAGCACAGCCCAGGATCAGCCAAGAACAACCTCATCCCCAATATTTGGACGATCTAGATGCTAAGAGTTGCAGCAAAAAGGGAGAGAAGAGGATTAAGTTCTCTTGCATGTAGAACTCCAGAAGCACAAGAGCCATTTGGTTTTGCCACCCTTTGTGCTGGACAGGACACTTTGCAGCTACTCTTCACCCTCAAATACCATGCATCCCCTCTGCTTTCCCCAGGAGGTGAGAGACAGCAAATTTGGTCAAAAAAAGTACAATAGATCCTGTAATAGATCCTTGAAGCCTGTGGATGATGGCTCACTGCTCTGCTTCCTCTGCAGCAAGTAACCAAGAAGGTGCAGGGGCGGTGCTAAAACCAACTTGAAAGCCTTAAGAAGCAAAAAAAAGAGGCTGGCTGTGGGGAGCCATTTAACTCCATCTCCTCATGGCTGGGGAATTTCTTACTGGCAGGACAATGCATGTCAGGCAGCCCTTGAGACAAGCTCATTCTGCGGCTGTTGCAGTTTGCTGCAGCATTTGCAGTGATCTCAGGCAGTAACCGAACCCACTGGTAGTACTTCGCCATCCATAAATCCCATTGGAGCCAGGCCCATAAATAGCTACGCCACAGTATGCAGCTACATACAGGGCAGCAGCAAATGCCCATATAACGGCTGTCGGCTCTAATCAAATAAATTGAGGAGTTGATCATATTTCCACCATTTGGCTGAGTTTTATTATAGCTACGCCTCCACAGCAGGGCCAAATATCTTCACAGAATAATGGAATTGTTGGAGTTGGAAGGGATCTCTAGAGATCATCCAGTCCAACTCCCCTGTCAAAGCAGGGCTGCCCAGAGCACATCACTCAGGATGGCATCCAGGCGGGTCTTGAAGATCTCTCTGGGCCGCCTGTTCCAGGACTCTGGCATCCTCACCAGAAAGAAGTTCTTCCTCATATTTGAATGGAACTTCCCACGTTCCAGCTTGTGCCCATTGCCCCTTGTGCTGTCCCTGGGAACCACTGGAAAGAGTCCAGCTCCATCCTCCCTCAAACTGTCCTTTAGATACTTGTCAGCATTAATAAGGTCTCCCCTCAGCCTTCTCTTCTCCAGGCTAAAATGTCCCAGCTCTCTCTGCCTTTCTCTAAGGCAGAGAAGAGTCCCAGCTCTTCTCTGCCTTGGAGATGCTCCAATCCCTCCATCATCTCTGTTGCCCTATGCTGGACTCTCTCCAGTAGTTCCCTGTCTCTCTTGAACTGGGGAGCCCAGAACTGTACACCGTATTCCAGTTGTGGCCTCACCAGTGCAGAGTGACCCAAAGCATCCCTTAGTTGCAGGGCTTGCCCTATTCCCAGAAGCTTTTTGGAGCTGTTTGGTAGCACTTTGCTCTGTCACCAAGGGGCTCCTCTTCCATACTGATCCTCCCAGTAGTGGATAGGAAGTGATGGGTCAAATTCTTACAAGTGGCTGAAAAAAATACGAGAAACCTCAGAAGAGGTCTAAGTTTAAGAGACTGCAAGAGGGTCACCACGAACCACAAATTGTGGATGAGAGCATACCCTCCATCCAGTGATACACTTGTTAGGAATTTGTAGCTCATTTATCACTGTGGGAAAGATGACAAACCCCAGCTGGGTGGCAGCTACAGTGGGTCAGATTTAGGTGAAAGCCACACCAAGATACAGCACAGCAGTTTCCAGAATAGGGTTCACTATCCCACCAGACTGTAGTGCTCAATATTTTCAAGTCTGACATTTATCTGCAAAAAGATGGACTCTGGACCAGAACTGGGAAGTAGAAGCATTTGGGAACCCCATGGTTGTTCATCACCACAGGGGATAAACTCCAAGGTGTTTATACCACTCAAAGCTGGGAAATATCCCATTCCAGCAGGGCTGACCCCCTGTTTTACAAGCATTTGGAGGAGACACTCTGATGTAGGGTTCCCAAATGAGTACAGATATGTGCGGGTCTGGGGAGCACACAGAGCCTTTTTAAAACAGGGTCTGTTTTAAAAATATTCATCTTCCATTATCTTTTCCCCTCCCTTTTGTTATCTTCACAATATCAATAGTTCAAATTCCCTGTGTTTCATCAGCAATAATCTCATTCTTTCACTCCAATAACCACTTAGCCTTCCACTGAATACTCTATGCATTCAAGTGTTAAATTACTGCCTTGCAAAACCGGGGAGCAATGATATTAGCACTTACTTCCCATACTCCTGATTTGTGTCAGGCGATATCAGTGAGTGGGAAATAAAAGAGACATTCTCTGTAACAAGAGAAAAATGGCCTGACATCCTTTCCTTTAAGATTTAAATACAATATGTGCTTTATAGTAAGACAGCCTGATTTGGTACTCTTCCCAGCTGCATTTTCACAAAATCTGTAGGAAGATGACCACCTTCCTACGCTGCAGTCCTTCTTTCTAATTTCACTGGAATAGTTCAAAAGAGTCAGAAATATCAATGGGAGAATAAAGAAATATGGCCAAGCAAGGCAAATCCTTAAGCATCAACTTCTTAGCAATATAGGCCAAGAAGAGTGAACCACATTACTCAGAGTATAGATGTTGCAGCCAAACTACTAGGTTAGCAAATGGATTAGATACACCTGAATATAAGTCTTTAATGATCCATGTGCAACTTGGATCTTCCTTAGAGAAAATGAGGAATAAATTCCCCAATGAATTACACCATTTGTAAAAAGAAAACCCCACTGCATTACTAGCCTCAACACATTTTCTGCTGTAAAAAGTTCATGCCGTGCCCAGACAGACAGATCTGAGCCCTTTAATAATTTCAGATAATGGAAGTTTCATATGCCATCCTGCCACCACTTCTGATCTAAGCAGAAGATGCAGCATCTACACTGAACAGATTGGTTTTCAGGTGTGCTCCCTCAACTGTCTCCTGTCTGTTCAGCTCAGGACACTGCCTCCACGCCACTTTTGAAGGCAGCTTTGGGAGCTCCACTATGAACTCGGAGAAAGCTTCCATCCACTTGAGACTATTACAGGGTTGGACTCAATCCTACAGTCTCTACACGACACCCCAACAATTCTCTAAACATTGTAATTTCATCAAAAGGGAAGAAACTTGGACAACAGGGACTGGAGGTGATGTTTGAAAGCTGCTCAGATGAGACAGTTTGTTCCAGTGGACATGCTTTGCCTTGGACCAGGACTCAGCAGACAAATCTTTATTTCTCTGTAACTGCCAAGCTGGTCCTCCTCCAACAAGTCATTTGGCTGGTCTCTGTTTTAATTTTCTCCCTTTTCTTTTGCTCATTTTCCAGCACCTGAGGCAGGGTTTCTCATTATTTCTCAGTGTAGCACATCACATAGAGACCCCAGTTAGAGCTTGAAATCTGAAGATGCTTCTTTTGCATTTGCAATACTGCAAATAGGAACATTTTTACAGCACTTTCAAAATGCTCAAAAGCTGATGAGGAAGAAATCTCTACCTAAAAAACCAAATGTACAAATATGGAACTGAAGGCAAGGCAAAATTAATACTATGTCTCCAACATTATACCTTTCAGGTCTTGTGAGAGAATATCTGGGGGGAAAAAAGTCTTTACAGAAGTGCTTCATTTCCCAGACAAAGGAACATTTGAAACATTTTTCCTCTGATTAACCTATTATCTTCATGCTCACAGTCCACCAGCAACAAAACTGTCATTAGTTCTTTAAAAGGACAATGAAAGTTTGAGGTACTTTACCTAGCTGCTGAGAAGGTCATTTGGCTGCATGGAAACTGATTTAAAATGAAGTGTACCACATTTGCTGGCTAAGACTGTCAGAGAGCTATTAAAAAGAGCAGGGATCTCTTGGCCATCTATTCTACAGCAGGCCAGGCACCCCAAGAGCCCCAGTAGCTGTTGGGCATGCTTTCTTCAGCTCCAGCTGGATATAACCATTGGACATGACCCAGTGCTGGGAGCCTTGCATGGACACAGGTTTAAGGCTGGGAGAAAAGACAGCATGAAGAGAAAAATCCAACTGGTGGTTTGGAATGGCTTTGAAAAGGTGAAAAGCTCCATCCCTCAAGAACATAATAAAGGTGGGAAGAAATGCACACACACAAAAGATGAGTATCTTTTGACCCTGAAACAGGGAGCCGGAAACCACACTGAATTGTAATCTTCTTAAAGAAGTGAACTGGAAGTAGATATTCAAAACCCACCTGGAAGCATTCCTGTCCAATCTGTTCTAGGTGAGCCCGCTTTGGCAGGGGGGTGATGATCTCCAGAGTTCCCTTCCAATCCCTACTATTCTGTGATTCTGTAATTCTGTAATAAAATTCCTCATATCTTTGCTTTCCAAAGAGGTTGAGCACTTTCTGTTTGTCTGTGACAACACTGGGATGGGAATTCAGGCCCTATGATGTGGCCACTCTGTGTCCTATCCCCAGAGCTCAGAAAGGAAAGGTGTGCCAGACCCCTGTTAAAACTGTTCCCATCAACTCAGCATCCAAGTTTTTGGATGTCATACCACTTCAATGTGCTAGGTACCAAAATCCTATTTGTAGATATTTTCCTATCTCTCCCTATGCCTTGAACACACTTCCCAGATTTCCTAGCTATATCTATGTCTTTGCTTTTATCTTCCTCATACCATTGTTTCCCATTAGGTTCTTTTTCTCCTTAATTTGAAGCCTAATCATGCAACACACCCTGTACAGTGTACTACACGTTCTTGAGGCCCCAGAGACATCATTAGAAGCAGACTTAGCTATCACTTGTGCTTTAAAAACCCATCTCTAGTAAAGGATTTTCAAAGTGAAGTGAGTTGAAACACCTTGATTTGGAGGATGTTCAGCTTAAAAATCCATGAGAGGTGGCTGCTGGGTTTTGTTTGTTTTGGTTTTTTTTATAAAGAGCAGAACGTTCATCACTTTCTGAAAACCCCAAATTGGTCTCCGAAAATCACTTGTGACTACTGAAATCCTTGGCCAATAAATAATAATTACCATCCTCATTACTGAGCAAAGGATGACAGGGAAAGTGGGTCTGCATCAGAGCGCTTGAAGGGGAAGAGCAACCCTCAAAGGCCACTGAAGCTGCCACTAACATGTTCCTCCTGGCAGATGTCTTCTTATCCCAAGACACTGATGCTGCCACTTTCTGATGGACAGTTTTCTTCAGCTGTCTAATCCTGAGCTGCAGCTGTGGCTGGCACAGGGTTCCTTTCCTCCCGGCAAGCAGACAGGTCACGAGAAGGGGGTGTTCACAAGTATGCTATGGGTTTGGGTTTCTCCTTCCCTTTGAAGGAATGGGACCATGAAACAAAACACACTTGTCTAATTAATTAGAAATTGGGGAATGTCAGTTCTGAACTCTACTGTAAGGAAAGCAGATCTGCTAAACTAGATGTACTGGGAGTGGGGGTCAGGTGGTTTTCAGCATTCACCACCCTCAGGTAGGGAAGCAAATGTATTAAATGTTAAATCTCACAGCAGACTGAGAGACTGGATTGTGGTTCTTCTTTAAATACTGTTAAAATTACTAAAACACCTTAAAAAATCCTTGTGGAAACAGAACCTTTCAGAAGAGGAGATAAAAATTTTGCTTCAAATATAATGGCAACAAAAGGGAACCATAAGAAGTTTGAAAAAAAAAAAAGAAATAAGTAAAAAAAGAAGTCATGCAAAAAGAAAATGGTGGGGATTGTATCCACACTGGAAGCTTCCTTGGGGAATCTCTATAGTGATGCTCTAAGGGAGCATAAGGCCCATCTCATTTTAGAAAAGACTGAGAGTTTGAAATTATTTCAGATCATAAAAAGAACAAATGGGAGAGAGATGCTCCCAACTCCAAAAGCAGTGGGCACAAAAATGACATTCCAGCCTCAAAACTCACAGGCTGGTAGCTATGGCATTGTTAACTGTTCCCCCTCCTCAAGCTATCCTATAAAAGCTGGGCTAGACAGGAACAGCGTGATTATCCCCATGTACTCGGCACTGGTGAGGTCCCACCTCGAGTGCTGTGTCTAGTTTTGGACCTCTTCCCACAAAAAAGACATTGAGCTGCTGGAGCAGGTCCAGAGAAGGGCAATGGAGTTGGTGAGGGGCCTGGAGAACAAGTCTTATGAGGAGAGGCTGAGGGAACAGGGATTGTTCAGCCTGGAGAAAAGAAGGCTGAGGGGAGACCTTATTGCCCTCTACAACTACTTGAAAGGAGCTTGTAGAATGGTGGGGGTAGGTTTCTTCTCCCAAGTCACAGGCAATAAGACAAGAGGAAATAGCCTCAAGTTGCACCAGGGGAGGTTCAGATTGGATATTAGGAAAAGTTTTGATAAAGAAAGCGTTATTAAGCCTTGGAATGGGCTGCCCAGGGAAGCGGTTGCAGGGAAGGATGCCCAGGCATCTCTTGTGTGGCAGCATCACTTTCCAGGATGAGATCCTACAGAGCTCCCAAAACCAGAGAAGTGGAGACTTCTTCCACTGTACTGCCACTTAAACTGTCCTTGCTACAAACATTCATCCGAATCAGCTTTGGCACTTAAGGTCCAGCTGCACGTGCTGTTCCTACTTCCAAGATACAGTATTTCTCAAGGAGAAAGGTAGAAATAAGCTTATAAGCAAAAAGGGTTAAAAGTCACACCTGCACGTACACAGTAGCCCACAGCCAACCGCTGCAGTTCTATCAGCTTAACAGAATTGTTTGGGAGAGATGAGTTTGGGACAAAAGTATTTAATAAAAATAACAGGCATTTCTGAACTACCTTTGGGGATAACAGTCTTCTTCAAGTATGTCATCAGCCTCTCGCTAGCAGCTCTGAAGGCATCTAATATTGCAAAGCATCTGACTTTGACAGAAGTTTAACAAGCAGGAGAAAAAACCCCTCAGGACTGGCTACTCAAGCAGAAGCAGATGAAACTGAAGCCTTGCTCATATCACACTCTCTGAGAGCTGCAGGTGGAGGCAGAGGCAGCTTACACTGGGCTGCCAAACACCAGGCACACAAAGCTTTCATGGGCTGTTAAAGGTGCTCAGTCACTCCCTATGGCCAGCGAGTCCCCCCCCAGGGAGTCCTTCAGCCCTTGTGCTCTGAAATCTCCCCCAACCCGTGAGGATTTCCCAGTCCTGGATCCAGCAAGCACCTTCTGTGAGAGGCACTGTGTATCTCCTGCTAACAACCTCTGATCTCATAGGTCACGAGAAGCAAAATGACATTCTTGAGCATAACAGTGTCGCTTGCCTCCCTACAGCTAAATAAGGGGCGTAGCAGCAGTGTGCTATCTAAAGAAAGCCAGCAAAGCTACTTGTCAGATCCTGGAGGAGAGGCATTACATGTCTATATATCACTGCTCCCCAAAAAATAGGCTTGTGCCTGCAAGCAACTTCAATAGGAGGACTTCACAGTGCTTTACCAAGGGTTTTTTCACATGCAGAGGGAGCACAGAAGCACAACACAAATGGCTAAGCTCCATACAGGTACCTTTAAACATCTGGGTCAGGTTTATCCAGTGTATCACTGGCAGCAGTGAGACCTTCCTGCCTCCTGTAGAAAGCATCTGGCAGCTTACTGTGTGCTCTGTCCCCTTGGATCATAGCACAACTGGTTGCTGAGTCTCCCCTCTCCCACCAAAAACATTAAGCAGCGTGCCCAGGTGGCCAAGAAGGCCAACAACATCCTGTCCTGGATCTGGAACAGTGTGGTGAGTAGGACCCTAGAGGTCATCATCCCCCTGTACTGGGCACTGGTGGGGCCCCACCTTGAGTTCTGTGTCCAGGTTTGGGCCCCTTATCACAAAAAAGACATTGAGGTGCTGGAGCAGGTCCAGAGAAGGGCACCACAGCTGGTGAGGGGTCTAGAGAGTAAGTCTTATGAGGAAAGGCCGAGGGAGCTGGGGTTGTTTAGTTTGAGGAAGAGGAGGCTGAGGGGAGACCTCATCATGCTTTATAATTACCTGAAGGTGTAATCCGTAGAGAGGCGGGGGTCGGTCTTGTCTCCCAAGTCAGAGGAGATAGGACAAGGGGCAATGGCCTCCAGTTTAGGGGAGGTTTAGATTGAATATTAGGAAACATTTTTTCATGGAGAGGGTTATCGGGCATTGGAATGGGCTGCCCAGGGAAGTGGTTGAGGCACCATCCCTGAGGGTGTTCAAAAGATGGGTTGATGTAGTCCTTAGGAATATGGTTTAGTGATTTTTGTCAGGGTTAGGTTGATGGTTGGACTAGATGATCTTTAAGGTGCCTTCCAACCTAGACAATTCTATGATTCTAAGTGACCCACATCATCTTCTCATGACATTTCTCAAAGGAGGGTCTTTACCCTTGCCTGCTTAGAAAAGTGCAAGGAAACCCTGCCAGGCCCTGCCTGCAGCCTCCTTTGCCTGCTGTTTGGAGGACACCTCTCCAATCACGGTCCAGGCACTGAGAATCTAAATCCTACTAAAAGGACACAGTGCCACCAGAAAGCACCTGTTAATGCTATGGAAGAAGGAAGTCCATAGACAACATCCACCTTAGCACCATGATGACTGGGAGGCTGTGTCAGCTACAGAGGGATGCTAAACTCAGGTGCCATAAGGAACACTCTGCCACCAGGCTCAATAGCCTCAAATCCTCAGAACTCCAATGCAAAATGTCAGCTCCATCATTCCATGTCAATTCTCTACATACAAACACTTTTTACACAGGATGCTCAGAAACACTCTCATAGTGATTCCCAAGAAAGGAAGAGCTCATGAATGCTTTATGCTCATTTGCGTCCACTCAGACAACCACGTTACAGGTTATATTCTAGGTATTTGCATAGATCTCTATCAAGGATTAATAAGCCTTGACATCTCTACTTGAGAGTCTCAAAACAGTTTTCTGAGATATGTACAATCCAATTGATCATAATATAGTGTAGTTATAACCCACTTTCCCCAAACAATATAATCTTCATGGATATGATTTAAAATCACAAGTATTATCTGAAACCTACATAGGTTCCATAAACCCAAAGTTCTTACTGCTAAACATGGAAACAGGTGAAAAATTTTAGTCCTTCAGCTCTGCTCTTCCTGGGCTGTCTCCAGGTTTGCACATGACTGAGCTACATACGATTTAAATTCTAACACAACATCAAGATTCATGTGTGCAATTAGAAAACAGGGTGTTCTGGTGTATCCACCACATTTTGGAGTGTCTGGGGATTTAGCAATATTTAAGCAAATGCAGACTGCATGCTTGGCAGAGACAGGATTTCAATGACAAGGACAGAGAACATTAGAGAGTGATGCTCACATCTCCAAGCTTTGGGTCTTGAAGGCTGAAGGGAAAAAGAGGTCTAGATTGTGACAGCACCAGATTTCTTAAAAACTGATACGATTTTGAGTTTTGAGAGGTTTCAAGCCCAGACCATTCCTAACAAAAATCAGCAAAGCTTAACCCACATCATGTTAAGCCTGGTGATTTATCCCACCAGCCAGTTTGGCCTTTAGATCCTGGACTGACTCAAGACCCTCTGCAGTACTTTATGTCAAAAATGAGAGGGAGGATAAAAAGTGAAAGAAAAAAGGTTGGTGCCCTGCAAGTCACAGGAAATGCAGGTACATGGAGACTCTGCACTATCCTTTAATGCCCTTTCCAAGTCTGAAGTCACTTCATCTCCTCGTAGACTAAAAGGGGACCTAAGACATTAAATGAATAATATATTAATAAATATAAAAAAATAAATGAACCAAAGTTCATTTTAAATGGGCAGTAATTTAATTCCTCTGCTGCACACTCCAGGGAAAAGAAAGAAAGGGAAAGGCACCAAATCCCTGCAGCTCATGCACAGGCTGTGGGGCCCTGAAGTTGCAGGAAGCCTGATTGCCGAAAGCAGCACAAGGTGGATTTTATCCGATGTAGTGTGAGAGAGTGTGCAGAGACCAAGGTCTCATGAAGTGCCTAATCTTCATGTTTAAAACTACATAGTACCCTTCCAGGCCCATCAGCTAGTGCTTTCCTTAGTAAAGAGTCCTGCCTGGTGGGATTTGATATGCACATTCTGCCTCAACCACAGCCCTTGCCACGGGAGCTGGGCAAGGGGAGCAAGACACAGCCCTGCTCATGCATATTTTGGTTCCATTTAGCCAGACACTTGCATTTCAGAGCCTGGTTGCTCAGTGATCTATAAACTGATGCTTGTGTAGAGGAAACTGAGGCACCAAAAAATGATGGGAAGCTTTTCAGGACAGTGGGATGCAAACTGTAAAGAGCACTCGGGTGACACTGTTTCTTCCTGAGGAAAGAAAAGCACTGGGAAGGTGAGCTGCCCAGATGTGAGCTGAAGGCAGCCCCTGAGATGTCCAGCAAGAGCTGAGAAACAGGCACACCTTCAAGAAGCCGCTTCCCCCTCGTTGGCCCTCCTGGAGCAAGGCAGGGGGCTGAAAGAGATGCTTGCAGGCTCTCTGAGGAATGCCTTGTATGTCTCGCTGCCAGTTGCTGGGGGATGCTGACATCGCCTGGGACAGAATTAGAAAACCTTGAGCAGGAGGGCAATGTGGCACAAGTGCTAAGTCAGCCGCAGGCTATATGTGGCACACCAGTTGGTGCCTGCCTTCTTTCCCCTTCTTCAGATAATCATTCCTTTGCCCACTCCTTCAGCATGGCCTGACTTCAGCCTACACTGCCCTCTGATTGCTCTGTGCCTCTGGCTGCATTCAGGCTACCAATGCCTTACACAGCACTTGGAGGAGGCAAGAAGCAAAACCTCCCCCTAAAACACACCCATCACTTCTCTTGAGCCAACAGAGCCCTCCACTTGCACACATAATTCAACCTTTGTGCCATTCCATAATGCTGTCTCCAATGTTCATCCATCATTGTCCTGTTTCCCACCACATGCAAATCCTGTGGTGTCAGCCCTGACTGTCTGCTAGTCACATTCCTGCACAGTCACCTCCAGGTCTCCTCCTGTTCTATGCCCTGCTCTCAGACCACCTTCCCAAGGACAATGCACTCTCCTTGAACCAGGACCTCTGAACAGGCCGATCTGGCCATTTATTGGGCTTGACTCTCTTCTGCACAAGCTTCCACAGCTTATCAGGGTGTCATGCAGCTGAGAGCATCTTGGATAGCAAACGGCTTTGCTTTTCTGCGTTGAAAGAGTCTTGCACATTGTCAGCACTGACAAAGCCAAATCATTAGTAGATTAATTAGGCAGCCTGTTGCACAGAGTCAGCATTACAGCCTGAGATCCTGAGAGAATGTGCTGGCACCAGATCCCTGGCTTGTTACTTTAAGCCTGTGGTGAAACGTGTAAGAATCAAACCAGCCGAGCAGGCCAGCTGAGACAGTAATCTCTCTCTCACGGCCAAGCCCACAAGTTTAAGAGAGAGAACAAGATCCCTGCAGCATCCTGATGAGAAAAAATGCTCCCAGTCTCTATCAGTTCAAGAACCACTTAAGCACAGTGGAAGGAATATGTAATCCATTTCAAATTTGTTATGAATTATAGTAACTCTTATATTCTTGATAACAACCTAAATGCTTAGCTCTTTTCTACACCTTGTTAAGTTCTAATTCCTCAACTGGTCCCACAGCAACAAGTTTAACAATCTAACTGGTGTTGGAAAAGATATCATTCCCACTTAGCAGTTTTGAATTTCATTGAAACTCCCTTATTTATGTTCAAAGGGCTTCTCCATGATTCTTGTGACTTTGGATAACGGGATGACTTCCCACTTCTGGAATGAATGAAGTAGGTGGTTGTACCAGGGCACAGCTCCAAATCATCAAAATCTTTCCCAAACCTTGTTTCTTGACAAATGGTACATATACACTTGCAACTTTTCCTGCTGGCATTGCAGCCACCCAACCTTCAGAAGAGGAACACAGCAAATATTTAACAGCAACAGGTGTCCCCTCTTCCCTGTGATCAACTCCTATCTGACATGTCAGACAGCTGAAATGATAGAAGATAAGTGTGCATGGGACAGGAGAAATGCTGCAAAAAGAGACTGGAATAGGTTGACAATCCTTAGGTATTCACATATTCACTGTCTATATTCAGTGTTGCCCACCTCGCCTGAAAGCAAACTCCCACCAGACCCTTCTGAGTGACCATTTTCCCTACTGCTTGATCTGTGAGGAACTTACCAACAGTTTCACAAAACAAAGCAAGGAAACCACATTTGAAGCAGGCACCCAAATAGAGAGATACTAAAATCACAGAAGCACTTTTGTTCATAGAATAGCAGCATATAAATTACTACGATCTTGCCCAAAAGGTATCTCTTCTCCTATGGCCTCTTAAACTAGCCCTCTAGCTGCCCTGGCTATCTTGAGAAGAGTAAAGCACCCTGAAGGAAACTGCTGGCCTAAGCTCTTCTGAGCACGCTTACCCTAGAAGAAGCCTGCTTTACTTTCTGACCCACATGCAGTGCTGCAGATATGCTGCCACTGGTAGAGATGTCTTGGGCAGTCATTTATAGCATATGTGCCTTGGTGGACATACCAAAAGTGCAAAAGGAAAATCAAGTTCCTATGTGGAGAACAAAAAACTAAGTACCTTGGCTTTAGGTTACTGGCAAGATGAGAAGTTAATTGCATTTTCAGGCATTTTAGACAGCAAAAGGCAAAAGCCTCAAAGGGAGTTCATCGTTAGATGGAGCAGAAGCAGCAGTGCTCACCCTTTCATCCAACATCTCTGTGGCTTGCACACCCCCTTGAAATATGGGAGATCTAGTCTCCTACTTCACTGTATGGATTTATACCATAACCTCCCTCCTCCTGGAGGAGAGTCTGACTCCCCAGGCTATAGGAAACCCCAAGACAGAGCCATTCTGTTAAAAAGGGACCAGAAAGGCAAAGACTTCAGAGTAACTGCAGAGGGAGTGCAGCCAGCCCAGTGCAGGAACTACCACTTCCATTCTAGTGCTGCAATCAGTGCCACCTCTGTGCGACTTTAGCCTGACAAAAGGAACATTTCATAAGTGTCAGAATGAATCATGTCAATGCTCTGTATGGAAAACACAGTTATATATTAATTCAACTAAGTGTAGCCCAAATGCATAAAAGTTTTGCATTGGCCAGAGCTGCATCCTCATGAATTAAACGGTTTGTAAAGAACAGACAAGCCACACGCCAGCTGGCCCATTTCAGTGAGTAGCAGGACTAATAGGGCCTGGTTTCCAAACAACAGCTTTCTCACTACTGGATTTTCTGGCGTCTTCTGAAATCTGAAGTTCCATCACCGTTCATTATGCCTCCCCCTGACATGGATTCTCCTGCAGGAGGGAGGCATCCATGCCCTCACCGGGAGCTGCACACCCAAGCAGGCAGATGCCAGTGATAATTTGCATCCCCAGCTGCTGCTGCTTTCCCTTAGAAGTGGATCTCATCAAGTCCCAGCAAGCACAAGGGAGAGGCTGGGGCTTTGCTCTAGTATGCCTGCTGGGATGAAGCTGCTGCTAAAAGCAGAAGAGGAGCCTTCCTGCTGCAGCCCCTGGAACTTGCTCTGCAACCCGGGGCAAGATGGTACGGCACCACCAGAGACCTGCAAACAGCAGCTCCCAAGAAGACACGTCTTCTCTGCATCACCTGGGACAACTTCACTCCCTAGGGAAAGACCCGACACACTGCCAGAGATGTCTTGGTACACATCCAAGGTTGCCAGGCAGATAAACCAGTGGTGTCCTGTCCCAAACCCAGAAAACTGACTGGATCCAAATCCTTTAACCCAGCAATTGAAATAATTGCCTTCCATCCTCCTCCTCCTTTGCACCTGTTTATCTTCTTACCTGATCAATATACAATTATTTTGTGGCAGCTCCTCACAAAACCTCCTTCTCTGGCAGCATGAAGCAGGTGCATTGGCATTCTTAGACAGGCCACACTGTGCAGAGCCAGCACTAAGTTCATGTTTCATTTGTGAAAGCCTGTTTCCCTTTCAAAATATATTTCATGGTGGCTTTCAGTCTTATGTCATTGCAGACCTCAGGTGACCATAGAAACAATTAGATCATCACTGGTTCTTGCAATTACTTAAAGTCCTAATAGGTGTGGAGATGCATAAAAATCATTTTAGACAATTTCCACCCAAGTTATACCCCTAGGATCCATTTCTACTGGTGAATTTTGCTAAAGCTTGGTTTGCATATCGTCATCACTGGAGATGCCTTCATCAAGCCTCTCAGGGATGACAGCCCACAGGCTCCTGCAGTGGTGCAGGAAAGACCACCCCATTACCTTCCCAGACCAGCAGAGAAGGGATCCCTCCATCAAGCATCCTGAAGGCAGCCAGCAGAGATCATAAATCATAGGTTCTTTGTCTCAAAGCATTCACAAAAATGAATGGGAAAAAAAAGGAGTAAATAAAATCTCTCATTGTCTGTGTTCTCTAAAGCAGAGACTGAGCCAAGGCTTCAAATTGTACACATTGATAAAGGTCTATTGAATCAAGAGATGACTCAACTTCAAAAAAGTCTCTTGTGCAAAGTCATGGGCTTTAGCAAAGAAGAACTCTAAGCACAGATTTTCTTATATGAAAAATGCACCTTTAGCCGCTCTCCATCCATTTTTGGGGGTGTGCATTTTTGTAAGTTTATAACACATTTATCTAGAATGCAAATGCTTGGATAGCCTGCCAGACTGGACACAAATTGTCTACAAAGGCCTTCAGGCTCTAAAGTTCTAAGTGAAAAACACTTCACAGTATAGTACATGACACAGAAATAAGGGCCCAATCAAAAGCCTTGCACTTACAAGCACAGAACTTCAGGAATCTGGAGAGTAAACGGGAGAGAGATTGCTGGACAAGGAAGGAACAATCACCAATCCTGATTTTTTCTGCAGAAAATCACAGTCGTATGGACCAAGGGGGAACTATCAGGTTTGAAAGGGTTAGGAGCTGTTTGTCTGTGCTGGGAAAAGTCTACTGAAAACAGAAAAGCCATCTTTTCCTAAAAGTTGTGTCTCTTGGCGAGGATGGAGAGCAGGGAGGTCCATCAGGAGACTGAGGGGTGGAAAGATAAACAAGAGACATTGGATGGGCAGGCAAACAAGGTGAAAACAGAAGTGCCTCCTTTGCCTGATAGCTACTTTCCAATCATAAATACATTACAAAAGGCAACCTTTTGTGTGGGAAAACATAACATCCAGCTGATCTCCATTCTATTGGGGACATCTCATCCCGAAGAGAGGAAAAAGATCAAAGGAAAAGATAAAAGAAAGCCATTTTCAATTTTAAACACCATCTTAACATGTAGAAAGGAATAGTAAGAACAGCTGAAAGACACTCAGGGAGAGACATCTTGTCTGAAGGTATTGCAGTGTTTTCCGTATTTGTCTGCTTTATTTTTAAACACCCAGAGTCTTTGCTTGATCAACACTTCCTTGTAAAAGAAGGAAGCAGAGGACAAGTGAGTGGCTGCGGGAAGAGAAGCAAATGAGGTTGGAAATTGATGATCTTCCCAGCCATGAAAGTAAAAATTCCTACTTGAAACCAAATCCTCCTGGAACGCTACACAGGCATAGGGGAAAAGGGGAGGGAAGGAAAGAAAGATTTATTACTTAAGCAGAACTGAAATTCTGATGAGAAAAAGGACTGATCAATCCATGCCTGAATGTCAACAGTGGATCTGAAACTGGGTTTGTCATATTTCGCTTTGCTTTGCATGCATTAAAAAAAAAAATTACAGGGGAGGTGGTTGGGGTTTTTAAAGACAAGGAAAAAACTGAAGTCCCTTTATCTTTTGAAGCCCTGAACTCTTATATTCCATTTATAGCTCAAGCTGGAATGACATCCCCCTTGATTAGCAAGCTGTCCAATCCAGCTGCATGTGTCAGGACTGTACAAGGCACTAAGTGAAATATATATATATGCCCTTATAGAGTTTAGCACATTGGGTCCACCTCCAGGGCACAGGCTGTAGCTCATTCTCACCACTGCTCCTCTCACAGGAATCACTTTTAAGATTTGTTTTTCAGTTGTTTGGTTGGGGTTTTTAAAGTTTTTTGGAGGGGGCACCTTTACTTTCAAGTTTAAGCAACACAAAATGGCACCAAAGAAGGACGTAAAGAAACCAGCAGCCGCAGCACCAGCACCCGCGCCAGCCCCAGCACCCGCACCAGCTAAACCCAAAGAACCAGCAATCGATCTCAAGAGCATCAAGGTAAATGGATGAACGTGTGACTGATCGTGGACCCAAAGCGCTGACAAAGGGGAAAAGTTAGCAGAGTCCCCGCTGAGACCTGCAGTGAAACGTTGCGTGTGTTTGGTTCCAGTTTGGGGACTGCAGTGAAATGAATGAGTAACCTCAGTCGATGGATTTGTTTACCTGCCTGAGCTGTGATTGTTTTAGTAGCTGGAGGGGTGTATGGCATGGTGCATGATTTAACACGAGCCTGAAGCCTGGTGATTTTAGAAGTATTTTGGAGAGTGGCCCTCAGAACTTTTTACCAAATCAGTATCAGTCTGACTTGCTTGATAAAACTAAATTTAAAAAGAAAAAAAACCCAGCCACCCCACCCCAAAAAACCACCCTAAAGTAGGTGCATGAGGACAGGAAAGGGTTACTGAAGCTTGAAATGCAACGTTTTCCCATAGCGCTGCATTAAAACTAAACCTTATTTTGCATTTTCTCCTCAAATTCCTTTCCAAATTTTTGCAAGCACTTATGGTTCTTTGATCATGTGTCTTGAGATCAGCACGGCTTATCTTCAAAAACAGAAACAAGAAAAAAAACAGTTTAAAATTAGGGATTTGGCAGTTTCATCTGTTTTCTTTCAATTTGCATTGTACAACAAACACTGATAGAGATCATGAGCTGGCAAGCCATGGCTGGAAGCATTTCAAGTGATTTCCTCTCACCTCTACATATTTGCTCAGAATTTGCAATGTGCTGCAAATTAAAAGCAACAAAGAGGAAAAGTCATTCGAAGGTTTTCCTCTGACTGTGCTTCTATTTGATCTCATACTGTCTCTAGGCATTGCATGCCAACCAACATCACTGATTGTTGCCTTGACCCTTCAAAGAAAATTCCTTCATGGTGGGAAATTCTTTGCTTAGGAAAGAGGACAAGGAGGTTAAGCAGTTAAAGAGATGAAGAGACAGACTAGGACTATAAATAGTTATTCTCCACCTACCTGGCACGCTCATTGGTCCCAGGACCAATTTGCTAAATTCTACATATGGAATCATGCCTATTATGGAGAAAAGAAGAAGTACAAAGCCTCCTAATAGGACCTACTTGTTTTCATCTCATGATGAATTCTGTTTCAGGTATCTTAATACGTATAGTTCCAAGCTCATGACCCATTTAGTGAAAATTCTTGAAGTTTACTTTAATTTTCACAATCAGTAGTCAGTATTTTTCTGAGACGGTATGTAGCTTCTCATAAGACTGAAACTGAACCCACTGGCAAAGCAAAACAAGAGCAAAAAGAGAAGACATTTTTAAATACTTGGAATGATCATAGTAAAGGCTACACAAAAAACCCTCTGTTTTTGAGAGTACTGTCTGAAAATTAGATTATACCTCACATTTGACTCATTTCCAGAGATCAAGAAAACACAAGCTAGATTTCCTACTAAATTATTTAATATGATCTGATAGCTTTCTATGTCCAGTTCATTAGAAGAAAATAGAATTTTCAACTCCAGTGATCCTAGGAAATCCATCTTTATGTAGACAGATTTAATAGTATATTACCAGCTAAAAAATGGCAGGCTGCAGTCTGAGACATTTCTGCAGTTCACTCCTTTACCCAGACAGCTCTCTATAATGGCAGGAGATATATACCAGTAGCACAGAGAAAACACTTCAGGTTTTGTCATAATCACACTGATAAAAGAAGATAGTCTCCCTAAATTATCTGTGTTGTGAAAGATAATATTTGACAAAATATTTTCCTCTTTGAAGGCAGGGGGGAAACCTGGACTGGTAAGACATAACTCTTCTTTTAACACTAATGGCAGCACATAAGCATTACTATTCTGATTTGCATGTAAGTGAAGATACAAGCAGCCTGATTGAGGTTACAGGACTACCCTGCAATGTGGTGGGTGGCACAGCCCCCTGCCCTGCATGCTCATCACTAGCATATATCTGTCTACAAGCATCTCCTCTACTCTTTGTCATGCCCTTACCAGGCAAGGAGCAGGGTGCCTCAGAAGCGCTGAAGGGTGGAGGGAGCACCCCCTGCAGTGGGGGAGTCTCCCCAAACCACACAGCCATGGCCACAAGGTAATAGAGAAACCCATGCTGCTCGCAAGGGTGACACACATTCTGTCTCTCCTGAGACTGCACATCGGCCAAGGGCTGCCCAGGCAGACTGTGGCACCTCTGGGCTCTTTGAGAAGGCACCAGGAACAACCATGGTGCCTTTCATCTTGCCTTAGAGCAGGAGCAGAGACTGGACAACCTCCCAAGGTCTCAACCAGCCACCTTGGATTATCCATTTTCACCCTTGGAGAGCTCAGGCAGTGAAGGGAAACATCTTCATATAGGTGATTTGACTGGAAGATGTGGCAGAGTCATGAATCAAAATTTTGTGAGTCTTAGCCCAGTCCCTTAATAAGCATTAATACATCCTGAATCCCTCTGTTCAGCCACCAAAGCCTCAGCATGGGAAAAGGCACAGCACCATTTCCAGCAAAACTTAGGAGCCAGGGCATACTTAAAACTAAGCTTTTGACCAGGACTCAGTGAACAATCTTTGCCCTGATTTACCAGGCGTGGAGTCAAAGCCTTCAGCACTTTGAACAAGGGCATCAAGTGGGCTCTCCTTCACTCCTTAGGAGAATTAGTGGCCAGGACAGAGCTTGCTACTAATGAGAGGTGATGGGGAATGCCAGACTGCAGCATCTGGGTGCTTGGGGATTTGGGGATGATTTGGGGAGCTACACAGCAGGCAAACACATGGGAAGGCTTTTAAAAGAGAGATATCCAAGCCCCTTCTGTTAGAGCTGTAGTGGGTAGGGATAGAGCTGCCTCATAAGGGTTTACAGCAGCCAAATTAGCCACATTTGGCAGTGCATTTCATTTTAAATTGGCATCAGAGGTCATAATGTTCTCCAAAACAAACAAGAAGATGGTTTACAAACATGGGTAGTGATTCTTTTGGTGGTTCCCCTCCTCTCAGATGCCCTGCTTGGCCCACCTTCAGGGAATGTGGCTTTCTGAACCTTTTGGGGTGCACTCTTTGAAAGCTTTTTTTTTCTTCCCCCCTTAAGAGGTCTGAAGCTGAATTCTTGCAAATGCAGGCACCCCAAAATTGCCTGTCACCATCAGAAGTTGTGACAGGCCTTTCACCCTCTTCTGTTCTCTTTTTTCCCACTTTAAATTAACCCAATTAAAGCAAACATTTGGTGTTTTGCTAGTACCAATAACAACTTCTATTGTTGAGCACCATCTATTGACTATAAAAGTGAGTAACAAGAATACCCAACTGCTAAAGACTCAAACCTCTAAAGTCAGCCCTTTCTCAGCAAATCTCAGGTTACAATACAACAACCACAGGAAGAGAGTCAAGGCAGGGAGAAAGAATTTGTTTTGAAATGGAAATGTAAAAATCCTTTTCCCCGTACTCAGGAAACAACAGAAAACTCAATCTGCTTTGCACAAGCCTTTCCAAACCAAATTTATATATTGCTAGCATGGCCTAAATTTGAATAATAGGCACAAGGTTAGAGATTAAATTGTAACTGAGAAGAACAGGGTGATTGATGCATCTGAGAATTGACACCAGGAACCAATCATGATTAAAAGCAAAATGACCATATGGGTCATTTTCTTAGGAGACCCTCCAAGAATTCTGTAGTTAAAACTGGCCTAGGACATTCCCAAAAAGATAGGTTATCTGTTTTGTCAACTTCCTTCTCCCACACAAGCCTGAAGTGAAAAGAAATGTTGCGCTGATGAACAGCACTACCATGAGTCTTTGTCTGCAATAACTGGGGTGAGACATTAATGATGAGAATATCTCATGCTTGGTTTTGCAACTGAGGCAGTGGGAAATAGATAAGCTTCATATTGCTCAAACAGGTTTAACTCTGTCCCTATCACCATCAGGAAAAGTGGGGTGTGTTTTTTTACTAGCAATGGAAGAGCCCTTATCAGTACACCCAACCAGTCCCTTGGACTGAGCCCTGGCTCATAGCATTAACTGGGATGCATAGGCATCTGGGGGCTGGAGATGCTGAGTGCAGTATTTCATAGGTTTCTGCTCTGCATACGGTGATCTGAACATATAGCACCCTGATGTGCTGTCACACCAGGCCCCTATCTTCAAGGATACCTGAGTATCCTCTCTCAAGCGTAGATAGAGATGGTGTTCTTGCAAGTGCCTATGGCCTAAGTGATGTTCACTTGGTATACAAGGCTTCCCATGGTGGTGTTTTCAAGACTGAAATGCCAGGACACCAATTAGGCTATGCCCGACTGCAGGTAAGCTACCTACAACTTTAGGGGAAAAATAATTAAAAGCTATCAACTAGTAAAGACTTGCTAAGGCCCTGTGTAACCGTGTGATGCATGATGAAGCTTGCTGCATGGAAGCAAACCTGTGTGATCATTTGTTCTTAAATACAGAGCTCTTAAGGCAGTAAAAAGTGTTCCTCCAAGAGTCCTTAATTCTTATAACATTCACTACTCGAGTAGGTCATCTCTGAACAGACACTGTGTTGGATATAACTACTGAGAGAGAAACTCACTAAAATGCACTGACAGAAAGCTTCTGGGCTGGAGGGCAAGCAGGACTGCAAATGTCAGCTGAAGCACTCGGAGAGCTGTTACGCTGCAGACAAACTCCATGTGAAGCTGCCCAGCGAGAACAGGAATGTTAACAGTAACTTCACTCATAGGGCTAAGGGCTTTCTTAGGAACTGGCAGGTTTTTTTCCTGAAATTTTTGGCACAGGCCTGCAAGTAATACCTGACCTGCAAGCAACGACTCCTGAAAGATTCCCAGGGACTGATACTCTCATTGGGCAAGGTCACCAGTCCCAAGTGCCCTTTCAGATAGGAAGGGGACAAGTGCAAATATGACTTAGCCTTAAGAGATGTAAATGTGCCCACCTGATGCCATCCAGACTAGGTTCCTGCTACCTCTTTGATCACGATGATATGGCACCATTCGGCATCCACCCCAGAGCAGAGTAACCATAGTCAAATCCCTTGTCCCTGTGAACTCCATCATTGATGCCAGACCCATGTCGGTGGCAGGTGCTAAACTACTGCACAGGCAAGGCATGGCAGGTAACTTGGACATCAGACTCAGCTACATACCAACACATCCCTTTGGGACACTGTTGAAAACCAGAAGGAAAAGAAAACAGAAAAGCCACGACAGGTTTGGGTTTTTTTACAAAACTTTCAGAACTTTGCCTCCTTTTCTTCCTAAAGTGCTGCTAAGCAAGGAGTCCCTCAAAAGTAGGAACTGTCCATATTTATTAGTAGATTCTTACGTCTGCTTACCTGAATAATTATTTGGAAAATGATTCTTTTTGACAAGGTCCAATCTTTGTAATTCACAGCTTTGGCAGCATTTTTAAAAGTTATCTGTAGCCTTTGGAGGGCCTTGGGAGAAACAAGCTTTGTTAGAAACAGTGGAATTTAAAGCAAATTACAGAGAGAGTTAGTTACATTTCAAGAGCTCACAGAGTAATTTCAAGCATTAACAGCAGTTGCGTGGCAGAGCCTTTTTCCCCAATCAACTAATAAAATCAAAACAACCCCACAATATTTCTAAAAGACTGTTTTAAACCCCCTTAAAGTACAGAGAGATTGTAACAGATAGATAGTAATAAGATATTTGAGTTTATCTTACATAAGGCAAGAAGGTGACTAATTTAGCCAATGACCAGTAAAGAAAGAAGTTGTCTGTAAGGAGATATGAAACAACCAAGCTGGCAATGTGCCCCCACTTCACTGAGGCTTTATTACATCTTATACACACTGCCAAAAGCACTGTCAACTGGCTAGTTTACTGCATAGCACTTAAATGTCAAGTAGCAATATTTTAAATAATGTTAATACTCTAACATTGCCGCTGGGAGGCATGTTAAAACAAGAAACCCCTGCGTGAAAGCGCAGCCCTCACATTTCCTCACACATCCTCTCGATTATACACATTCATGCAAAACAAAATGCAATTAGAAAAGGGACACTTATATAAACGAGCCCAACTAAATGCACTTCCCCCCATAAAGCTAATGAAATATGTTCAAAATGGTATAATCAACAGTGCTCATTTCACTCCCAGACATTTCAGAAGGGCACATTAATTAATTGGCAAGGCTTATCCAAAATGTTGCACAAATATAAAGCAACTGCAAAGTTAAAAGCTTTAAAGTAAACAAAATGGAAAGCTATGCAGAATGCTCAGAAAAAAATCAAATTCATCTGAAGTTAAATCCATTAAACTCAAAGAGATTTCTAAGTATTCTTTTAAACCTCATGTTACATCATACATGTAATTTTTTCTCCTATATTAGTGGTGGGTAGTTTTATTCTTCCTTCGTTCCAGGCAGCTCTGTTCTCAAAAGAGAGCTCTCTTTTCAAGAGCTCATATGCTCCTAATGTTTCTCCACATCATAAAAGACATGAGGCTAAATCCATCAGGCTGTTGATTCTAACTTAAATGAGAAGTAGCCTCTCTAAGATCTGTGGCATCAATCGCACAAGTTATTGAACTGGGGTGAGGCACGGGAGAATGACAGTCCGCTTCTCAGAGGGATTTGAGAGCTGTGTAATCTTGCACTCAGTGATGTCTACTAGAAAATATGTGCAGCTGGATTAATCAAGGAGCCGGCATTAATGGTGAGTGGGTATCATATGAACTGCTGTAGGCACAATCCTAGTTTATCTCTACCCAAAAATAAAAAAGAAATACCTCTAGTCCTGAATAGAAGGCTAAATATACAATGAGTATCCTAGAAGACTCTCCAATTTTTTCCTCTCTGATTTTCCAAGACGTCTATATTCTCTGTTTCTTCTACAGAGACAGTACCTTTAAATATCTGGTGACTCCTAAAATGATTCGCTTCCCTGTAATTCACCTAAAGGGTTACAAGCAGATGGAGCAGCTGAATGCTTTAATTCCCAGCAACATCTCTTCCCAGGGCTTTTCATCCTGTCTAGACATTTATACATTACATATACATTTACGATTATACATTTATACATGTACATATACATTTACATATAAAGCAGCTGCCAGTCAGCACAGCTGTACTCAGTCCCAGTACCCACCAGCCTAAATAGGTGAGCAGATCATCACACTGCAAAATGCAGGACTCTAAGGCCCATGAACCAGTGTTTTGTTGGGAAATTGGAATTTTGGTATTCATTTGGAAATAAAGAGTAGTATGGACTGGATCTTCTGCTCAGTTGGTGATAAAGAGTTGCATACAACTCTATTCACCCCACTGTATATAACTGGGACCTACTCAAAATGCCTCTATATAGCAATAAGATGACTACAAGGTGGTCAGGGAAAAGCCTTCTTAAAAGCAAACCTCCGCCAAAAAAATACCTAAACAAAAAACCCCAAAACACACCACCTTTTTATTTGTCACAGATAACCTTCTGGATAACAACTTTGTCCATAAATAAGGGCTAAGTCAAGACAGAGAAATACAGGTCCTTCTGATCTTTCCATGTGTTGCATTTCCTTCAACCTTTTATATTTCTACTGGGGAGGGCATTCATCTTTTTAAACCAAGCTCCCTGAAATCTTGACACGTTCCCTAAAGCCCTGAGACTCATCATATCCTCTGACAATGCAGAGCCAGGATCAGAACAAAGATCACTGCAAATTACTTCCTTCTGCCTATTGAAGTCTATGAAAGCTCCTTACAAAATCAGAAATCTTACATTTAATTTCTTTTAAGGAGTGCTTGAAATATTTTTTATACTGAGGCCATTTGTAGGTGCCTTTACTCAAAACAAGTAGCACTTTAAGTCCCCAACAGACCCATTGGCTTAAAGCAGGATGATTCTTAATTCAGGTGAATGCAAGAATATTTCTCCCCAACAAAACTCTGTTAGCTTTTATTCTCTCAGAATTGACTCAGATGGTCAAAACATCCATAAGCTTATATGTAGACCCCTCTCAATTTATACATAATTGATAGCCCATCCAAGACAAATGTACTCCAATTATTTTCTGCTTGGCACCTAAAACCCTTTTGGATAAGTTTTGTTGTAGCCAACCATAAAGCTTATCTGGAAGTAAGAAAAAGGAAACTTAATCTAAGTTTAAAAAAAATTTAAAAATTAAATCCTGTTTTCAGGGGAACATTTTCCAGTTGCCAGCACTGGAGAGCAAGAGGTTGAGGGCAGAAGGAAAATTCCACAAAAGGCAACACACTGCATTGACCCAGGCAACATTTCAGCTCTGCCAAAGTCTTTAGAAAGCTCCTCTATTAATGTATTAGGACTGATGGCCAAGACCTATATTAGTTTTCTCACTGCTTGAGTTCCAGCCCCAGCCAGTATTAATCAGGAAGTCTTCCCTGTGCTAAACTTATATTGGCTAATTCAGACAAAAGCATCAACCCTCTTTTCTACATAACCTCACCTGATCAGAGCCACACTTTGTCCTGTGTACACCCCTGTTCCCACAGGCCAATAGATTACAAATAGCAGAAAAAACAAAAGTGAAGGAATGGTAGTGGAGCATTTTTCATACTCAGTTTATTTTTCAGTTATTTCTCCAAAAATGTGAATAATCTGTTTGGACAGAATGTTTTCCAGATAAAATGTCAAGCTTAGAGAATTCTTTGCAGTTGTATCTTTAGCTTTTAAAATAGGAGGTAGCAGGTTAATGTCTCAAATCCAACCAAATATTTTGACCTATTTTGATTGCTTTTTTTTAAATGAAAAACAAAACAACACCAACACCACCACCAACAAAAAAACCCAACAGTAAAGTCTGCTTGGATTTACTTCTTTCTTTCAGACCCTTCAATATACTGAAAAGAGACATTTACAAAGGTTATGCTTATCTTCAGGGTAACTAAGTGAGCTATGGGGGAAAATCTCCCTCACTAATCACATTTTTTCATTAGAAAACCAGGAACAGTGAGTGTATGCTCAATGAAGAAAACCAACAGAAATTAGAGAAAGAATTTGAGTCTGCAACAGGGAGTCTGTTGTTGTCACACCATTCCCACCCTGGCTCCGTTACATTCGTGACCCAGTTGAGGCGACGGGGAAAGGAAGAAATTTGGAGCAAAGTTTTCAAATTCTTTTACAATGTCTCACAGCATCGATTTGGAGGGTGCTACATGGAGGGATTAGACCTTTGATACTGAAGAAGCTGCCACCCCTACTTCCAACCTAGAAACTCCATGCTGGTAGTCCCACTATGACCCCCCAACTCTGCAACCCAAAAACCAAGTCCCATTTCCCCACCATAACCAGTCATCCTTCCAGTTCTCTAAGCCTTTGGGGGTCTTAGTTTCTATCACAGCTTCTCCCTCACCTTCACATCACAAAAACCTCAGCAGCACCTTCTCTTACCACACCAGTGAGCTCACCACTCACCACTCTCTAGCACACCAGTGAGAGAAGGGCCTGTCTAGAGGCCCTACCTAACTCTAGCTCCAGAGGAAGGGTGTCCTGTAGAGCACAGGCTATTGTGAATACAAATTTCCCACTGCCCCGCTGCATACATCTCCATATCAGCTGCTAACCTAGCAACACAGCTTGATCCAAAATGCATGGATAATTTTGCCCTAAAAAATATTCAAAATTTGGAAAGCGTGACCAGTGCAGAGGAAAAGCTTCAAAGCTGGACACCACCTCCATCAACAGGTTAATCTTCTGCTCATTGCCAACAACTGGATCACACTGCACAGACAAGCAGCAGCACCACTCAATCTAATGTCGGGTGCTATATTATCCGTACAAGCCCAGCAAAGGTATGAAGACCATCCAGCTGCATCCAACATGCAACCTTCAAGCCACGTGTAAAACCAGCCAGCTGGGCAAGCACGTGGCACTTCTTGCCCTCAGCCCTCCTTGTTCGCTGACTTTATAGCTTATTGGAGAAATAGAATCCTCCCCTATAAGGAAATCTTGGTTGGTCTGGACAAGGAATATCTGCTCTTGATGGTATGGACTCAGAAAGTGCTGACATGAATCTAACTCACTGCTTGCCACTCCCTGCCCCTCTCCAGCCTCCTAAAAATAGTCATCATAAGATGTCAATCAAGACATGGAGCCTCCTGTCACTTTGCCCTAAGAAAGCTAAAGAACTCACCAAGGGGAGGGACCACTCCTTCTGACACCTAATCCAGGCAATGCCGTCAGCACTGCTGGATAAATAAGGGGAAGAAGTGCCAGGAAAGCAGGACCACTCTCAAGACCTCTCAGCTAATCCCTCCTGCCCGTCTGCTGCTCTACTTTTCCAACTCTCAACCATGGTGGGTCCACTGGGAAGCTAATGGTTAGCAGCGAGCCAGTGTATTTTACATAAGTAAATTGGGCTTCTTGCTCAAGTTAGTTCTAGGGGAGGGAAGGACAATCCAGAAGACAGGTTATGTTTGCTTGGCTTTCCTCCTTAGACCTACGCAAGGTTTTCCAGCTAGCCTCAAATTCTGCACTAGGCAATGGTAGACATGCAGCTCCTCTAGCTTCAGACAGCAGCAATTTGCTAGCACTGCCTGCTGAGCATTTTTAAAAAAAAATGCGACCTGATTATTACGCGACCTGATAAAGTGGCAAAGGAAAATAGTAGTGGTTTTATATAAGAAAATATAGTTTGGTACTTTATGAAACAACACATTGTCAAAAACTGATTTGAAACACAAACTTTAAGGGATTGCCTTAATTTCTATGTTAATGTAAAAAAGTTGCTTGTTAAACCATATTACTTCAAACGGTCTTAATAAAATGGGTCTATACTAAAACAGTAAATGACCTGACAGTACAGTAACAACTTCTTTGTTAGTTAAGAGACTTCAGACGTTTGTTGCTTCTAGACACAATTCTGGCTTTCCCTAGGATGCAGATTTTAACAGAATCTTTCATAAAAGATCTGGTAGCGCATTTTTACAAGGGAAGTTGCTAGTTTAGGTTGCTATGGCCTAATTACATTAGGCAAGACAGGTGTGAGAGCGCTTAGCTACTTTGTGCTATTTGCTTTCTCTCAGTGCATTTCCAGCAGTACTAGTTCTCTTTTCTCTCTTTTTTTCTTCCCAACTGCAGTCCTTCACTCCTGACCAAATTAATGGTAAGTGAAATAAAAGTTAAAGTTTAACAGGGGGCAGGAGGGGGAACATAATGGCTACTGAATACTAAGTATTCACTCGTCTTAACAGCTCTTTTGCTATCTATCTGCATTACTTTTGCACATCTGACAGGCCACATTTTTGCTGTTTTGGAAGATGACTCATGGTTTGAGCTGGATGCTTTACAAAACAAACAGGTTCTCCCCAGCCCCCCCTTCCTAAGCTATTTTTTATGATTGATTTCCTTCCAACAGATCGAGTTCTCCCAGGAGCAACAGGATGGTAAGTTACAAGACAGCACATGTGTTTTACATGTATGTGGGTTCAGAGAGCAGCTACAGTCTCAGAAGTTTAACCTTTATGAAAAGATTAGTTAGGACATCACCACACACTTGACTTCAGAGGAGCAGTGCTGACTTACGCTGAGCAAGAATCTGACCGTAGATTTACATGTAATTTATCCGGGTGCTTATGTGCCGCCCAAGCTGAGAAATTTATGCCATGGTACAAAGAGGAAATATGCTGGTTTTACCAGGTCTGCCTACTGAACATTTTCCAGTTGTGCTCCTGTACGGGCCATTCACAAAGATGCCAAAAACAGGTCTTGCATTTGAAAATCTTAGGAGAAATAGGTAGATGAAGGACCACAGAAGGAGGGAGTGTGCTGAAAATTTAACTTAGCTGCAGTGAGAAGGCAATTTTACATGAATGGAAAATGCAAGGGGCCTACACATCACTTTTGCTGGGAGTTGTTGTGGAAGGGGAGGAACAAAGGCTGTTTTACTGTAAATATAATCATGGCACATGGAAAGAATTAGCAAATAAGCAATTTGTGTAAAGTGTTGCTTATAAACACAATTGTCTGGATACACTGCAACTCTCGAGCCTCTTGCTGTATTCTCTGCTTCACAAGTCACCAGCAAGTTTCAAATTTTTTTCCAATCTGCTAGAAAGATCCAATTAACTATTCTGACGTGAACAAAAATCCCCACCAAAGTTCTTGAAATCTAATTTTGGGTGTTTTAAATATCCTAAGAGATGCATTTGGGCTATATTATATAACATAGGTTTTAAAAAATGTCCAAAATTCAGTAGCAAATATAGTAGACTTCTCACTGTGACCAAAGTATTTAGAATGGAAGATACAGGGATTTGCTAGAAGTCCAGAAGGAGAGAGAAATAAGTGGAAGCAGGTCTTAAGAGACAGCCCTAAACTTCCTAAACAACAGCCTGCTCTGTGTTACACTATCAAGGCAGTAAGGAGAGGCACAGTGCAGTAAGACTGGAAACTTTTCCTGCAGTCCAGACACTCCTGGTCACAAATAAAATCATTTGGACTCTTCCTCACTTTTTAATTCTAAAACTTTTAGAAAAGGGCAGGGAGGGTTTATGGAAGAATGCCTTCAATTCAAAGCTGCTGGCAAAGCAAAATATTTCTTTCCGCTTCCCTACATATTTCAGATCATTCAGCTGCTATAATGCTGTGATGACTGAACAAAGCAGTGCAGCAATTAAAAGCTATTTGAGAGAGGGAGAATTTCCCAGGAAGACAGATATCCCATCTTCAGTAACTATTTGCATACACGCTAGCTGATGTTGGTTAGTTCCCTCCTCAGAGGGGGGTTCTAGTTGTGCTTATTCCAGCAGAAGTATAAACTAGAACTAACTAATATATAGATATATATATAAAAAACCAAACAGTAAAAAGAAAACAAAACCTCACAAGAATGATATATTGCAGCAAAACGCATACCTGAGAGATAAATTAAAATCAGGCCTTTTCTCTGAGCTGGGGAGCAGTGCTCAGAACCCAGTGAACATAAAACTTCATGGTATTTACAAAACAGAGAAACTCTCCTGATGGCTTTGCTAATATCAAACTGGCATTCTTTTATACCTCACTCTGTCTAAATACCATTAAGGCACCAGATGAAAGATTGTATCCTATGATATAAATCACTGCAGCTCTATCAACCTCAGCTGCTCGAGCAGGAGCTGATATCAAGTTGGTATATTGTAAGGGGAAGCTCTACACAGGTCCAGAAGGCCTTGATTTCATACCCTGCAATAAAAGCTGTAAGGAGAGAGGGTTAGCAGTAAAGGGTTATAGGTCTCTCACATCAGACAGTAAGAGGATTAGTTTCAGATGTATTAGATTACAGCCTAGCAGACCAACATCCTGTATCAGCAATTTTACTGGGTGCCAGCAACTCCTCCACTAAGGTGGGATATGGATGGCTAAACCAGAAACCTAAACGCCTCTGTGTCACATGTCCCCAGCACAAGATGAATGAAGACATGATTTGAAATGTGGTTTATTACTCCTACATCTGCCCTGAGGCACAAGGTACATTTCCACCTACACAAGCTTTGAAGCTGCTGGAAGCGCATCAGGGCCAAGGGAAAGACATTTCACTTGATTTACTTGGAACTAAAACACGGCATCATCAGACACTGCAGTGCAGGAAAGATCAACAGCACGGTCCAGAGGTTCTTGACATACGCAATTCAAAGATGGCGTTTTAGCTGGACCCTTCACTTTCTCCCCCCTCTTCTTTTTTTAAAAGCATATTTCTTTATTCATTGCAACAAATACTCTGAAAAGCCTGAAAAATACAGTAAGAAGATTAACATGGAACTTTGGAACAGAAGATGGAGACTGGGAGTGCAACGAAGGCAAACGTCTGTGCTGATTTTTGTCTGTACTCCAAGCCCTTGGTCAGCAGGAAGGGAGAAATAAGTGAATGTTGGTCACTTGGCAGCACTGAAAGAAGCAAAGTCTCAAGTACTACCACTGAAAAGCCGGATATTCGTGCATCTGTAAGAAGCAAGGACAAATCGCCAAGGGCAGAGAGAGAACAAACATGGGTAGAAATGTCATCATAAGACAATTTTAAGGGAAAACAAAAGGAAAAGCATTTGAAATTCACCTTCAAGTTTCCTGTTAGTGTTGTGTAGTTGAGACACTGTGATTGCAGACAGGACCCACTAAAGCAGGCAGATGTTCTGGACTGCTAGGTACTTTAGCAGAAGAGTCACAGTCCTCTGGCAAGATAAGGTGGACTAGATAATAACATTTTTAACTTCTGCTCCTATATCATGTAAAGAAACCTGTTCTTGAATGGCAATGTCTGTAGAAAGCTTATCTTTCCCCCTACCTGAAATAACTACAGGGTCAATCACAGTTATTGATAGCTATTAGAGCCAGGAAAGCTGTGAAAGATACATATAAAAGTTTAAAAATAGTGAAACCAAAATGTCAGAGGGGAAGAGTTTTTCTTGGGATTGTGGGCCAAAGATTCCCCTGGCTAACTCCCCCAGAGTTGGTGGAACAGTGCCAGGAGACAACAGGCTCACGTCTCTGTCAATAAAACTTGTCAATAGGAAGCTGCCTGGCTCAACTTAACCGTTGCTCTTCCCTTGCAGAATTCAAGGAGGCTTTCCTCCTCTTTGACAGGACTGGTGATGCCAAGATCACCCTGAGTCAGGTTGGTGATATCGTCCGGGCGCTGGGACAGAACCCTACAAATGCCGAGATCAACAAGATCCTGGGCAACCCCAGCAAAGAGGGTAAGTACCCTCCAGTCTCTCATGGACCCTTCTTAAGGCTGGGGAACAATAATTAGGCTACATCAATAATCACAGCAGGAGGGAGAAGAGCTTTTGCTCTGATGGGGAGCAAAGGGAACCCACAGCAACAATACACGGGATTTCTCCAGTCCCTTTTGAAGAGGGTGGTGGTGATGGGGAACACAGTGCTCATGCACAGAAAAACATTCTCCTTAGGATATGGAGAATTCTCTGTAAGAGCCATTTTGGTGTCAGCTTGGTGTGGTGTAATACACACGCATTGCTGCTCACAGTCCATTTGTGCCCCTGCCCTTGATGAGGAGCTCTAAGTCCTATTCTAACAGCTGATACTCAGCTCTTCAGGTGCTTCCAGTGCAGCATCTTCTGTATAATCCAAGACATGTTCTGGGACTGGAAAACCACCTGTATGTTTGTGCCAACTGGGTGGTCTTCTCAAAGCTCCTAAAAACCTAGGCATGCTGAGGCATATGTTGTCCATTTATTATAGTGCCCATTTTGCATTTCCTTTTCTCCCCTCTTAGGGATAAAAGAAATGGTAAATACTGTAGTCACCTTCTAGTATGGGCCTAGCTGCAGGTGACCCCCAATTTCAGTCATGCAGAATCATATTAAGATGGGCTAAATTATATCCAAACCCTCAGACCTGGTAAAGGCAGCTTTGAGGAACAATCCAGAAGACCTGAGTTAAGCATTAGCACCAGCAGGAAAAACTGAGCAGAGGACTAACACAGAGGTGAGACCATGACAGTACTTTAAGTGATCACAGCAATAACTGACAGTGATTTTCATATAGCTAGGTAGTAAAATAGTTTCTGTAACAACTGTATATTCAAAAATATCTCTAATGCTCCCATCTATTATGTTTCATTGCTGCCCAGATGAAGGCTGCTCTTTGCAAAGATCCAGGAGGGGAGAAAAAAAAAAAGAGAAAAATAAAAGAGCCCTTAAATTGGCAGTCTTGCTCTAAAAAAACACTTGGGGAAGGCATCACTGAGGACTGCAATTTCTGGCTCATGACAACAAAAGGGTTAGATGCTAACCTTGTGAGATGCTAACCTTAGTGAGATCACTAAGCTTGTGAGTCCTTAAAACTGCACACTGAACATGTTAATAGTAAATTTGGACACCACCCCACTGGACATCCTTTTTTTTAATTCGTTTATTCTTTTGATAGTCTCTGCTGCAACATCCAAGAGACTCTGAAGAGCTCAGTAACATGTCAGCAACCTCGGGAGATTATCTAAGTTGCAACATCCCCCTCATTACCTTTTCCCATTGTTGGGGCTCAAGATTTTTGTTTTACGGTATTCTGTTCCCCCACTCCTTTCAAAGATAACTCATACAGCAAGTTTGGGTTTTTTTCTGAAAGAAAAATACAACATATATTTTATATGCACATAAGCATATCAAATTATGTGAGAAGAGGGCTAGATCTAGGACCTGAAAAGTCAGATGGATGTGAAAAGTAACTCCCATGATATGAGAGAATCCAGATTCTGCAAAGAAACTGCCAAATCCCAATGCAAAGACTAAAGGATAGAAAGAGGTATGCAAATGACGTGGGAGGCTCTCCTGCATTTCAGGGCAAACATCCCAAAAGATGTGTCTAGCATGTAGCAACTGGTGCTTTCTTTACAGAGATGAATGCCAAGAAAATCACTTTTGAAGAGTTCCTCCCCATGTTGCAAGCAGCTGCTAACAACAAGGAACAGGGTACCTATGAAGACTTTGTTGAAGGTCTGCGTGTCTTTGACAAGGAAGGCAATGGCACAGTCATGGGGGCTGAACTCCGTCATGTACTGGCTACTCTGGGTAAGAGATTATCATCTCTATAAGGAACTTTAAAAATTGCTCCTGATTGAAGGTACGAGAGAGGGAAGAAAGATATTCTAACCAGTTTGGAGAGATAGGAGGCTACAAAGCCAGACAAGACTCTGGGGTTCCTAACTGGGAATCCGCAAGGAAAGCAAACACAAAACTCAGTAGAAAGCCCAAAGGGAAAGGTTGGGTTTATTACTTCTAAATTTAAACTACTGTCTGTTATTTGAGGAATAGAGAGAAAAGGCTGTACGCCTCAGTGATATAATACACATGGACAAAGGTAGAGGATTTGCTGCATGTTTCTTTACTCCGTAGGAGTAATAGAACTCCTGTGTTTATATGCATGTGCAGAACTTCTAAAGAAAGTTAGAACTAATAAAGCTCAGTTAATATATAGGTCTTGTTGTTATTAACTCAGAAAATAAGGAAAGCCTTTGGAAAAGTTGTAGGGTTCAGCCTCAGTTGTGTGTCTGCGGAAGACTTAGCCAAGCTCTCTCCATTCTTCAGGTGAGAAGATGACAGAAGAGGAAGTAGACGAACTCATGAAAGGTCAGGAAGACTCCAACGGCTGCATCAACTATGAGGGTAGGTGCAAAAGTTCAACACCCTCTCATCCTACATTTCTTTTCTCTCTCTCACAGAGTATCATTACAGTTGGCTTTTAGATTCTCAGGCAAATAAGTTAGACAAAGCTACAGCCAAGTTAGGTAGAAAGTCTTATGCATGAAAACACCTGTTGAAATATGCTTAACCTGCAGTCACACCACTCCAAAGACTAGATTCAGCCACAGCAGAGAAGGCTCCTTGGGTCATTGCCAGATCTGTAGGCTCTCTGGCCTTCTGCAGAGCAGTTGCAGAGACTGGAACCAATCCTATAGCTGATGCTTAAACAAAATGCTCTATTCGTTGTATCGCACTTAAGCAGGAAGAGAATTTGATTTGTACAATGTTAGAACACTTAGTTCTAAGTACACTTAGAACTCTATCATGCTGTTTGGTCAAATCTGATTGTGAGTATGCATTTTTAATGCCATCAGCTCATGAACAGCTGTTATTTTTAAAGGTATTTCCCAAAGTAACATTTGCTGTTGCTTCTCACTAGCGTATCTGTATTTTTTCACAGCATTTGTAAAGCACATCTTGTCTGTCTAAGTGGACCTCCCCAGACACCAAACGGTATGTTCTTCTCATTTGCACACAATTGCTATCTGCCCCTGGCCAATACAGGTTACAAACCAACGTGACTCAATCTCCCCAATGATACAGATAGAACAAATCTGTTGTCCAAGACCAAAGAAAAGAGGAGTCCAGATTCCTGGGTCTTGTTCATAACTCTATAACCAGTTGGAAACTGTGTTTAGTGAATTTTTCAAACATACCCAGACTGTGAAAAGAAATGCTCGGTTTATTCATAAGCATGTAAATGTTCCGGCTTAAATATCAATCTGGATCTCTGTTGTCATACAAAATTAGAGTTTAAGCTATTAAAACAGACAGTTTGAGATATTTACCCTATAAGCATGTTGAGATTTTAGGGTTTTTTTCCAAAAAAAAAAAAAAAAAGAGGAAATCAAAGGGGGAGTTGGACTAGATGATCTCTATGGTCCCTTCCAACTCCAAAAAATTCAGTGAAATTCAGTGAAAGCAACACCCTCTGATAATTTGTAGATTTTTGTAAAGACAGAATAGCCTGAATACTTGCGTGAACTACTGAGAACTGCTCTTCAAACAAAATAATCATCTGAAAAAGAGTATTCTAACAGTCATGATCAATAGGAAAAAGTGGACTTCAAAAGTATCAAAACATAAATAGGGGAAAATCAACCCAAACCCCCACAACCTTTATATGCTGCTATTTTGTCCGAAGAAAAACTCAGAAGCAGTCTTTAAAATGGAAACATAAAATACTATGGGTCTGTGGGCTTATATGAACTGTTAGTTATTCTATCCCAGAAAAGATATATTCCCAACTCCTGTATAAAACAACAGACACCTCAAAATAGAAATCAAAGGCTCCGTTTGTCCTTTTACAAGTGCTTCTTCAGAACATTGACTTCAAGTACAACTCTCCCATTCCTTCCCAGAACAAGTGAAATTCAGAAAGACCAGATGGCACTCGAGATTTGCCTGAGATTCTTGCTCAGTCTGTCACCATCAACATGGAAACAGCATAGAACTGGATGATGTGCCTCCAACCCCACTGCTTTTTACCAGCACATCCATAGGTATCATCTCTGGGTTGCTACACTTTCATTTAAAAAATTTGAACCTTCACCAAAGCAAGCTAGATGGAATAAACTGCTACCATCCAGGACTCATCCATCCCAGGCACCTCTTTCCATGTTGTTTGCATTGAAACAATGTAATCTCTTGGAAAAATAAAGCATCAATAAATCCTTATAGTCATTTTGCGGCTATAAAGTCCTTTTTTCCTCTGAAGCTGTTCAAACCCAATCAGAGCAGCCCTCAGCACTTAATTTATTTTGTCTGTACACTGTATTTCAAAAAATAAAGTTTTATGAAAAAAAAACCAACAAACCAGCCATCTCCAGGAGGTTGATCTACTTAATCTGAACGAAAAGTGTGTTCTTTGGGGACTGGGAGAAGGAGCAATTAGGGAACTACCACCTATATCAGCACTCAAACATTTTTGGCAGAACAAGCTGGTGTCAGAGTGGCTCCCAAGGTAGCACCTGCCCTGCCACATCAGGCAAGACCCAAAACCAGCCAGGGTGTCCCTGATAGTGGGGGGTGATGTAGACCCACTCTTCCCAGCAAAATCTTCTCAAAAATGCTTCTACAGCACGTTCCCAGCACCACTGGGAAGGCATTCTAGCCGCTGCCTGTACTTAGAGCTTTATGGACAACCAGAAAAATAAACAATCAGAGGTATCAGCCACCCCCAAAAAAACTCTGTACCTAGGAACCAGCCCTGGGGCTGTCACTCACTGGGCCGTGGCAACAGGAGTCTGGTCACCTCTTCTGCAGTGACAGTGAGAATAGCCATCGCTCAGGGAAGTGTTGTTACCTGCGCATCTCTGCCCTTACATGTAGTTCCTATCTCTTTTCCTTAAGCGTTCATGAAACTGCCTTAATCCTCATCCAAGTGTCATCCAAGTTGTTCTATTAAAACCCGACTTTGCCTTATTAAGTTACTATGCACAGAATGATCCCAATTCAAGTGCCAACAGGTGCAGCAGGGCGCAGCGGAGGCAGCTGGCACCAGTCATTGAAACAGCAGCTGCCTCTTATCTGAGGCCTCCCCCAAAAAAATCTTCCATTTAAATCCTCACCATTGCTGGTAAACTGGGCCAAATGAATCTGTGAATTATACCTCCCAGAGACTGCAGTTGCCACATGCACAATGTGAAAAACTCTTGGCAGAAGAAAGGAGGAGGGAAAAACGAAAAAGAAGAAAAAAAAAAAGTAGTCATTATTTAGCCTTATACTACAAAGGCAATGAAAAAATATGTGAGATACATTAATGCAGGTTATTTATAAGGACTCAGCCTGGGGGACGTTTTTCAAGGGATTGCTACATACCTTACTGTTCTTCAAAATACTGCCTATACACACACGCTACATGCAGTTCCTCTTCCCAAGAAACTGTAGGTCTCCGTTACTGGGAAAGCAAACAAACAACAACAAAAACAACATTTCACCATATATGCTGTCAACCTTTTTGCACTGTCCTCTCCCACTGCACTAACATGTACTCACAGAACAAGCCTAGTCCAAGGTTGGACACAGCCCTAACGGAAAAGCTGAAATTTCTATCATATTTTCATTTCTGAAATTGCAAGTTTTATTAATTTCTAAAATACTTGGGACCCAAGCCCAGATGACTAAAAAAATGGCATGACTTCTCATCAGTGCAAAATTAGACAGATTTTTAGGCCACCCATTTTAAAAAACTCCCATTCATATTTTTATTTAAAACAAAATGCCAGATTATGAGGCATAACCAGTCTGACAGTATTCCTCTGAACTCTAATTGCAAGGAATCAAGACAACGCTACTCTCACACCAAAAATTCAAGCACAAATTATTTTTATAGACAAAAGTGATGGAAACAAAGAGAATACTCCTTGTCCATTAAACTGAGACAGTCTCAAAGTATTTCATAGAGCTGAGTGGGGAATGGATTTTTATGTTACCCAAAGGTTTTAGTAATTTAAAAAAATCTCCACCCCAAACAGAGACAAATATCTGAAAAAATATCCATGTTCTTGTAAGACACAAACATTTTTGGGTGATCTTAAATGATTCCGTCATTTGTAAAGAAAGACAAACTCCTTCTATACTATCCTCTTTCAGCTAGTCTCAGTGATAGCTTCAACTTAAAGCAATTTTTTTTGTTGTTATTTATTTTGAAAATGTAGAAACAAGATGGTCTGGAAATTCAATGACTTTTTTTTTTTTAATTGAGAAACATACCAAACCCTCTCTTACAGTTAGCTTTAATTTCAACAATAAATCCTATCCAAAAGATACCCAAACCAAAAGCACAGTTTGGAAATGCCTCAACAGCTCTGGTGCCTCATCTGTAGGAGAGCAGGGAAACCTCCTACTTTGCCTCAAAACCATTTCAAGGTTGAACTTGTTTCAGACTCCTGCCTCCATACTAGTAATACAAGCAGCGCTGAGAGCTTTGATCCTGGGGGATGCTCCTCAAAAAAAGGCTGCTTTCCCTTGTATTTTTTGTTCACCTAAGGAAAGACTTACTCCACACAAGAAATGACACTACACTCCCATATGGCACATGATGTACCGTGACCGAGCTCCTTCTTTACCCCCAGAGAGAGACTGAAGACCCTGGCAGCTGGGGAAGGACACCCTGCATCTGCTCAGGCTCTGCATGGAAAATGTAATTCTCTGTCCCTCTCTGTCATCCAACACCTCTTGCCATCCTTATATTTGCTTTGTATTTTAAATAGAACATTGTTAATGAACATACTTTCCATTGCTCAATGCAATTGACAGTTTAACTCCTCGGGAGCAGGGCTAAACCCCACAAAAGGTCAACCTGGCCCTTGGTACGCAACACTATACACAGCGACCAGCACCAGGGAGCAGGCACTCCACAAAACCAAGGTGGAAAGACTGAAGAGAGGCGTCCACTGAGCCCAAGAATGTAATTCTGCTCTTGACACCGGGTGTCTTCACTGAGAGCAAGCTGCCATCAGACATAAGAGCAAAGGCATCTCCGCAGATGTTTCTGCCAGGCCAGGGATAGCCAAGGAGCCCCGCTGAAGAGGGGAATTTGTATGAGTGGGATGGACATCAGATAGCAGGGATCTGCAAGGGGAGCAGTGGCCCTCTGCTCAGCAATGCTTGAGCGTCTGGATTCTCAGCTAGGAAAAGACAGAGGCTGTTTTGTGCTAGTCACAGTGCTTTGCTTTGGAGATATCCCAGACCCAAATGGGCTTGCACAGCTGTCCACATTATCAACACCCACCAAAGAGACCAGGCACAGCCTCCTGTCCCCACAGCCCCACTCACATTACAGGTGCTTTCCTCTTACATGCAGGAGTTGAGTGTCAAAAACACTGACACCAGGCTCTTAAAAGGAACAACTGTTTCTGCACTCCATCAGTGTTCTCCCTAGTCTTGGACTCGATTTTAATTTATTTTAGAAGACCGGTCTCCAGCTGGTGGTTGGTGCAGTTCTGTGGGGAAACAGAGACCAGATGAAAAGAACAGGGCATTTACCCAGGGCAACAAAGCACAGCAGTCAGGCATTCCTGATGTGTCAGGAGTTACTCACTGGTCTCACAACACCTGAGTGTTGTCCACAGCGTGCTCCACCCCCTGCCACAAGCTCGTCTGGGCAAAGGTTGTTCAGACGTGGCTCCTCACAACACCCTCCGTGTAGCTTTCTTTTCTCACTCCTAGGAGCTGCTATACCCTGGTCATTTCTCCCTCCCACCTACAGACTAAGAAACCAAAGAAGCACATCAACAGCTACTTCACTCTTCCCTAGAGCAAGAAGGAACAGAAATGGCACTAACTGACCCTAACGCTGTACATACCCAGTGCCATCTCACAGCATCAGCCCAAGGCTTTGAAGATTTGACATCTATTTGGAGACATCTTCAACCCTTACAACAGCAATATATGTGATTATTTCCTATTATTGAGGTACCTGACATCACTGTATAACATCACCTGCTAGCCCTGACCTTCATGCCATGGTAGCAAACACAGGAAGAGAAAGTTTGGCAAAGAAGTCCTCTTTCTGGCAGACAAACTTGGCTGTTCACATCACTAAGCCCTCTCAGTTGTCATATCCATCTTCTCTACATTAATACTGAGGTATTAAAAAGCCACAGTATGTACAACACTCCTGTCAGAACAATCTCCACAAATGTAACCCTACCAGTGACATAAACTTGTTTCCACACTGAAATATTTTCTTTTTTTCACATATCTCCCCCCTTATGTTATTTCATACCATTATTAGACGAGCAATTGTTCCACCTCAACAAATTTTCCACCAAATCTCAGGCTTTAAACACAACACATTCAAACAGTTTTCTTCCAAGAACCACCTTACTGTCCACGCAGTCCTGCTGCAGCTTTGAACCTATACCCTTCTTATGCTGAGGAGGCTGACTTTTACAGGGATACAAGAAAGTGCTCAAATGTGTAATGAAGAAAAGATGCTTCCATAATAACCTATTTCTCATTTACTAATGAAAAATGCAATACTTTCTCATTTAGCCATGCATGTTTACTTCAAAATGAAATTTGAAATGTTGATGAAAATATAAAATTTCACTTTCACATCTATATTCTAGATTAATTGGCACAATACATATCAGATCATGGTCTGTTAGAGCATTAAACTAAACTTGCCATTACTAAAATCTATGGTGTGGGAGAACAGTATATATTAGTTTATAAACTTTACATTTCTCTCCCAATGTAGCAATGATGGGTAGCAATACACCTAAAATAAACTGTTTACTGTAGAAGAAAAGCTATTGCCAATCCTCTGGGAAGGCCTTGCACTAAGAAATGAATGAGGGAAATTGATAAAAGCAATAAAAATTCATGTGTGCATTTTCTTGGCAGCATGAAAAGTATTTCAAGAGGTATCATTCACGCTGGTCCAAAGAAACAACAATGATAATTATTACTCGCCATAATACTTTGAAACAGAAAAAAAATACTTTTACTGTTTCTCCATAGTTTACCTATTTTGTTTATTCCCATAAGGGTGATGAAGGGCATTTAGGTATGGAGAAATGTCACAGGGTGCATTCCAGCCAGTGGCATGGCTCGAAGGGAATGCAGCTCCTGCCCAACCTCACAAACATCTGCTGAAGCTCACTTGGCCTCTTCGTGGTCTCATGAGTGAAACTGGGCAAAAAGGAGCATGTTAAGACAGGGACTGTGATAGATGGACAGCATAAAGTCTTGAAAAAGCCAAGGACGAAAGCAGCACCTCACAGTGGCTCCTCAGTTATGTTCTCTACAGCCATCTGGAGCATTTCTCCTTGGTGCACTATTCTCTGTGCTGACCTTTTCCTTCCTTACTTCCCTGTTGCATGCCAGGCAGGAAAAGGGACAGACTGCTGTACCTCCAGTATACATAGAGAGCACAAAGATTTGAACAATTTCCACCCTTTTTGAGCATACCTAGCAGGACAGTGCTATGTAGTACAGATCGCATGCATTTTCTATGAAGGCAGATTGTTAAGAGGATCAGAAGTGAGGAGCAGTGCGTAACACTGCTTCTACCTCACCACACTTGGGGTTATTTTCCCAGTGCTCTGCTACAAGGACCAAGAGATCACAAGTGAACCCCAGGCTCACTTGGAATAAGAAAAGTAAATCTCTCTGTCTCATGGTTGCCATGAAACTTGTGAAGCAGGCTTAAAGTGAGAAAGTGAAGAAACAAATCACCCATAATTTGTTACATCTGGGGAAAAAAAGGTCTCACCTGTCTTTAAACCAATCACATTTGGGGTTTTTTGGACTTGGAACTCAATTCACACTTCATGTAGACTTGCAGTTGGGAGTGATGGAATGTTTGTTCTGTGAGGAAAGAGCCTTTCTAAAACACTGAAAGTTCCTTTTCAGAGTAAAAGTATTATTTAATTCAATGCCCCTTCTGGAACTGGCACGGTTATACAAGTTTCTGTTTAAAGATCTCTACAGTGTAGAGATCTTTAACTTTTCCCAGCAAGATGCAAAGATAGAAAAAATACTGAAGAAACCCTGAAGTCAGGTATAGCTTGTAGGAAGGTCAATATAGCACAACTTTCATAACCTCAAAAGTTAGTGTTTGTTACCACAAAAACCCTTATTGGGTATCTCCTTCATTTCTCATCCTTTGCATACACTTCAAAGAAGCATGACAGTGATTGTGTCTGCCTATAGCTACAGTGAAGATGGTGGAATTTAGTTTCCTACAACCTAGCTAATTAGTTAGTCATACCTTCATAACCCCAACCACCCTGCAGTAAGTTTAGCATGTCTGGGGACACCACATAGTATTAAATGCTTGGAGAGAGGCTACAGAGTGTCTGTGGATCAGTTTTAAAGCCTTACAAGAAGTTATGACAGAGTAAGACCTTAAAATGGCTACTAAAAAAAGGAATTGCCATCCACCCCATCATTACAGAACAGTGTAGAGATCCACTTGCCAAAGTATGCAAATAAAGTTTCTAAACTGTTTTCAAGAGTTCCTGGTAGTCAGGACTCATAAAAGGTCTCTTTTCTCTGAGGGGAAGCTTCTCTTTCCGGCTCTCAGCCCCCATGAACTAAACTCTTATCCAGGGCTCAAGCAAACACATGCTCCACTGAATCCCAAAAGCCCTGGCAGAAATAAGAGAAAGCTAGCTACATCTCCTTCCAGGTAAAAGGGATTAATTGCTTCCAACACTCTTGTTACAGAAGGCACACATATCCTAAACTGAGTATTGTTCAAGGAACAACATGACCATTGTGTATGTTAACATACCACCTACACTTGTTACTCCAGGCGGGGGAAACTGGGGATGGGAATTTTTTGTCCTGTCTCAATTCAGAGACAGAAAAACAAAATAAGTTTTTTCTTTTATCTTTCCAAATATCAGCTCTCCAGACTCTTTTCTCAGGAAAGCATTTTGGCTCCTTATGAGACAAAACTGATGTATTTTTTACTCCACGCTATGCTGAACACTACCATTTTTCAGGTTGTTCTCCTCCATGCAAATGACAGTACTTATTAACTGCCTCATTAGTTTAAAAAGTGTTTTCAGTTCACAGTTTCTCACCTGTAACATTCCTGTATATGTGAAAAACTAGGTTTGTTTTTAGAAGACAACAAATAAAACACCTCTGCCTATGTTTATCTTACAAGGTTTCCTCTGGTCTGTTCCTTAGTCATTAAGTAACATACCTGATCTTCTGAACAAGGGTTGATGTTATCGCTTGTATCTCTAGCACATCACTGATAGAAGGAAAAACAGCAATTAGTTGAATCCATATAGGCCACACCACACATGGCAAAAACACATTTTCACAAGAGCAGGACTTATCTATCTTTTGGGCAAGTTTCCTAAGGCTGTGAAACAAGCCATTCAAGGAAAACAGGCCAGTATCTACACAGACTGAGAGTACAGCCTGACAATTCAGCAAACACCTTTATATTTGTATATTGTGCCTTTTGTATTCAAAATGTGCTACTATCATCTGTGTGACTTGAAAATTAAGCACGTTTTAAATGGTCTGCAGCTGATTTACGTAGGACAACAGCTCTGATAAAGAGACAAACTTTGCTGAAATTTTGAACTCTTCATAGCCATCTTTGAGAGTTTCTATCCTGTGCCACTTGCTAGCGTGACCACAGACTGATCAACACCTGAGTAGCCTCCTTCTTTGGTCCCAGACTTAACAAATCCTCCCTACAAAGGAAACCAGGACTTCAGGCTGTAACTTCCATCTTTATTGGGAGTGCTCCCTGAAACAGCTGCTCTTCTAGAGCTTTGGTAAAAGTGATTTTGAAATAGTTTACTGAGCAACTCGTACAGTCCTGCTCCGAATCAGTACTGGCACATGCTGAGAAGGGCTGAAGCTATCCAACTAACAGACAAAGACTTCAGGCCAGCATCCTAGATTGGCAACTCTTTTTTAAACATCATATAGTTTGAAGTTTCATGTTAAAAGACCTAGGAAAAAAAATCTTGGTGAGAGATCACCTGCCCCCATCATCTTCAGGTATGCCCAGTCACATTCTGATCTCATGAGACTCACACACTTGACTCCCACATCCCTCTGCCTGCTTTGCCAGCAATTGCTGTACCTCACACATGGTCTTGGAGGGCTGTGGTACTCCTCTGGTGCTCCAAGGCACACACTGAAGGAGCCGGCTCTCCTGGTAGTGGTGTGCCTATCTGCCACATGTAGTCAGATAGTGAGAGCACGATTCTGGTGCTCTGCCAGGAACGAGAGCTGGTAACCAGAGGCCCATGCCCTGACTAGGCCCAATTTAAGACACATGCATCAGCTGCAGCCCGTCTCTCTCTGTCACATCATCTTGCACCCACATGACTAACACTGTGTGACCCCATACAAAGGCACACTAAGGAGAGTCACATATCAAGGGAGAGGTAAGCTGAGAGCTCTGTCTTATTCTAGCTTGCCCTGCACTATAATGCCAACATAAAAAAGTTAGACGAAGAACACGCAGGTCCCTGATGGGCAGCTGTGTTAAATTGGCAGCTGGGTTCTTCTTGAAAGAAGACAGCACATAAGCTTTAAATAACCTACTCAGAAACCAAACCTCCAGGCTATTCATATCAGAGATGAATAGCTGGACACATATTTTGCCACACGGACTGAAAGTCTTAAAAGGAGATAAAGAGCTTTGTGAGATGGGTCAGTGCTATCCGTTGCTGTGTTTTCAAAACTTCTGGCCAGACCCTGCAGCTTGGCTTTAAAGACCATACCACCGTCACATGTAGTAAGACAGAGGAATACACATAATATACAATACACATAACATAACAATACACATAACCCCTCTTTTAACAGGGGTCTTTAATATCCAAATATACAGACAGACATCTGGCAGAAATCACCTTCAGTGCTTGTACACGGTGTTCACCAGCTGTCAGAAGACCTCTTTTGAATGACTGACCAGCCAAGTAGAACATACCTATAAGCAGTTCTTCCACTTTGGATTTGTACCTTGGATATCAAATATTATTTAAGAGGCGAGTACGTGCCAATGGCACAGGAAAAGCTTTGGGAAAAATTAGGCAATTTGCATCCAAAGACTGCATCAACTGGTAGTTTTCCACCTTAAGTTGTCTGTTATCAAAACAAAATCCAACACACCTAGCCCTGGAGAACATTCTTCCACAGCAACAGATGCTGCTGGAGACATAATAGGACTCATAATGTCACTGCTCAAAAATACACATGGAAAGTTGTAGGTGACTTAGCTGACAGAAAAACATGCATGCAGTGAGATTAATTTGCTCAATTCCTTTAAAATTTCTTTGACTTTCAGTGGGAACGAGACACAAGAAAGAATCTCTCTTCTAAAGAAAAAAAGATAATTTCTTTTATATGGCTATTCTGACCTGAATATATTTGTACAGTCTTCATGTCTGGAGCACAGATGAACAACAGGAACATTAAGTTTGACGCAAACCAAATCAAATTTCATTTCAACCTGTCTTACCCACAGAACTTCTCTTGAACATGTATTCTCCAGATAGCCTACAACTCCCTTATTTGCTAACTTTGTTTTGCAAGTCCACGTGCATTTTTTTTTCACCAAAATAATGCTTTAAATTACATTTGCTGTAGTAAACACATTAGACATTGTTCCCGACAAAGCAGGCACTGAAGAAAATACAGGTCCTTTCCAGATGTAGCAATGACCTATTCATGCTGGAAATCATAAAAAAGAACATAAATGGGTGACTCAAAACAGACCGTTTAACCAAACCAGCTTGTAACAAAGCCCAAATGTCACAGAGTCCTCAGGTCAGGGCAGTAACATACTGGACGGGAGCCCCCTGACTTGGTGTCTTTACAATTCTAATAGGCAACAATTCTAATGGGAGAAAAACATCAATCTGCTTGCTGCTGTCTGTTTGAGACATTTCCTGATTCATGGAACTGATACTTGAAACCTGGACAAAGTTTGCTTTTCTGTGGCTTGGGGCAGGATCTGACATCTCTCAGCTCCCTTATCACTTTACCCTGTGCGTGGGCAATAAGGTATGTGCTGCCAGATCTTCTTGCTGCAATGAAGCTGCCAAGACTGCAAACTGGGTGATCAGGGCATCCCCGGGAATGTGAATCTTCCTGTCAGCCTCCTGCCTGCTAACAGGCCCAAGACCAAGGTGCCAGGCTCACTCTGGAGCCTCTGCTAACCCAAGGAGGGCACTCCCTAGGAGGGTGTACATGACAGGACCTTGTAAGTATGCTCAAATCTTAGCTCTGGGCACCCAGACTCCATAATTCCCACCAAACTCTGTTTTACTTCTTTTCTCTCAACTGCCCCCGAATGGTTCCCTCCTGTCTCCTCTGATATGAAATTGGACTCCCAAACAAAAAACTAGTGAAAGTATTCAAGTTGCAACTGGTTTTGTTACACAGGTGCTTCTGCCTGTAAGAGCAAACAGACAGACAGCTCTCTGCATTGCCAGTATGTCACACTGAAATCACATTTACCCTTTGGAAGGCAAAACTCCTTCCAGGCAGGCCCACCTACAGGAATAAGCTATTCCTGTAGTGCCATCTTCTGGCTCATGGTGTACGAATACTATGGCTGCAAACAGAACTCATCAAAAGAAAGATATTTTTTCATCTGTTAAAAACGATTACAACAGGTTTAGACTATGGATCAATAAATAGAAACACCCAAATCAGGGGAATTTTCTCAACAAATTATGTAAAATTCACTTCACAGTAAATTATTAGTTTTAAAATTACAAGATTTAAAAAAAATATCTTCTGGGGCGATCTGGTTTGTGTTTTGAGCCATTACAACTTGCTTTTCAGCTTTTGTTTTATTTCCCAACAAGCATCAAGGCTCAAAACTCGCTATTTGGTTACAATTTTTGTGCCATCTCATGACTCTGGAAGGTAAGGCCTGAAGGTTCCCCAACACCAGTTGGGGAGTAAGGAAAGCATAAACTCGGAATCATGGAATTGTCAGAGTTGGAAGGGATCTCTTGAGATCATCTAGTCCAACTCCCCTGCCAAGCAGGGTTGCCCAGAGCACATCACTCAGGACGGCATCCAGGCAGGGCTGGAAGATCTACAGAGAAGGGGACTCCACACCCTCCCTGGGCAGCCTCTTCCAGGGCTTCCAGGGCTTCCACACTCATCAAAAAGAGGTTCTTCCTCATATTTGATCCAGCCCGTGCCTGTTGCCCCTCATCCTGTCACTGGGAATCAGTGGAAAGAGTCCAGCTCCATCCTCCCTCAAACCACCCTTTAGATACTTATAAGTATTGATAAGGTCTCCCCTCAGCCTTCTCTTCTCCAGGCTAAAGAGAAGCTTTAGCTAAAGCTCTCTCTCAGCCTCCCTCATCAGGGAGATGCTCTAATCCCTTAATCATTTTGGTTGCCCTATGCTGGACTGTTTCCAGTAGTTCCCTGTCTTTCTTGAACTGAGAGCCCAGAAGTGGACACAGTGTTCCAGTTGTGGCCTCACCAGTACAGAGTAGAGAGGGAGAATGACCTCCCTCGACCTACTGGTCACACTCTTCCCTACGCAGCCCAGGATTCCATTGGCCCCAAGGGCACTTGGCTGGCTCATGGATAGTTTACTATCCACCACGACACCCAGATCCTTCTCCTACAAGTACTTTCCAGCAGGTCCACCCCTAACTTATATTGATGTCTGGCATTCTTCCTCCCCAGAACCCTACACTTGCCCTTGTTGAACCTTATTAGGTTCTTCTCTGCCCGGGTCATACTGGGTGGTAGCACAGCCCTCTGGAGTGTCCCATTGACGCAGATTGCATGTTGCTTTAACCCAGTCCTCATCACATGGTAACGTCCATTTTCTAGTCATTTTACATCTTGGGGTTTTGTTAGTAAAGAAAGCAGATAGAAGTGCCTTTCTCAGTGGAAGATGCCCATTTACAGCTCCCAAATGGTTCCGTCAGGAAAGTATTATCCATCAGGGCTGTGCCCTGTGTGGGTACAGTGACCACATGAGCAGGAGGAAGGGAAGGCTGTGATCAGACTGTGACACCTTCATCCTTTCCCCCATCTCCAATGGTTTTCTCTTCCTACAAGTAACACTCACTCCATACTTTGGAAAGCTCCTGCTTTCCATAATAATCATAAAATACTTTCTTTAGGGAAGCAGCCCTCCAAAAAAAAAAAAAAAGGTAAAAAAAGGTTATTCTGGAAATTAAAACCCACCGACGTCAGGAGGAGGCCGTGGGGTCGTAGTTTCCTCCCGTTGCCACCAAAATGGCCCCCGAGGTGCGCTGCTGGGCTCAGGGATGCTTTCCCTGCCCCGCACCGCCTGGAGCAGCCCTCTGGGTCCCTCGCCAAGTCGGGGGGCGTTAAGCCCCCAAAAGCCGGCCTGCCCACCTGAGGAGGGCCCCGTCCCTGAGGGAGGAGGACGGAGCCACGGCCGACCGGCGAGCGGCCCAGGCCCGGCGCCACTGCACCACCGACCCCCGAGTGCGCGACCCCCCTCATGGCCGGCGGCTGCCTCGTCCTCCCTGTGGGTGCGACCTCTCCGCAACGATCTCGAAACGACGATAGGAAAAACAACAGTCATGCATGTGTTTCATTATAATCCTGTTATAAGCCCAGATGTATTAGAAGGGATTTGTAACCGTAGGAAAGGCGGGAACAAGGACGGTTGCACGGAGTGCGCGTTGAGACGGAGGTTTTCAGCCCAAACCCTTCCACTCGCCACAGGGAGTGGGGGGGGGAAGGGGGAGTGGGGGGGGGGAGAAGGAGGGGGGGCGCAACGCCACCACACCTGAGAAGCTGGCCACTAAACGACCCGGAAAGAAAACAATCACAACACAATAATAATAATAATAACAACAACACGACCAGCCCACACGCCTTATGGCGCGGTGCTGTGGCGGTGCTGTGACAGCGCGATGACCGCGCGATGACCGCACCCCCCCCGCCCCCGCCCCGCCTCGCCTCGCCTCGCCTCGCCTCCGCCCCGCCTGCTCTGTCCCGCCGCGGCGCAAGATGGCGGCGCGGCTGCTCTGCTTGCGAGGTTTGGTGAGGGCCGCCGGCCACCGCTCCTTCTCTGCCCAGGCCAGGTTAGCAGGGCGCAGGGCCGGCGTTATTGGGCATCGCCGGTGGCGGGGGTTGTCTGGGCGCCTGTGCCTAGTGGTGCTCCCTGAGGGAGGGCGGGGGCCCCTTGCGCCTGGGCGTGTTAAGGGGGAGTTCGTGGGTTTGCTTGTCCGTGTGGGTCTGGGTGTGTGCGTGTGTTCGTGGGGCTGTACGTACCATATGTAGAGACGTGTAGGCGGCTGTATGTATGCGGTGGGTGAATATACCTCTATATATGTTTTAGGGGTATGGATGCGTGCTCTGTATATATGTGTCGGGATGCTTATGGGCACAGGCATATTTGTATGTATAGATGTGTGTCTATACGTGCGCACCCGTGCCCCTATCGCAGGAGCCCCCTGGGCTGCGGCCCGGGCCCGGGAGCCCCCTTGAGCCCCCTGAGCTGCGGCCCCGGCCCGGGCCCGGCGGGGTCTGGGAGGCCGCTTAGTCCCTGGTGCCCGGCAGGTCCGGGAGCCCCCGCGCATCCTCCCGTGACAGGGCCGACCTTTGCCCCACTTGCCGCCGTCCCTCTGGGGACACCGCGTCCCGTGGTGGCAGCAGGTGATGGAGCCGGGCGCGTCCTTGCCTGGTCACCCCAGGGGCCCCTGGGAGCCGGGCGCTTGGGCCTGGGAAAGGGATTTTTTTCGGGGAGCAGGAGCGCAGGGTGGTGGTCACACCTTCCCCGACCTTGGGGGCTAATTGCGGCTCACGCCCCGCATGACACACACGGGGACGGGACGGGCTGGGCTGGGCTGCTCCTTCACGCTAACCATAGCCCTCAGAGCCACAACACCCAGGTCCTGAGAAAAGTTCAGTGTCATTGTAAACAGCTTAAAAATAAGGTGAGACTTTTGGGAGAGTCACTGTGTGCCTGTCGCGAGAGGCCTGTGTTTGAGGGTACAAAAGTACTGAACAAACAAGTTGCAGTAGCCTGTTTCTTCCTAATACCATTAGAAATAGAGTCTTACCTAATACCATTAGAAATAGTGTTTCAGGGGTGTTTAATCCTTTGCAGTAAGAAGAGGGCAAGTAACTTCATGAGGCAGTAAATAAAGACCTTCATCTCCATCGTGGAGTAAAATAAGTGTTGGCTAAGCTCTGTGGGACCTATACATAGTTACTGGGAAACTGGGGAGCTGAGGAGAGATGAATGAAACCATTTGAGAAAGGAACAGCAAATGCCTTTTTCATTTAGCATAGCTCAGCTTTGTATTTATAATACTTTGTGTCAATAAAATTAAAGCAAGTCAAAGAACTCAGTGCACAAATACAAGAAGTGAATTTTCGCTTCAGCCTTAAAGTAGTTTGTCACCCTTGACATTCTAAACCCATACGAAAGCTTTAAGCCCTTCCTTATTAATTATTACTTGTGTGGTTTTGACTATTGACACCACTATTGCAGTTTTTGTTAAAGAAGCATTTTATTTTTATGTATCTTTTTATCAGAGTTTTGGGAGATTAGCCTTCCTGTATAACAAAAATACTGGAAGTTAAAAGGAATAGAAAATATTATTTTCAAGGTCAGAACTGTGCAATATATGTGGTAATGCAGACTATAATACCGCCCTTGGGGTGTCTAAATCCATGTTGTACTCGCTTTTATTTTGAGTGTATGAATTTTTAGTGTCATGGATTTGCAATTTTGGGACTTCTGGGGGGCATGCACAGAATGAACAAAACCCAACAAAAAAAAGTTTACTTGTTCAAAAAGTTACCCCCTTGGTTTAAATTGAGCGGAATTGCATTTTGGAGGTTGTGTGGCGGGGGGAGAAGAGGTAGCGATGATTTCTAGCATCTCTTATGAACAGAACTTTATCCGCTTCTGTCTTCATGCATTATTACTATTTTTAATTTATTTGAAACATTAAGGATAAACCAGTCTTGCTTTACCTCTTTTCACAGCCCACTGAAATACGGTGCATGTCAGGTCTTTGTATTTATTGTGGGTGTCCTTTGAACCTAACAGTGTGCTAGGCTTGGGATGTGAATTATGTTTAACACCATGTTTAACGTTTTTCCTCTCTTTTAAAAGGGGTATATAAATGGGGGCACCTGTATTCTAACAAATGCTTTCACTTTTCTTTTTTTAGTCCTCTGCAGACTGAACAACATGGCACAAAGCGCCCAGAACCATCTTCTGCTAAAAGTTTGATTGATATAGGCACTCGAAGGATCTTCTCCTCAGATCATGATATCCTCAGGGAGAGTGCCAGGAAGTTCTTTCAGGAAGAAGTGTTGCCTTTCCATGCAGAGTAAGATAGCTTGTAAATATTCTGGATTGCCAAATTATACATGTTTTTACCTGAAAGTGCTTTTTGGGATGTTATTCTTAATATGACTGGGTAAACAGGATACTGGCTTTCATTTACAAGCTTTCTATTTCAAATGTACCCAATTAAAACAAACCTGTCTATGAAAATCATAAGTGAAAAGAAATTGTGTGTTATGAAATTCACTGCATTTTTGAGCTCCGATGTAGAAAATCTGGCATCCTTGTCTTAGGCCTCTGAGCAGACAAACACAGTTTGCAGGGTTGCAGTGAAAGTGTCCCTGGTCATAGGTATTAACTCCTGACACTGATGTCCTGGGTATATGAGCTGGGAGACATTTCCCATGCTATTGTACTGCTGTTATCCAAAAAAAGCATTTATGTTGTTTCCAGATTACATTGCAGTAAACTTTGTAAACACAGTACGTGTGAGATGGTAAGCTGGTTTATGTATTACCAAGAAACTTGCACAAAATATCTTTATGTAAAGACTTTTTTCATTTGTGTGGTGTTCTGCACAGAATAGAATTGTCATATTTCCATTGAACTAGAGCTGGAGATTGGATATAGCTAAAACAAGGGCAAAAAACAAACATGTTACAGTTGGGGAAAGAAAATAAATGAACTCAGAACATGTTTTTGAACAGAAAGTGTTAAGCTGCAGTAATGTCTTAAGCAATTTTTACTTCACTTGAAAAACATTCCTGCAAAAACACTGGGGGGTAGCAAAGGGCTTATTCTTCCAGCACGCTGCTACATGAGGTTCCTGATGTTGCTTACAGCATGTGTTCACAAACAGTTGAGATAGCACAATGGAGTGGGTGGGGTGTTGTGGCTCTGGGGCAGAAATGAGCAGCAGGAGCCAGTGGAAACAGCTAACATCAGGGTTATAGCCAACTGTTTTTTCATCCTCAAACCATAACCTCAAAGTAGTATGCTTGCTTCTCTGCTCTACAGTCCTAATCTGCCCACAAAACTAGATGTTTTCCCTCATCTTTTATTAGAATGACTTCTAGTGCAAGTTTGTGAACAGGTACTGGATCTACTCGAGGTTTCTGAAGATCCTGTTTGCTGAGCAACAGTTTCCTAGAGGGAATGGAACAAGTTGGGCTTGTGTTCTTGCATCACTTCAGCAAACTATGAGCCATTCTGTTCTCATACCTTTTAAGCACACAAGGGGGCTTCGTGCCCTTATTAATTGACTGGACTGACAGGAAGAGTCAGATGTGGCATCAGTGAATGCAGTTGTGGATTACTGTGATGAGAAGTTTTGGTGATGGGTGAAGTAGAGACTGGAATGGACCTAAAAGTGGGGGGAGCAAAAGCAAAGATGGTCACAAGAGAGATTTGTTTAAAATGTCCAGTGTAGGAGCAAAAGCTCTGGGAATGAGCTTAAATAGGTAGGATAATATGCTTGATTAACTGTGGATAGTGCTGTGATACAGCTCTGATGCATTCAGATGTGTCAGAGGAGTGTCTCTGATATAATATGTCTATGGAACAATGTTAAAATTATGTTTAGATATAAAAAAAAAGACAGAACTCCCACATTTGGGCCATTTACATTGAGTTGGCAAATTGCATAGAGAGGTGCTAGAATAAGTGATTCCCATGATGATAATGTTTGCAAACTGTCAGCAGATAAGCCTCAACTATCTACGAACTTGACACCACCTTAAAGCAGTAAGTTACCAAGATACAGTATTGACTTGCAATAAGTGCACAGGGGCTGATTTTTATATTAAAATGACTAATATGTGTTAACGCTTGGTTCTTGTAAAGCAGTTCTCATTGGTAGGGTTGAAATCTTTCACAGAAGATGTGTTATACTTATTTTGTATGTGGGAAAGATAAAGACATGCTTGTAATTATCCAAATGGTTGTGTCTAAATCTCCTAAATACCAGTCTGGTACTTAGACCAACAGGCAGCACTGCCTTTCATAACAGGTCTTAAGGAGACGTCAGGTTAAGTATTGTAAGTAGGAGTTCAAACTTGTTACAGAGTTGGTGCCATTGTAATGCCAATGGCATTTGTGGACTTGAAGATAGACAACCTATTAATGAGTCACGCCTTCTTAGCTGCAAAATATAGTTGGCTGTCTACTCTGCATGTTGTCTGTTGTTGAAACTGAAAGTCTTTCCCTATGCAGTGAAACCCAGTTGTGGGTGTTCTAGTGAAGCAGCAGCCATGACAAATAAACAGAACCACTTGGGGGTTTTTAATATGCAACTCTGGTCTTGTGTTGATTTTGCAGGTGGGAGAAGAATGGCCAGGTGAGCAGGGAGCTCTGGGAAAAGGCTGGACAGCAGGGTTTGCTGGGTGTTGCTATTGCTGAAAAACATGGAGGCATTGGAGCGGATATTCTCTCTTCAGCCGTGGTCTGGGAGGAGCAGTAAGTACTCAGTGCTTCAGGAAGAGTTTCAGTGATATTCTCAAAAGATTTTTTTCCGTAAGATGTCCTCATAATGGAATATGTTTGCTTACAGAAAATGGTGTTATCTTTCTCATGGAAAGGATAGTTTAGACATATGAAAATCCCTCCCCTGAATGGTTTTTTAAGTAACAGATGTCATTGTGCTCCACTGTTAGGACTTCGTGGTTGGGGAAGCATTTTCTTTAGGCTGATAGGTTGTATAGTCGTTTGGCTGTGAAAGTACATTCTGTAAATAACAGTACAAGTGCCACAAGCTCTGATTGTCTGAGACTTGTAAGTGGTGGGGCTTTGTAATGGTGTAAAGTTTAGATCTCTCTAGTGCTTTTATTAACGTAATTTTCCCCACTCCTCAAGGATGTATGTTAACTGCACGGGCCCAGGGTTCAGCCTTCATTCAGATATAGTCATGCCCTATATTGCAAACTATGGCTCTGAAGAACAGATTAAACACTTTATCCCTAAAATGGTGGCAGGCAAGTGTATTGGAGCTATCGCCATGACAGAACCCGGGGCTGGCAGGTAAGCTAAATATTAACACAATGGTCTTAACATTTTGTGCTCCCTATTGATTTGTCAGTGAAAAAAAACTTTGAGCCTTCTGGTTATATGGTCATTTCAGTGACTAGGCAATATTCTAGATTAGGTAGGACCTCAAAAAAACTCTGTTACTTATAGGTTACTTTATTACAGCTTTGTTGTTTACAGATATTTATTGTCCCACTGTGGGGTAAATATTCTATTTGCTTTCATAGTGTGAGTTTATAGTTAACTAACTTGCTTGTCATGTAAGCATATTTTTAACATGAAAATTAGTAAGGAGAAAATGACATACCTTGGTAAAGAGGACTTGAGAGCTTTTGTCATGGAACGGAATACGTTGTTTTCTTTCCTCTGCCTCCTGTCTAATGGAGAAATGTCCCTCCTTGATCATCCTTATTGAAGGGCAAATGCACGTTTGAAGTAGACACAGCTGATCTGGCCAGTTTCCAAAACCAAGAGGGGCTGGTAAAGACCAAAGCCTGTTGGTGTCATAGTTCTACAAGTGGCAGATGTTGCTAGTGGCTTTTTACAGAGCCTCCTGATCAGGGCTGAGCCTGCTTAGAGAATGTGATTTTGTCTGGCGTTTGTCATCTAAGGCATGTTGGTGTAAGGGGATGCTGACCTGTTGGTGTGTCAGTGCTTGTTTTATACCACTTTCCACAAGCAGATATGTTAAAATGGGACCTTTATGTTCTTGTACAGCTGCACAGATTTATCATCCCTTCCCACAGCACTCTGGTAGTTTCTGTATTGCACTCTGAGCTATTCCACTGCCTTTCACTATCCTCATATTTATTTTTGCTGAGTCCATGCCTGGATGGTATCCAATGTACTTATTTTATACTGGATAGAATTAAAGATACAAATTGCAGCTTCTGAAATGGTTTCTTGAAGGAACTTTTACGTTTCGTTTTAGTGACTTGCAGGGAATACGAACATATGCAAAAAAAGATGGAAGTGACTGGATTCTGAATGGGAGTAAGGTAAGTGAGCAGATATATATACCACTCATTGACTGTGTGAACTGCACACATTTAGACAGTGAAGGATGTACATTGCTGTCACTGTCTTCCCCCAAATCTGTTCACTTTTGGTGTTTTGTGGGTTATGTTGTGGTTTTTTTGCTCAGTTACTTTTTTAGTAGGACTTTAGATACTTCTGTCACTCGCAATTTATGGACAGACTTCAGAAGCTTCTTTTTGTAGCTTTAAGTTAACCCTATCAAAAGGCTTGTTTTTCCTTAAACTGGGAAAAAAAGGGGAAGAAAGAAAAAAAATCCTGTGTAGTATTGACTACTGGACCAGGGCTGCTGCTACTACAACTACTGTAAATACTAATACTAGAACATTAGTAGTGGTAGTACTACTACTACTGTGAAATCTTCTGTATCCCAAGTTAAAATTTGTGTTGCCACAATGCAAGGTGTGGAATCTTTATTCAGGAACCTGCTGGTTGTGTTAGCATTATAAAACCCAACCACATCAGGTGCCCTATGTGTGTTGTCAAGCTGTTGCAAAGCTGGCAGCATTAATGTTGTCCCCTCGCCCCCTCTCCCCCTCCTTTTCCCTCTTCTTCCTTTTTCTTCACCCCCCCCTTTTTCCACCCCTCCTTTTTTTCCCCTTCCTTCCCTTACACCCCCTTTATCCATGCATTCTTTAACTTCACACTTCTGACCCACACAGTATTTCTCAAACTAATTCCTACTTTAATAGACTTTGTTCCAAAACACTTAATTCTGAAAGCTTAAACCTTAACATTCTTCTGGACACTTAAATCTTGCCTTTCAGTTCACCTGTGAAAGTGTCAGTGCAAATTTTCTTCCCACTGCTTGATGATCTCTTGTAACGTCTATCCATCTAGATCGTTGCTTTATTCAAAGTTGCATTTTTTGCAGGTATTCATCACTAATGGTTGGATGAGCGATGTAGTGATTGTGGTTGCAGTTACAAACCGGGAGGCCCGATCTCCTGCTCATGGAATCAGCCTTTTTCTGGTGGAAAATGGAACAAAAGGTTTCATCAAAGGACGCAAGTTGAACAAAATTGGCCTGAAAGCTCAAGTGAGTTCATACAACCTCTAACGCGTAATACACTTGGAGGATGTCTGAAACAACTTAATTCTTGGCATGAGCTAAATATAAAATGGAACTGCGGTGCTATTCTAAATCTTAGTCTTAAAAGCACAAATAATATACATGCAAAGTATGTATGCAGAGTGTGCCTTTGGAAGTCTGAAGCCTATGATGTGCAAGGAGAAGCTGAGGAAGCTGGTTTTCCTCACTTTGAAGAAGCCTGAAAGGACAGTATCTTATTGGTGTCTGCAGCTACCTGATGGTTGGCTGGAGAGATGGTGGAGCCAGATTCTTAGAGGAGTGCAGTGAAAGGGAGAGTGACAGGGGATACCAGTTAGGTTAAGGAAAATTCTAAGTAGGTGTTAAGAAAAAAAAACCCACCATAAAAGTAATCAGATACTGGGCCCAGAGTTTGTGGAGCCTTCATCTTTGGAGCTTTGGAGGAGGCCCTCAACTACTTATTTGGCTGGAGCTGCTTTGAGTAGGAGATAAACTAGATGACTTCTGGAGGACCCTTCCAAATGAAATAATTCTATGGTTTCAAGTTAAAGTGTAGAATAGCATGGAAAAAATGGGACAAAAGAAATGGGATGAGGAGAATGTTAGGCTATAAACTGTTGCATTTAAAATCCTTTTAGGACACAGCTGAGCTGTTTTTTGAAGATGTGCGGTTGCCAGCCAGTGCCTTGCTTGGAAAAGAGAACAAGGGCTTCTATTATCTAATGGCAGAGCTCCCTCAGGTAAGAGGAATGTGAGTGTTTACTGGGAAGAATACAGAGACAATTTCTGTCATTCCAAGATCTGTCTTAGTCTTGAAGATAATGTATCGTGGGGAGCCACCTTGGGCTCAGAATCAGGGTGTCTATAGGCAACATTGTGTTGATACTGTGGCTTTTTAACTGAACTCTTCCTAGAAGTGCAGTTCTTTGGGTGTTGGTAAAAATACTGGTATCCCATTAGCTCAAAGCCAGATCTGCTAGTCAAGAACCTGAGGGTAGTGTACATAACACAGTTTTCTTATACACTTCTAGCATGGAACCATTTTGAGTAGTAAATTAAATATAGCTTGGAGGTCCCTTATGTGTTTGGCATTCTCTTTAAAGATACAATCAAGCACTGCTATTCTGGCTCTTTCACAAGTAGAAACATATTAAAGATAAAAGGAACTTTTGTGGGGTTTTGGGGTTGTTTGTTTTGTCCATACAGGAAAATAAAGAAGTTGTTTAGTTGCCAAAATACCTTGCTAGCGGAAATAACAGTTTACAACTTATTTATAAAGTTCTGGAATTATTTGGGGGAACAAAGAGGTAATGTGGGTTTTTAGAATGTGACTGTGCTTTGTCAAAACTATGACTGTATTTGTCTCATCTGGTTGGGATCATGTTTATTTAGTTTTATACTGTGAGTAAATAGAAAACCTGATCAAAGAAAATCTGCTGCTGCTTTAAAGAAATAGATGCACTCATGAACAGGTTCAATGTCATGCATCTCATTATTTCAATGGGGGTAGAAGTAATTGTTCTGTGCTTAGTTTCTCTTTTGCAACATGTTATGAGGAAGGAAAAAGCCACCAGGATTTTTTTAGCAGGTTTGTTTTTTTCTAGAGGTGTCTTGTTGAAATTGTTTTTTAAACAAGTTTTTTAAAATGAGCAGTAAAAACCAATAATTGAAATAGCATTCTGTGTGAATGTTTCAGCCAGTAAGAGTTGCATGGTTGATTTGTAGCTATTTTTTGAGTCACTGTGATAGAACATTACCTTGGAAAAGACTTAAAAGTGAGCTTCAGGCAGCAAGTTATTTGTCCCACTCATTAATTTCAGTAATGCTGTGCTGTGTGTCTGATTTGATACTTAGTGGGACTTCTGCCCCCTTCCCTTAATAAATAGCACTGAACATCTATGTCCCAATTGTGTGTCTGATACGGAGAAATGTAGGACTAATTCAACTGGATTCTGTCATTTGTGTTTCAAAAGGAAAGACTGCTAATTGCTGATATGGCTCTTGCCGGTTGTGAATTCATGTTTGAAGAAACAAGGAATTACGTGAAGCAAAGAAAAGCTTTTGGGAAGACAATTGCACACTTGCAGGTGAATTTGAACTGAGAGACTTGGCTACATGTTCCAGTGTGCCTTTGCCTTGCGTCTGTGCATGTGAAATAATGAGCAAATAACAGTCACTGGGCTGCTCTCAAAGGACTATTTGAACAGGTTTTACTGTTGGACTGTGGGTGTTTGCCTTCATGCCCATCGTTCATTTCTCCTGAATGCCTGCAGAAGTGTTTGCTTTCAGCATTATGGGTATTGTGATGAGATTCCTCAGTTAGTGTCTAGCTGGCTATTTAAGTGACTGCATGTGAAACAGTTGGGTCATTCTCTGTGAGCATACCTCACTCCTGACGGTGGTGGTTAATTGTATTTTGAGACATTTGTGCCTATGCTCTTTAGTTACAGTCATAAAACAGATGTTGCTTTCTGCAGTATTGCGATGTTACAATTTTCCCAAAAACCACATTAGTTGATAGGGCTGAAGCAGACCAAGCTCCTGCATGTTTGGTTTATAGGATAGAAGTGACTCATATGGGTTAAAGGATGTTGGCTGCCTTTTTTTTTTTTTAAATATACTTTTGAAATAATTAAAAAAAAATAATCACATTTCTAAGTCTTGATACTTCCTGTGTCAAAATCAAATTTTTAGTTGTGAATAGTGGCAGAATTGGAGCCTTTAGAGTCTGGAATGCTAGCTATCTTCCAGGAAATTATGATTTTCATCTGTTTTTAAAGCTAACATTCAAAAATCCATAATTACAGATGGAATTTACTTCATAAACTTCATAAGCTACATTGTTCTTGCCAAAATAATCCATTCTTGCATACCCTTTCAGTTTCTTTTTTGTTGCTGATGGCTAGAATGTGCACATAATCAAAAATCCTTTCTAATTAGAGCTCTGCCTTGCCTAATTCATTTAGTCATGGCATAGTCCAGCATTTGAAATCAAATCTTTTCTTTGTAATAGTAGACTGGTCCATTATATTTATTGTCAAAGGAAGCAAGATTTTTTTTAATATATAGAATTTAGGAATGTGACATTAGAGAAGCTTTTGTTATTGGGTGGTGTTTTTATCACCTCCCTTCAAGAATTACAAGATGATGGTTGAACGCTTTCCGGTCTGGTTTTACATAATGATATCAATGTATTTCACATCTTCTGTCTAGAAACTTTTCCAAGTGACAGAACTCAGTTTTGAAAAATTTTATGATTGTCTGAAATTTCCTTTGGTTTTGTTTGTGTCTCTTTGTGTATGAATTAAACTCTGAAGAACAGAATGCACAGAAAAAGCATTCAAGATGATGAAATGTTATTAATTGGGGAAATTTGTGGCTTTTCACAAAGTGAAAGGACTTGGACTTTTCTCCACAAGAGGGAGCTGAGAGAGGCAGAGTACCCGAGGCCACCTACTGCTCTCTCTAGGAATTTGTTTTCAGGCTCCTGGGGTTTTTCTTTTAAGGTCATGTTTTGAGTTGGTATTGAAGCAAAGGGCAGTAATTTTCTCTAATAAGATTGGTAAAGACATAATTGTATGGAAAGTAAGCCTTGTTCTGCTGTTGAGAGCCAAACTATTTTGAAATAGTGGTTTCTAACAGAAATCCTTTTAGAAAATGCTCCGTTTTCTACTTCAAATATCACTTAAAAACTGTAATACTTCTACTCTTTCTTTCCTCTGCCTTCCTCCATCCACTTCCAAAATAAGACTGTACAGCACAAGTTGGCAGAAATGAAAACTCAGATTTGCGTGGGCCGAGCTTTTATGGACAACTGTTTGCAGCTGCACGCAGATAAACGTCTGGACTCCTCCACAGCTTCTATGGCAAAGTATTGGTATGTGATTAAAGTAATTTGGAAGTGTTACTTGTGTGATCTTGACAGGAGTCTAATGATAAAAACTCTGAACTGTTCAGATGTATTAAAAAGATAAAATTGTCTGTTTAATCACAAGATTGTTAGTGTCTAATAGAGATCACTAGCTTTGACAAAAATCTTAGTGTGGGTTAAACAGATCAATTTCAAAATAACAGCATGCTTTTAAACAGGCTATCATTAATAACAAGATCAGGACTTGGCTTCAAGTAACAGTGGGTACTTCATTGATATTAGGCAATCATTTACATTTTGCTGTAGCAAATTGTTGTTGGGTGTTTCGGGGTGGGTTTTGTTTTGTTTTTAATCAGGGGTGTTGTGGTGTTTTGTATGTATGTTTTTGGTTTGGTTGGTTGGTTGCTTGTTTTTAAAAAAGCACAGATTTATTTGAAGCCCATATGATACTTTTTAGTTAATGTTACTTAGAAATAGCTGTTTGGCCCAGACAGTTTCTGAAGCTGTCTGGTTTTGGGAAGAAATAGTTGGCTGCAGTTATTGCTGTAACTGAGACTAAACTGTGTTTTCCTTTATTGGCCAGAACTCCTTCTCCCTCTCCCCGTACTTGGTGGTGTTATCTCTTAATTTAGGCTTAACCAGAGAAAACTGGATGAGAGGAAGCATCTAAGATAGTGGCACATGAATTCGTATAGTTTTATTTTGCTTGCGAAGATGGGAGGAGAAAAAAAACCAAAACACATCAGATGCAAACAATATTATGTAAGATGCACAAGTTTACAGATTCTTAACTTTTAAAAATAAGTATAGAGGAAATGAGCAGAGAATACAAAGGGAATCCAGAAAGAGTATTTACATTGAAAGCACTTTGATTGAGTGCTATTCCTGGCACTGATTACCTAGAAGTACCAGGTACACATGCAGAGGCATTCAGTTTTGAGGGGGAGGAAACAACTAGTGCCAGCTCAGATATGTAGACTTTCTTCCGCAACAATTTTTCCCTAAGTGAGGCATTTGAAACTCCTCCACCCTCCCATCTGCTTCGCAGCACAGTTTGTTGTGGATTTTCCCTTTCTCTAATGGTGTCCCAATGACTCCCTTCCATAGAACTATCTTAGATGGTCTAGAAAATGCTTGAATGTAGATTGCTTTATTCCCTAATGTTTCATGAGACTCTAATAATGTTTTACAGCATAACATCCTCCTAAAAACAAATAATTTTTTTGGACAATTTAAGGTCTTCTGATCTCCAAAACAGCATAGCTACACAGTGTGTGCAACTGCACGGAGGATGGGGGTACATGTGGGAGTATCCAATTGCAAAGTAAGTGTAACATTTCAGACTTGAATGATGAAAGATTTCCACTAAAGTAAAAAGAGGCACTTCCTTTACGTCTGCTTGTCAGTTGTTTTGTGTTTGTTCTGATTTACTGTTCCTTTTCTCATCGTGTTTATTGAAAGGCAATCTACTGTACAGATGTTTGCAGGAAGGCTTTGTTTTGATTCTCCAAATAACTCATAAGCTGTCAAGCAATTATTATCTGTTTTTTTTTCACGAAATAGAAGTTGCTTTTCCAGCAGAAAATGTTAACTGGAAAAAAAAAGCAATGTAAACTTAAAAAATTAGGGGAGCTGGTTTGAATGTTTAATCTGAAATTAAATGCATGCATATGAGAGAAAGAAAACATGTTGGTCAGCCTAAATCTTGTGTAATACTACAAAATAACAAATTGCCTAATCAAGAGCATGACTGGCTACATTCTGCTTTTTTACACCATTTTAAATGAAAAAGCTAAGTGATTTATATGTAGAAGGAGGAATTTGCCATTCCTATTTTTTTTATTATTTTTTTATGAATTTGGGGACACTTATATGGTGTATCATATTCTTTCAAGGTAGTGGCAATATTAAAAAAAAATAAGTGACTGCATATGGGGAGTATCTAATATTTAATGAACTTTCAATGTAATTATCTTTGTATAAGACACAGTAATTCCCTGTCAAAGGAATTTCCTTGTATATCTGTGAAGATGTGTTTCCTTTTATATACATGCCATTTCCTACACTAAGAGTTTTTGGTGCTGTTGGTTTTGGGTTTGTTTTGTTTTTTGTTTTTAAAGAAGGGGTAATCTGATAGTAGAAATATCAAAAACAGGACTGCTATGCAGTTGTCGTGAACAATTAAAGTACAATTTTTTTTTTAAAGAACAATTTTTTTGACTGAGTAAGCTTAGATTTTTAAAAATTCTAAAGGCATTAAGAGCATGAAATGCTGCTTTAAAATTACTTTTTCCTGTGTGTTTTTAATGAGTAATTTGTGAGTGTTCTACACCCTATCTTATTAGATAGGAAGGCTGGTGTTGGTAAAAGGCTGTAGTCAGCTGATGTGAAACCAGCTGGAACTTTTCTTTCCCTGCCAAGGTGTTTGAGTCCCACCTGGAAGAAAGAACTGACAGCACCACTGTTAACAAGTCCTCCTGTCAGGATCAGACAAGCCCAAGGGCATTAGAGCAAATTAGCATGATAACTATCATTTTGGCTCTGCAGGAGTTGTGAGGTTTTGGTTTTTTTGTTGTTTGGTTTGTGTTTTTTTTCACAAGAAGGAGGCAACTGGGTCTTGCCGTTCATGCAGGCGTGCTGTTGTGCAGGGGGTGCGAGGGGGCTTGGCTGTCCAGAGTTGAGTCAGTGCTCAGGTGATGTGAGGAAAGAAGGGAACAAAAATGTTGTGTATGGGGGAAGGTAGGACTCTGGTTTTATAAAGCTTAATTTTATTCTGGTTTAATAAGGGAGGGGGGGATAAATGGAGACTTTTCATTGTAAACAAAAAGCCAGGGAAGAGATGCTGACCAAATCCCAAGTTGAGCACAGTAACCTTGGAAAGGGGAAATACTTTTGGTAGTTGAAACATCTTTGGAAGTGTGAACCTGTTAAAAAAACAAACAAACAAACAAAAACCCCAAAAAACAGAATATGGAGGGACCTTCAAAGATAAAACTTGGTATTTTGTTCCTGTGATTCTATGTCCATTCTGAGGAGTTGTTTTTAACCTTTCCTTGCTTTGTTGTTTGTGCTTTTTTTTTTTTTCCCCTCAGGGCTTTTGTGGATGCCCGTGTTCAGCCAATCTATGGTGGCACCAATGAAATAATGAAAGAACTTATTGCTAGAGACATTGTCAGTGACAAGTAGGGCAGATGCTTGCCCCTCTGGGGAGTCTCCTGGAATCCTTTTATATTAATATATGGCATAAAATCAGACATCAGAATGTAAGTAAAATTAATGTGGTGTATCATTTTCTTTCAAAATAGTGGAAATATTAAAAAAAAAAAAAAGTTACTTCATATGGGGAGTATCTAATATGTAATGAACTTTCAATTTAATTATCTTTGGACAACACACAGTAATTCTCCGGGTTCCTAAAGTTCTGATAGCAAAAGGCAGTTCTATGACTGGTATAGCTTGGTCTTTCAGACTTGACACCATTATATTAAATCTAACACTCGCTTTTGGGAAACCAGTCTCTTCTCCAGGGAAGAAATAACAAATAAACAGAGGTTAAATGTTAGTATGCCTTCAAGTTTTTGTTTCCTCCCTCGACAAATACCACTGTCCCAGTAGAACTTGCCACTTTTGCTGCCATAGCCCTACTTGTGAGGTCTGGGGGAGGGAATCCCACCACTGGCCTCTATGTTTACATGTAACTCCGAATGCTTTATTTTTAATCACTTTGTTCAGAGGAAAAAAAACCACAACAACAACAACAAAAAAAACACAGAATAAAGCATTTCTATTCAATCTGGTGTTTGTCTGTGTTACTTCAAAGCCTGAGGGTGACCTGGGGTGCTGCCTCTGTGCCTGTGTTCACCTCAGGGCTTTGAGGGGGAATTTGAGGGAAGGGAAGGTGATAATGCTGGTCGATATTTTAAGATATTTCCAAGTTACTATCTCAAAAAAATATGGTAAATTTCTTTTATTATTATTTCTGTATGCAAGGGGTTATACCTTCATCTCCACGCCTCGGGGAGCGGCGCCCTCCCACCCCTCTCCCCTCAGGGCCCCGGCTGCCCCGCGCGCCGCCCTATCCCTTCCCCCGCACCCCGCGGGGGCGCGCGCGCGGCAGGAGGGCCGGCTGTGTCCGTCCTTCCCCACCCCCTTCAGGCGCCCAGCCAATAGCGGGCGGCCGCCCCTGCGCCTAGCCCTTCCTCCGGGTGCGGCGGATTGGCCGCGCTCCTCCCGCGGCGCGGCCCTCCACTCCCCCACCCTTTTGCGCGCGGAGGCTCCGCCTCGCCGCGCTGCGCTTTAGCTGGGCGCGGACTCTTTAACAGCGGCAGAAGGAGCCGCGCCGGGCGCCGCGCCGTGCGGGCTGGAGGCGGCACCGCCATTGTGGAGAAGTCGGCGGACAGAGGCAAGCGCGGGGCAAGTGGGGAGGGTGGCGGGCGCGTGTGGAGCCTGGGCAACCTCCGCGCTGAGGCGGCGGGGGTGGTGGGGGAGAAACCGCGGCCGGGCGGCGGTTGGTTCCCGCGGCGGGAGCGGCGGTGGCGCCGCCGAAGACCTGGCGCGCATGCGCGAGGAGGAGACTAAGGTGGGGGCGGGGCGGGGAAGGGGGGGTAACGGTTCGGGCGCGGGGCGGGGCCCGCGTGGCTGAGGCGGGGGCGGCGCGGGGCGGGGTGGTGTTGGGAGCCGGCGGGCAGGGCCGCGCCGCGCCGCGCCGCCGCCCTCCTCCTCTTCCTCACTCCCTGCCACCGCGTCCTCGTATCGCTCCCGTGGGGATTCTCGCCTCCTTCCCTCGCGGCTTTCCGCCGGGCTACCCTTGTCCCGGGGGTGCCAGGGGGTCTGCGGGCGCGGGGTGCGTGGTATAGACCAGCTTGTGGAGTGAGTGCTGCCCACTGAGAAGTGGGTACTCCGTGTTTGAGCTGCCGTGTTCTTCTAGCTTTGTTTTCCATATTTGGGTGGAAAACTTTAGCCTGGATTTTCATGTAATTTTTTTACATATATATTTTTAATTACTTTTTAAATTATTTTTTTTTAATTCCTGAGTTAAAACTTCCCTCTGGTAATCAAGCTGAACAGATTGCCTTCGAATGACCCTGCTCAAGTTGGCTTCCCAGACTACAGACCCCCGAGTTTTACTCATAAAACTGAATACTTTAGATAAAGTAGATAGCAAAAGGTCTGGAGAGTGGCTCAGATCCAGGTGCATCACTTGAGATTTCCTAGGTGGTCTGGAGTAGGTCTTTTAATCCACTTTGTGTACATCAGCCTCCTGTTTGCAAAATGCTGAAGCATTTCCCAAAATAAAATATAGTGGCTACAGAGGTACTTGATACTCCTCAGTGATGGGAAGTAAAGTAACCAATTTAAAAAACAAAAACAAAATACAAAATCTGCTTTCTGTAGAAGTTCCTTTTTCTGCTTAATTTAATAAAAAGGAAATATTAAAAATTTCACTGAATAAAGCATAGTTATAATGCTAGTAGATGTACCACCTCAGAAAGCTAGTATGGTTGCCTTAGGAATCTCCTTACTTATTGGTCTGCATTCTGAAATCCTGTTTTGGGGTGTTTAAATTCCAGTTATCTTAATTAATGCCAAAGAGCTGAATGGTTCTTGTTTAAGACCAGGTTTTATGGCCTTCTCCTCAAAGACTGAAATTCAAAAGGATAACTGAAGGATATGGACCTTAAAATGGATCTAAAAGCATTACAAATATTTATATTAGAAATGTATGAAAACCTGCTCATAGAGGCACCTGTCATGTACTACAAGAAGTGTTTATGTTTAGCATATATTAAACATTACTTCAGATGGTATACTACAAATATATGAACAGGAACTAGTTGATGGGATGGTAATAAACTTGGAAGTAATGTATGATTCTCTGTTCAGAAGCGGTTGTGAACAGCAGTTATGAACAAGAAAAAACCAACCCTGTTCAGAGATTTTAATGACATGTGGATTTTATCATAAATGAATACCAACGAGTTCCATTTGAAATATGTCTTTTTTGATGTTTTTCACGATTAAAACTGTTTGGGTGGTCTGTCTTAAATTGAGTCCTCTAATTCTTCAAAGAGAGATCCTTTTTAGGTGTGCATGTGTTTTGTTGGTTTTTGGTTTGTTTTTTTTTTTTCCCAAAGAGGAGGAATTTATGTGTCTATCTTCTAGGGAATGCAAAACACTGGCGTTTGCAGTTTTATCTGTATAGTACTGCCTGCACAGGGAGTGTTCCTGAAAGCCGAGACTCCCTTCATAATCCTGTTTGGCTGTGGGTTTGGTTTTTTTTTTTCAGTCTATTAATAGAACAAAATACTAAAATGCTTAAATACTCATAATGAATAACTTGGCTGCTATCAAACTGAAAACAAAAGCTGCCTACTGAGATTTTTTTTTTTTTCTTAAAGGCTAGTCCCAGGTGATTTAAATATGGACTTTACTTCCCTTTTCTTTCATACTACTAACCAGGACGTACCCAGTGGGACCAGTATCTCTTTTTGTGGTTGATGCTGCAGACTGTTCTGTGAGAAAATGCAGATTTTGCTGTCAAGCTGTTCTCTGTGTTCTTAGGAATTATTTACAGTCCTGGAAGTTTGTGAACGTTAGGAGTGAGGGAAGTAACGTCTACCCAAGTAACGTGTACCCAAGTGAGGCAAGGCTCAGAGAAGCTGGCCGAAGTCAGCTCCTGCACGCTCAGCTTGGCGGTGGCTCTCACTCCTGGCAGGCACTGCTCAGGCAGTGCCGCAGTAGCAGCCAGCTGCGAAAGCACTGCTTTATTTTTGTCTGGCGATTATCAGGAAGGCTGCCCAGGAGGAGCTAGGGATTATGGGGCAAACAACGCAAAAGCCTGTAGGAAACCAGGTTCGGTCAGTTGTCTTGTAGGCAGATCGTGCTTGCTCAGGTAGCTGCTGTGTCTTCTGCAGGTTTTTTTTTTCCCTAAGAGCAGCTGTCAACTTGAAATACAGTGTTTTTGAACATGCTTTGCTTTTGCAATGCCTTCTAGACAAGGAATAAACATTGGAAGTTGGCTTATCTGTGACACTGTTAATCTATGAATACACTGGCAACAGCTGAATTAATTTGAAATATTATTTGAATTTGAAAGCAAAAAAGAAAAAAATAGCAATGTAAAAATCTTCTTATCAAGAAAGGCTGTTTGTGATAATGAAAATGGATTCCGTTTACAAGGAGAGAAGGCCAACACAGAGGAGGAGGTTTACAAATCCTCATGGAAATGGAGGTCTGTTGTCATTGAAAATGAAAATATCACAAACAAAAAACCCACTAAAAGACAAAGCAATTCTCCCCCACAGCAAAAAGTCCCCCAAAACATTGTCTGCAGTGTTGTGTAACAAAAGTGATAGTGTTATGCAAGGGGGGGAAGAGTCAGAAAGTGAAAGGACTATAAACAAAAGCTGTGAACGGGATGCCACCCTGTGAGCAGACAGGTTTGTGGTTGGGTTTTGTTTTGTTTTATTTTATTGGTGCTACTAATTACCAACGTGAAGACACTAGTTTCAGGATTTAGACCAATTCCACTGGGGTAAGACTGGTAGAGAAGGGTGTAACATGGAAATGCCGAGTAAGGACTCAGCAATGAGCAGAGGTGTCCTGGGGGAGAGGAGCAGGGTCAGTGAGGGATTAGGGACCCGTAGGTGTAAAGGGAGCAGGGTGCCGGTGGGGGGGGGGCTGCGTCTGTGGTAAAGTTTACATCAGCTTTTCTTTTTACAATACTTTTTAGCCTTTTCAAGTGGAGTGCATATTCATCAGGCTGAAAGCAAGCTGTTTGCCAGTTAAGTAGCATTTTGAAACCTCCAGTAGTACACAGTGGAAAAAAAAAAATCCTTGAAATAGTTTACCTATGACCAAAAAAAAAAAGCTTTTTCCAGAATGAAAATACGGTGTCTTCCTAAATACTGTGTTGCAGTACTGGTCTTCCCTCCCTCTGCACACTTCCCCCATTCCCCCAGAAGAGTACAGGTTTGGCTCTAGAAACTCACTTCCAATAAGGGTGGAGTGAAACTATTTTTGCTGCTTTCTGCCAAAATAAAATTAAATTTGTCAAAATAAAAATTGTACAACTCTTGCGGAGCCCAGTACTTTTACTAAAACTTTTTTTAAATTTTTTTTTGCAGCTGATACATTGTTTTGCTCATATACCAATGACTTTTTATTTGTGCTTGTGAACTTTTTGGAGAAATGCCAAGGACTGGAGACTGGGACAGGGCCAGCTTTTATAAAGTATTTTTGATGTTACTGAAATGAGGAATACACCTGAAGTGTTTCACATACCTGTCTTCAGGGCAGAAACACAGTGTGCAGTTTGCAAGTTGCCTGGGTAAGGGGTTACTTGAGCAACTTTCTCTCTTCAAAAGCATTTTATTTATATTTTAACTATATTGTGATTTAAATGTCTTCTCTCAGGAACTCCTGATGATTTAGTGGCTTCGTAATGCTCTTCAGTTTAATTTTTGTGGCTCAATTTGAGGGTACTTGGGTTTCTTCCTCTCTTTCCCCTAAAAGAGGAAAAAAAAAGTCCCTCAAACTTGAAAGAACCTTAAAATAATTTGTTAATTATATTAATTGCAATTTAGGGAATTTGAAACTGTACCAGAGAGGTATGTAATATTTGAGGGAATATGATCACGTTAAAACACAGTAGCCTGAACATTTTATGCTGCTAGTTTCTTGACTAGCTTCCATCCTCATATAGGTATGAGATACACTTCTCTAAACTTCTTGTTTGCTTGGGCAGCAGCTCTGCTTTGTGTGGACATATCCTGGCTTTCAGGAGTGGCAATCTATGACTGGTAAACCACTTCGGCTAAGAAAGGTAGATGGTAAAGTTGGAACAGTTACAAACTCATGGCTCAGTTTGTACGTAGGTACCAGGCTGGCAGCGTTCTGAGAGAGCTGCTTGGAATTCCCAGGGACAGATCTAACACGGGGACTCCCTTGAGTTAATAGTATTTTCACAAAGTGTGGGCTTCAGGTCTTTCCCCTTTATGTTTTAGCCACGCTAAATGTCTTTGACTTACTATAGCTATTTGTTATATGCTGAGAGGGGAGGGGGCACAGCTGTCTGAATGCATACTCCTTTGGATTTAAAAATTACTGTGCCTGCTAGCTCTCAGAAGAATGGAAAGACAGGAAGCCATGAGTCAGCCAGATGCTGAGAGCATGGCCAAGTCACCAGAGCCTTTGTGATTTAGGACACCAGCTCTCATCATTGCATTTCCCTCCCTGATCCTAATCATGGGGCCCTTACTGAACAGCTTTTTACTGGGGAGGACTTTGTGCTCAGTTCCTCTATAGTCTGAAGTTTTTGGCTTGCTGGTAAAGGTTAAAATCCTGAAGATTTTAATAGTATCATTTATAATTAGCATTAGGACCACCAACCTGCTCTCTGTGATGCTGGGTAGGTGATGTACAGAGATGAAAACCTCATGGTTGAGGTATACATGGAGTAATGAAAGATGAGTAAAGCATATGGAGAGCGTTAAGGCAGTAATGGAGCATGTAGCTCTTCATTTTTTTCTTTGTGTTTCGAGGGTTAAGGAAAAAGTATTCAGACTGGTACTTCTCAGCTCCTTAGGTTTCCACATCTCCCTTTAACGATTGCACTTTCAGCATAAAACCTGGAGTTAGAAATAAGCTAAGGCTTCAGACAGGGAGTTTGCTTTTCTAAAGATCCATACATGGCAGTCTCAGAATCGTTGACCCCCTTATGGGATCTGTGCATTGAAAATTGCTGAGCTAGACAATTGCTGTGGAGATCAAAGAAACTGAAGACATTGAAAGGAGGGCAATGGAAATGCTGCTCAACTAGTACACTGGTTAAACAGGATTTGCTATGAAATTATGGTGCTCACTCTCTTACTGTTTCTGGTTGTGTCTCTAGCTTCTTAACCAAGACCTGACAGTAGCTTATCTTTTAGGCTCCTGCAAACCATGTTCAATTAAATCTTTAATTTAATTTATTTAAACATTTATTAAACAAAGCTGAAAGTACAATCTAAGGCAGTGGTTTCTGCTCTGTAGGCTGTGTTGTAGATACAGTACGACATGGCAGCATAGCAACTGGTGACAGTTGACGCTGCTTTTTTGATCACAAAGTTTGGGAACCCTTCATTTAAGATTTAGCAAGTTGCAGATGGAAGGGTTTATAAAGGAAAACTTTATCTTTACACATATTGTTATCAAACGTTATTGTGTTTGTATTGTGCAGACAGTGCCTGATGAATAAAAAAATGGATACAAAAGCACAGGAAATATATTTTTGTTTTAGGACACATTTATAATCTACAGTTCCCTGTTTTTAAAGCGTTCACCTTGATGATTGGTTTCTAAAGTGTATTTGTGAGACTATATAATAAATTAATTAATCAAATGCTTGCTTTATATAGATTTATGTTTAAAATATTTCTCCACATAGTGCCTCTGAGTATATTTCAGACTGTTTAATTGTGTGGTAGGTGTTCTGCTTCACTGAATTTGTAATAAGTAGCTGCATAGCTTCCCATTTCTGTGATACTGTTGATGTTGACTCATTTAAGTATAAACAAAAAAAATACTTGAACAAAAACTAAATGCAACTCAAGAAGTAACTTATCTCTAGAGCATATTAAAATAAAGTCCAGCAGGAGTTCTGGGATGGGAATGTGTAGATGTGTGTCTGTCTGTGTGTGTATACATGTATGAATACTCGCATGCATATTTTAAAAGGCATCCTTCCAGTCACATGGCTTATGCTTATGTTTTTCAGTTTGGGCAAGGTTAGATGACATTCTGGAACTTTGTGACTCATTTCTCAGACTGATAGCATCAGAAATGCAATGAGGTATGAACACTTACTCCCCTGAGAGGTGAAGGCTTTTGTTGCACATGGAACAACCTCTGAATGAAATATAGAAAAAAACAGAAAGAGCGTTCTTGTTTGGCTTGTGAGGAAGTGTAGTGTATCTGTGTTCATTATCTAATGTCCTTTTTTATGGAATCTTTGAATAATGTTGAAAGAATGAAATACTTGACAGTTGTTGTATTGTATATTGTCATGAAAATGAGAAATTTACATGGCCCATGTTATTTTCAGGTTTGCTGTAAACTGCCTACCATAGCTATAATGACACCAGCCCTCAGAGAGGCAGCAACAAAAGGTCATGGTATCCACTTGTCACCTTCTCTGTCCTCTAGAGCTATGGAGTCTGATACAGCTTTGTGCATGGAAAATTCCAGAGCAGTGGAAGAGAAGATAAAAGAGGACTCCATCGCACAGATTACTTGCTCAGTCCTGGGGTTTCCCACTGCTGAGCCCAACCTCAGGAATGATATCTTCAGTGTGCAGCATTTTGGTTCTCCACCATCCTCCAAGTGCTATCAGTCTGTCTTGTTAATGAGTACAAATTCTGCGTTTAGCAACAAAACCAGTAAGCAAACAAAAGCAGGAGAGCCTGACTGCTCCAAGATGAGAAATTCATTACATAATGGTGCTGACACATCATTTGGTCAGATTAGTCATTCAGAACCTGAGGAACAGGTCAAAGGGCAAACATTTTCAGAGACCACATCTCAGAATTTGGCAGAAATGCAGAGACTTTTGGATTCAAACGTAACTGAATCCAATAATGCAGAAGAAATGCAGCTTTTAAATGGCAAATGGTACAAGAAGAATGGGGTTTTGGGTAGGGCTTTGGAAGTCTGCACTGAAACAATAAAAGGGGATTTATTGCACCAGATTCTTCACGGGCCTTCAGAAGGGATTTTGAGCTGCACCCCGGAGGAGGTGTATGCTCGCTTACTCCAGTGTGTCACTAAGCAACAAATGGAAATCAGTCGTGCCAAAAGAATTCAGAAACGTTTACAAATGCTCCTGGCTAAGCATGTTATAAAACACTGTGATCAGCAGCTGAAATGCTTCGTGAAACATCAGCTACAAAGAATGAAGGTTTTCCACGAACCAACCAGATTTTTGAGCAGTAGCTCCCTCAGGTGCACTGAAGGTTGGCCAGAAAACAACACAACTACTTTGGAGAGTAGTTCAAGTACAGACATAGAGAGTGGAGTTAGCATTGCACCAGGTGAAATCCGGGGGTTCGCGCTTTCTGCTGGAGGGCTGCTGTCTCGCGTGGAGAAGGATCTGGACTCTGATGCAACGTGTAGCAGCTCAGATGAAGATGGCGAGGAACAGACTATAAGAACAACTCTGGAAGCGTAAGTGTTAAATTCCTGCTAGACTCATGTGCTTCATGCTTATAAATCAAGATGGAAAGCTCTAGACTTGCAGATTCCTCCTTGTGTGAGTAACCTCACTCAGTAATAGTCCTACTGAAAATAGCAGGACTACCTGTGTGAAGAAGGTTTGGCAGGGGCCAGACAGAAAGTAGTAACTCCTAATTACAGCATTTAAGGAACAGTTACTTTACTAGACTTTGGAGAGCTAGATTTTGTACTGCACTCTACCAGTTTGCATTATATTAGTACGATTAATTATTCAGGACTCAGATGGTGCTGTAAATTATAGTTTGGGCTGGCATGAAAATAATTTTTATTCTGGAGTTACTGAGAATTATTCAATAATAGCATCTTGAAAACCACTACGATATGATAGAGTAAAAATTATCATCTGATGCAGGTGTGAAGCCATTCTTGTATATTCAAAAAGTTTTGTTCTTTGAATTAAAATTTAAAAAATGTTAATTACTGAAGTTGTTCCACTGCTGTGAATGAAGCTAGCAGTGATGTTATTATTGCTGCTGATACGTTTTTCAAGAAGAACCAGAGGAAAATTAATATCATTAACTAATACTGTCTTGAATTGTCAGGGATCCTGTCAGTAGACATTTCTGAAGTTTGGAAATCAGTGGTGGGTAAGAGAAGTAGATAGTAAAATTGTTCCCTGGTGGTGGTACAGCATCCTTTTTGTTTTGTTCTTTTGTTTTTTTAACCCTACCTTGCTACACTTTTAATGCAATCTCTTCTTGTACTCCCTGCTGTCAGGGAGTGTCTAGAAAGCATTAAGAGTGACATAGCTGTTCAAGGAAAAATAAGTATTTTTTAAAATGTATTTATTGGTAAAACATATATTTCTTGCTCTTTTTCTTGAAAAGCGTAATATTCAGAAGAAATCAAGGAATTGGAAAAGAGCTGTGCTCTGTGATGTGTTTATAGCTCTGTTAGGGAAGCTTCAGTATAGCATGGTTCTATCAAATTGCTGCTGTGTTTCGTTAAACTCTGTAGTGTTGGAAAACAGAGAAGAGAAAAACTGCAAGTGAGAAATAGTTTTAATTTTATTTTATGAATTATCAAAATGGTAAATACTATACTAAAGTCCAACCAAAGCATAATGATTTGCCAACTAGGTTAGGATCACCTTAAATAAATGAGTTTGCAAAAGAATTACTCTCGAATTATTTTAATGAAAAACCAGCACTTTTGGCTCTTCCCAGCGTAGGAGAATCTGCATTCTTCTCCTATCTGATATGTTTGAACTTTTGAGTAATAGCTCTGCCTCTAGGATTCTTTCTTATCTTGTGATTATGTGAACTGAAAAAGAAAAACTGTTGAGAAACTCTGGTTCTTGAAGGGTAGTGAGTAATGCAAAACTTGGACCAAAGTTCTATGTGAGGGCTTTCTTTTGTCTTTGTTCCAAGGACTGCCTGCCAGTCCTTTACCTTTCTTTCTTCTTGTGGCTTTTGAATTCCTTAAGTTAGCTTTCCACTTAAGACTTACTCACTTTGTTTTGCTGCACTGACCAAAAAAAAAAGTCCATAGAGGATTATTAAATACAAAGACACCACCTTTGGCTCAGGAAATCCCCAAGCTGCTGTTGCTGGCAGCTGAGGGAGTGTTCTGGAGAAGCACTACTCCCTCCGTGCCTGCCCTGTTGCAAGACTTTTATCTTTGCCACTGCTAAGAGGTAGGAGGCCGGGTTCTATATCATCTATAGTCTGACTCAGCACAACTCTTTTTTTATGGGTTGGGTTTTTTTTCCCCTCCCTTTTTTATGTTCTTACTGCCAAGCAGCAGACAAGCAGCAGCGGAGACGAGCTTAGCAATGGCCATTAGCTAAGGCCTTGCTGCATTGGCAGTGCAAGAATCACTGGTCATTGAACTGTGTTGCCAGTCCAGCAAGCTCAGAGTTAAAGTACTCCCTAATTTAAGCAGAAGACTCTTGTCTGTGTGCATAGGCTGAGGCAGTGCATGAAATAACATTGCAGTGAGGACAGGCTGTCTCTTTTCTTGAATTTGTGATTTATTTTTCACAGTGAAGACTTCTACTGCCCTGGGAAGACTTTTCTCCTGTGATAATTCTTTGTAATACTAAACAGTAGATGTTATAAGGTTCTATTAATGCAGTAATGAATGGGAAAATGTTGAGCCTATATCGCACTATACTGATTGCATTTAACTTGAGGGTATAATCATGCTTGTGGCTGGTGCTTGTTATGACTGCAGTGCTTTTTATCCTTTCTGTGGGGGGAGGAGGTGTCAATCCAATGTGCAAGGGGGGAGAAACCTGCAGTTACCGTGTTTACCTGAGAACAGTCTGTTTCTCGTCAGGAGAGAGAAGTTGATTCTGGCTCCAATTCTTCACGTTAACAAAAAACCTGGAACTATTTATAGCATTTTGAACCTGTTCATTCTCATTATCCTGAAAAGAATTTTACCCAATGAGTGTTGACATAAGGTCTTCTGAGCTGTATCTCAATGCTTTGTGTTTGAAGTAAGATTGTCTTTATCCATCTATTTCAATAGCTTTGTTGTTCAGTAGCAAATAGCTGCTGTAAGATATTTAGGCTATTGTTCATCCCTTTTGCATTACATAGGTGCTGTCCTTAAGACAAGAAAGATCCATGGTCTGCTGCTGAAGGCGTTCCTTCTAATTGACAATTCACAGTGCTTATTGAATTTACCTAAGTTTCCAGAGTAATTGGAAAGCCTCATTCCATTTCAGGATTTTAATCAAAACACATTTGGACCTTTGAGTATTTGCTAAAAAGAAATATGAAAAAAAACCCAGTTGTCTCTTTTCAGGAATTTTGTCATTTTGCTGTTAGTGTCAGCTCATGGATGTCTTTAACCTGTTAGTTTTCATGGAGGTTTTCTTAGGCAAAGCACCAAGTTTCCATCAGTAATTTGTGGTGTGTTCTAGCACCATTCCAGCCTTTGGGTGTGGGAAATTCCTGAGACACCACATAGGGATATGGTAGTACTTCTGCCTGATTTCTCAAAGGCGGATGCTAGGTGCTTTTCACTAGCTCGCTGTTAGGCATTAGCAAGCAAAGTGGATAGAGGGCCAGAGAGAAATGCATCACAAAGCTGACTGTAAGTAATTCCTTTAGGAATTCACAACTAACATCAACAACATGAAATACAACATAGACAACATTTCACTAGTTCAGTTTACTTGGAACTTGTTGATCTTCTTTATGGTTTTCGTGAAGATGGAAGAGTATCCATAGAAATGGGCACAGTTTTCAAACAAGGTGAATTGGGGAAGGGTGTGAGCTCAAAGGTTTTTCAACAACACAGCTCTGGTCTGGGAACTATGTATTGCATCCTTCCAGGCCAACTCCATGTCCCTATTCATGTGTTTTGTGTGTTCATGATGTGGTTAGAAGTTCTAGTTGTTTACAGTGTACTACAAAGAAGTCTGATTCTGAGGTGGTTGTTCAGGAAACCTTTAAAGTTGCAGGGTACAGAGTTTTTCTTCTACATGCACTATGTGTATGATCTTCCAGAATCAAAAGATACTGCGGTATCAAAAGAACTAGGGTTTTTCAAAGGCACAGCTGCTCACTCGATCAAATAGTAATATATGTACCTGATTGATTAGAGAGAAAACCTGTTTACAGTAGATTTTTCTGCAAAATCAGTAGCTCTGTCTACTTGTGCCCTGTTTCCCCAGTCCCCCTTCCCACATCTGAATACACTCCTTTTGCATCATTGGTGGGACTTTTTCCTTCTGAAATATTTTCATGCTTTTCTCTGATTTTTCAAAGACATGTTTTACTGATTATTGTCCAGTAACCTCAAGTCTGATGAAGCAGCACTGTTATTATTTTCCATGCCAACAGGGTTTATTTGGCCTGGAAATACTTACAATGAATGTGCAGAGATAGTAAATATTTCTCTTTTTTTCCTTCTTTTTTTTTCTTTCTTTTTTTTTTACCCCTTAGATTGGTAGCTGTAAAGAGAGAAGAGAGGAAATCTGCATTCAGTACAAATAGTTTGTGGGGAGGGGAGCAATAAAGCAGAGAGAATACAGGAAGGAAGAAAATATTATGACCAGTATCTCCAGATCTGATCTATTCTAAATTATTTTCCATTTTTCCTAGGATTTTTTCTCATGGCTAATTGAGCAACATCAATGCAGTTCTGCAGGCCTCATGGTGGAAGGGCACTGCTTAAGGGCAGGGGTTTATTACGTGTCTTTGAGTCACGTTATAAGGGGAAGCTGTTTCTACAAAGTCAGGTCCTAATTTTCCACTCTGAGCTGTAATTTTGCTTCACACCTGATATGAGAACTGAATCCTGGTTTTGGGAAGGGGTACTGCTCTCCATTTTTCTTAAGCACAACCCCCCAATTGTTCCCAGTTTTTAAGACTTTTTTAGTTTACAAGTTAGGGAATGTCTTATTTGCATAGAAGATTAATGTGAGAGCTTTTGAATAAGTGTAAATTCATAGGTGCTAATAATATGATGATTTCTAAATGTTTTATACATTGCTTTTATATGAATTCCATTCTCTCAAATCTTGTCTACCATCACTAGGATGTGGGAGGAGAATTGTTACCAGTAAATGAAAGTAAAGATAGCTTTATATTACCTTCTGTTTTCACTCTAGGGATACATGTATTATTTCAGAATATATTCAGCCTCACTTGATTGGGTTTCTGTAAGATGGATTTACAACTTCTTTAGGGTCCCGCACACATTTACTGTTTTTCTTTAGAGATCTCATGCACAGCAGTAATAACTTGCTTTTGAGCAAGACTTCCTTCTCACAATATCAGAAGAATGTTCTTGTGAGTGAGGATCCTGATTTCTAATCTGTAATTACATTAATGTTTTTGCAGCTGCTGAAAGCAGGTTTTAATGAAAGGCAGAAGGTTTAGCAAGTTGCAACCTGCAAGGGGATCTCAGATCTGGGAATGTCAAAGCTTTTGAGTTACATAGGTGTTGAATGCATATTAAATAAAAAACTTGTCGTTACTCTTCTGAGTGACAGTTTAATACACAGTCAACATAGTACAGTATAATAGAAGATCTAATAATTAGACACGTGTATACATGATAACCTTGCATGCTTAATTAAATGGTAGACAAGGAAGGGTTTGGTGCTTGGTGTCAGCTGCTGTTTAGTGAGTGTTGTATGGCTAGCTTTTTTCTTTTGCTAAGCTCTGAAAAGTGTCTTGTTTTGGTTTCCATTAAAATATTTGTTTACAAAAAACAACATGTCTTGTAAAGTGAGGGCAACTTTATTTCATTTTATAGATAAACATTGATTTCCTGAGAACCTACTTCAAAGGGATACATCCACTGCCTTTGAAAATCAGTGTATGTGGGCCCCTGATACAGGAAATCATTTAAATGCTTTCCTTTTCACATGAAATAAAAAGTGTGCATAAAGACTTCCCAAAATAGGAATGCTCTCCTGTAACAGGGTTTCATTCATACTGCTAAATATGGGTTAGGAATGTAACTTTAGATGTCAGATTTAAATATATAATATATCAACCTGTGCTCTTTTTTTCTTTTTTTTTTTTTTAACTGAAAATTTTTTTAACTGAAATAGCTGTAAAAGATTTCATTTTCATCCCAACATTTTACCTAGCTCTTGCGGGTACAGAAGAGTTTTCTGTTGGGGAATTTAAATCAATTTAATTTTCAGTTAGCAAATGTCTAATTACTTTTTCTGGTTTAAAAAAAAATACACCTGAACCTCCATGCTTGAATATATGTGCATTATAAACCCCCTGTCCTCCCAGTAGACTGCGCAGCAATAAAACTTGGTGAAACTCCACCCCAAGCTCTTACAAAACACACAAACCAAGAAGGTTGTGACGATTCAAGCCTGGGTTCATGACACTCTCCACCCCTTGTCCCTGCAGACCTGCCTGTGATGTTTAACCTCATAACAAACTCCATCCCTGCTCTGAAAAGCAGCCATCCAAGTACTGTTTGCTTGTTCCTCTGTTACTGACTCACAACATGCTTACAGCAGTTGAAGGGGGGGGGCCCAAAGGGCTGAGTTTGATTTACCAGGGTGTCCTGTGTCTCCAGGGCAGGTGTGGGGGTCCCTGCTGGGGCAGCATGGCTAGAGGCTCCCCCCGAAGTGGGGGTTTCACACTCGGTACAGCCCCCCTGCAGCTTCCCTTGAGTCATGCAGGTGGGGTGGTCCAGGCCTCAGGGCTTGAAGCAGACCTATCTCAGGTCTGCCCAACTGTCCTCCCACCCAAAGGAGTGCTTTGGAGTCCTCCCAGCTATCCTGTTAACCCGTTACCCACAACACCTCTCTATATCTGGTTAACGCACTGCTCACACTACCTTAAACATTTCCTTTGGTGAGGTGAGGGGTGGCAGGAGATGAGGGTCAGTGTTTGGTGGTACCTTTGGTGCTGTTGCTGCTTCGCATTTCTTAACTGATTGCTCTGCTGGGGGCTTCCTCACCAGCTACAACCCCTTCTGTCTCCTCTCAATCCCTGCAGAGGCAGTTTTTCCCTGTTCTGCAGTGAGATGACAAGAAGTGGACACAAACTTAAACATAAGAAGTTTCACCTAAACATGAGGAGGAACTTCTTTACTTTGAGGGTGGCAGAGCACTGGAATAGGCTGCCCAGGGAGGTGGTAGAATCTCCTTCTCTGGAGACATTCAAAACCCGCCTGGACACGTTCCTGTGCAGTCTGTTCTAGGGGGACCTGTTTTGGCAGGGGGCTTGGACTAGATGTTCTGCAGAGGTCCCTTCCAACCCCTTATCGTTCTGTGATTCTGGCTGCAGTCCCTCCGCTACCAAGAATTTCCAGTTCATATGGGATGCAAGCTCTGCATCAACTGTTAGTTGCCTACCCAAAAAGTCTCAAAAAAGAATATGCTTTGTATCCACTTGAACATTGAAATCTGGTGCTATATAGAATGAAATTAGTTACAAGCTGGAGTTAGATGTTACACAAATACCATATCCATCTATTCCTTATAAGAATATATATACTGATTTGGGGGCCAACTTCAGTGGCTGGACAGCATTGATATGCTGCTTTTATGCTGCAACAATTTTCTATTTGCACGTATCTTTAAAGGAATATATTGTAAGCTCTGCCTTAATTTATGTTTAGCGCGGGATCCAGACATAGGACTATTTTATTGATTTCTTTTTCAAGGGTGGTTGTGTAATACTTACAGAGAATTTCTCAGCCTGTGTTCCTGGTGTTTTGTTGTTAGTCTATTGATGTTGTGCCATTTCAAAGGCAGGAAAATAAGCTTGTTTCCAGGCAGCCCTGGTGTTCTCAAAGTTTCTTTCTTTGCATGTAAGCACTACCTGCTTCTCTATTCCGTCTGATCTACAGCATGCGGAGGTTTAGTGGAAAAAGCTGGGGTGCTGGGGGAGCCAATGGAATCTGAAAAATTAATTTTAAAGTACTTTTAACAAAAGAAATTAGCAGATATGCATTTTGTAGTGTAATTTTTTTTAATTTATTTTATTAAAAGAGGACAGGTTTTTACTTCTTGGGCAGTTATTGTTCCAACTGACCCCACCTCCACCAATCAATTTGGCCTTTTATCATTAACAGCCCTAAAGAATTATGTAAATGGAATTGAAGATGAAAAGCACCTAGCACGTTGTGAAGCCGGCCATTGGAAAAGTTCAGCACTGTAACAGACAACACAGCTTTAAGAAGCTAAATTTTTTATTTCTTTTGTTGAGACCTAAATTGAGTTAACAATTTGGTCTTCGTGTAACAGTTTAGCTTCTAATATAAAACCTCTAGTAATAGTGTAATTTTTTGCAGGAACCCTGTAGCAAGTAAGTACTGGCTATGGTATCTCATAAGTTCAGAAGATGTGATTTCTCAGATGAGAGAGCATATAGAGCTCCAACATGAAAGTCATACAAAATTTGTTTTTTACTAGGGTATCCAGAGAGTATAGAGACTTTGTTTTTTTATTTTTTCATTTTCTTCTGTAGAAGAATTTTTCCTCAATATTGATTGTCTTTTTTCTCCCCTCCCCCTTATCCCTTCTAAACTTATTTGTGGAAGAGGTAAAAATCTTACTCTGTTGCTAACTACTTTTTTTTTTTTCTCTGCTCCAGTTCTAAACCATGAATTTTCTCTTCAAGGGAAAAATCACAGAATTGATAATTTCAGGCGTTACTCCATAAATTCCTCAGGCTGGATGGCTTAGCAGAAGTGTTAAGCTGGATAAAGTTTTTTTGTTTGGGAAGATAAAGATATGTATTATTTGTTATTATCAGCATATGTTACTGGATGCAATTCTCAAAAGTATTAAATGGCAATGGCATGTCAGAGATAGTGGGACCAGGCGTGGGTGACAGAAATAGTTTTGATGAGCAGTTGCTGATGTCTGCAGATGATAGGGAGAACAGTAACCATCTATTCTGAAGCCATGTAGCATTTCAGAGGAAAATCTCTGCCAGGTAAGAATTTCTGCTAAACAAGAAAGATAGCAACCCTGGAGGCTCCAGAAGAATGACCTGATTGCAGATCTTTGCAGAGATTGCAGTATAATTTTGAGTACCAGAGAACTTCATGTAATTGATTGGTTTGATTTTTTTGGGAGGCATAGCTTGGTTTAGTGTTAGTTGTCACAAAACAGCAGCATATTGCTCTCTGCAGTTAGCCAGCAGCAAGCACTCCTGGATGATTTGAAGGAAAGGATGATAGTTAACTGTCAGAGTAAATAGTATTTTGTTGTGTAGTGTTGGTTGAATATGATACCAGGGGATTATATTTGTTGCAGATTGTTTTAATCTTGTTTGCACTCTGGAATGCGTAGAGGTCATAAAGCCGTGCTCTCTACTTTTCTAATTCTGTGGTTGGTATGGCTTTAACTGTTAAGTGGTCTAGGGGAATTAATACTTCAACAGCAACTGAAGTTAGCTCATTCTGAAAACAAACATTAAGTAGGTGTGCTGGAAAAATTAGTCCTTGAGAAAGCTTTTACGGGCCATTTCATAGTTGGACATGTTTGTTCAGCCATTACAAATGTTGGAGGTTTTTATTGGGAGTAGGCATTTTTATCTCACGAGTAAAATCTTGGTAAGATGATGTAAAATATATAAACTACATATCTGAATTCACCAAATTTAAATGTTTTATATGATGTGATGTCTTAGTTTTTATAGATAATCTCTTAGCTCTTCTCTCTACAGTTAGAGAGAGAAGAAAAATTGATAAGTTGAATTTCACCAAGATATTGACAGAAGGTATCAGAAGCTCTGCACTCACCTTAATGGCTTGCAAGAAAAGGCTTGTGTTCAGGCCACCTGCTTTTTTACCATTGCCACCTGTAGTCACAGGAAAACTGACTGTAATGCTGGTTTAAAATTAAGGGCAGCTTGGGAAGTTGAGGCTTGAGTCCTGTGGGATCCCCACCATACTAGTGATAGAGTGCTACAGGGTGAATATGAACTCTTTTGTATTTTTGAACAACTGAATGAGCTTCCCAAGAGAATTGGGTGATGTGTGTTTTTTTGTTTTTTTTTTTTCCAGCGTGTTAAGTCTCATGAATTTCATTGTGAGTCATACAATGTCTGGATGGGATTTAAGGATATGGAAAGCTTTCTGATTCTTTGCTTTTCAGTTTCCGGAGTTGAGTCCTTCATCCAAATGATAAACTTCTGCCATTGTTTTCATAGACTCCCGACAGGAAAGGTGATTAAGCCCTTACCCTGAGGGTAGTCAGTCTGTAGTTGATGAGCTGCTTCTTGCTCCCAAATACTTCACTGTTGCATGACTGGCAATAGGTTTCTGATAGCCCAGGAGTTCCCAGCAAGAGGAGGATATGAAGTAGCAGGGATGGCAGACATCAGGATGATGGGGTCACTTTAGGACTAAATAATCTGAAAACTGGATGCCAGAACAATGTGGATTAAATTGAAGGGGACATGGCCTGGCAGAAAGAGCAAAATACACCAAGTTAGGAAACTGAGTGGAAATGTTAAGTGCAAGGAGATATCAGGAACAACTGCCATTTTTATGTTTAATGCAGAATTTTGGAATAGGAGAATGTTTTCCCACCAATACTATGTGGGTACCCTACTCTTTGGCTTGTGTTCAAAAGTGTTGCAACTTCAAAACATTGGTGTTCTTTGAAACAAACCTTTTGGAAGGAGACTGTGTTTTGAGTCAGCAAACCTGTGTTTTGGGGTGTGGGTCCGATGCAAGCATCCTCCTTTCCTGTTCAGTAGGAAGCATCCTGTCATTGTCTCTGCAGATATGTCATCATAGGGGCATGTTACTTGTTCTCACTGGGAGTTAAAAAAGCCTCAGTATCCTTTTAATTTTCAGGTTATAAGATACTTGTAGAAAATCTTGCCTTGGGCAAAGGGCTGCATGCTCAAAACTAGGTATGGTGGTACCTATTTGAATTAATCTTTCTGGATACTAACTATCAATCCCACATTCTGTATTTTTTGTACATTTTAAACACCACTGTTTCACTTTTACTATTTATGAACTGTTTTCCAGGTTTGTTTTGTGTGCCTATAAAAGTGGAACACACCTAGAAGGTTTAAATTCCACCGCATCTCCTCTTTTGTAAAGAAAAAAACCCCACCCGTGCACAACCCTAAACAGCAGCGTGTGTCTGGCACAGCACTTTTATATACTTTATTATTTAGTCCTCTTCACTTATCTCTTTGGTCTCTGCAAAAACAAGTGGCTTTGATGAAATGCTTATACTGCCTCTGCCGGTGCTGACAGTCCCTGGCTGAATTCTTTTCTGTACTTTGGGGTGACATAGTACAGCCCAAACATCTGCTTCCTGGTTACATTTTTGATCATACTTTCACTGTCTGCCTTTGTGCCTGTGCTTATTGTGCCTTGTTTGTTCTGCATTTCCTTCTTTCTTCTTTTGCAAGTTGTGCAGGGTTGACCTCCTGCAGTTCGTTCAGAATAGAGGAACTGCAAGCCAGTATCTCGCATGGAAAAATAAATTTTGCTTCTGATGCTATTCCAGCATGTTTTTCTAGGAAAATTTAAATGAGATGTTTTATTCCTACAGAATCAGTATTGCTCTGTCTCTTCCAAGTGTAGTAGTCCTGGATGAGTGCAGGAGATCATTTGTAGATTTAGAGTCATCTCAAGAGCAGTAAGTTTATACGTAAGTTTAATATTTTACTGTACTACAATACTGAAGGTTAGAAACTCTTGCAAATGTAATGTGGTTTATATTGAGTTGTCAGCAGAAGAACAAATTTGAAATTCCTGTGGAGGATGTGTGATATTAGAGTCGAAAGCACGGAAACCAAGTAAAGACGCTTTGCAAAAGGAGGACACAGGAAGTGGGACAGACGGAAACTTTTCTTTTTTTCCTTGTCTCATTCCCAACAGAAAACCAGAGCAGGAACTTCTACTTAAGCACCTGCTCCAACTTCCTCCTTCAGTAACAGACCTGCTTATTTTTGTAACCCATTACATTTTTTTGTTTTGTTTTTTATCTTCTCTGGATTTGCAAAAAGAATTAATTCACTGGTGCCACCTTGAAACATCTATCTTTATTGAGTTGAGTGAATGTTGTGCTGTACTCTCTTAACGTTCCGAGAACAGATTCCGTATTTTAATTTTTTTATTTTAATTGCAATAGTAGGATATCATTTGCATTTAAGTGACCATACTACTTTGCATGCGAACAGCTCACTTTAGGAGTGTGAGGATAGCTTATAGTGATTTCAGTCTTCCTTTGAGGAGTTACAAGGTTAATAGTTTGTAGAGAAATAAGCTTAGAGGCAAAGATGGTAAATAAATAATGCAAGATCAAACAAATAGGAGTGATGGAGATGGGAACAGACTTTAGCAGTGCTCTTATCTCCAGTCCTGTACATGGGAGCTCACACTTGCTGCTTTTGAGCTTCCTGCCCCTTCCCATGTGGCAGTCTAAAATTGTGTCTGTCTGTCTGCAATGCATCAAAACTGAGAAAGAGATCTAGACTTAAACTTGCTTTGTTCACCTGGCATCCAAAGCTAAAACTAACCATGAGCAGCTCCAGTCTATGTCACCATGTAGCTGCACAAGTGCTTGGGCAGGCGCTGGGCACGGGGCAGCCTCAGCTGGCAGGAGAGAGAAGCTCAAATTGCTTCCTTTGGCATGAACTTAAAATGTTTGTGCTTAGTTCGTGCAGACTCTTCCTTATAGAGGAGCCTAAGGACATCATTATTACAGTGTAATTAAATCCAAATACTTTAATTACCTAGTACACTTTAAAGCCTTAAGAAATACTTGCACAGTGCTTTAGAATGAAGCAAAAAATACATAATAGATTTAACAGTAAATGCAATTACTTCAAGATTTAATACTGTGTTTAAATAAAAAAACTGCAGACATGGTTTTGAAAAATAACTTGTAACTTTGCAGAGAATTTTTTTTTACATGTTGCAGTAATATACAGAGGATATGATTTGTTTGCCTTACAGTTACAATATTTAACTGTTTTTCTGTTATCTGCTGTGGTTTGGTGTTGATTATGGATTCCCTTACTGCTATGATGATTTCATACAGTGTATGTATTTTTATTTTTTTTCTCATTTGCCTTCTCAGTCTGTCTGAGGGTAGCTCACCTTTCTCCCCACATTGTTGCAGCTTGCTTGGGAGGTAGTTCTGTTCATGTGACTTAATTTTCTTTCACTTGGGCTTTCTTGTTACAATATTCTGGTTTGGGGTGTGTGTTTTTTCATTTGTCTTTTGAGAAATCAATAGAAGTAAGCGCTTCAACACTTTCTGTTGGGTTTTTCTCTGTTATCCTCTTTGTTCCTATTTAACTTCCTTTGTTAAAATTATTATCTAAGCAATTTGCTACAGCCTCATTAAGCATCTCTTTCTTAGGATTAGTTTTTTATTATCCCGGGGTCCTGAGACAAATCCTAAATATTCCAGTCACCACATCTGTGTGAACACATTATTTAATTGAACTCTGACTTGGGCCAAGTAGGAATTTGAATCCCCCCTTTTTCCCACAAACTGCGTTTTATGACTTCCAGAAGCACAAACATGCAAAGCTGTTAATCCCAGGGATATTCTTGGCAAGATGACCTTGTTAAAGCATAAGTAACCAGGGGTTTTTACTATGTGCTGGTGATAATGGGAAAACAAATAAGAAGGGGTTGTCAGAAAAATGCATACTCATAAGACTATTTTGTATGTCTTTTTTCCTAGGACAAAATCCCTAATAGAATTTGTAAATAATTAATTATGGTATATATTGATAGAAATCTTTGAGTTTCTTTTTGATGGTTATCCACTTCATTTACTTGGACATAGAATTTGCCTTTAAACAGGATATTTCAATCTGCTGTCTAATTTCATATGTCCATATTGCCTGTGTAGAAGAGAGTTTAAGCTGATTGTAAATTAGGTGAACAGACAATTTCTGTTACAATGGGGGGAAATAACGTATTTTAGAGGTAACCTATTAGAGACTGCATCTATTCATCCTATTTATAATAGCTGGAGTAGACAGAAAGTTAGATTCTACGCTATACTTTATAATCTTTGCCCTGCAAACATGAGAATTCTCAAATTTGGTGATTTTCTTCATGCCAGGAAATGTCTAGCATCTTCTCTGCAGGGTAATGTATTACCTTTCTTTCGTTGTTGAGATAGTTGACAAAAAATTCTGTGTGAAACAATTGAACTTGTGTGATGTTCCTACGCCAACTCACTGGCTTACAACATGAGGCAGAGCAGCTGTCAAAAATGTTCTTGTGCAAATGCGGTTATCTTTATTTTTGGACTAACTAGCGTTTTGTCTTCACAGCAGCTACACTTCTGAATGGAAGTGGCTTGCAGACAGAGCTAGAATTGGCAGCCGTTGGACATGGCTTCAAGCCCAGATTTCAGAACTAGAATACAAAATCCAACAACTAACTGACCTTCACAGGCAGATACGTGCCACCAAGGTATTGTCTGTAAGCTCATAAATGGTCTTTTCAAATAATCTTTTGACAGTGTTTCTTGTGATACTTATTTGTTTGGTTCCTTGTTGTTGCTGTTGTTTGTTTTGCTGTAGAGTTCTTGTATCCACACAGACTATCACACGCAAAGGTTAATGAGAAAGACATCAGGAGCTAAAAAATACTGTACCCTAGAGGCACCAGTGCAGGGCTGGGAGTCAGAAACTCTTACCTTCCTATCCATTATAGTTCATGGCTTTGTTAGTGACTTTCAGGGGGCCAGCACAAGGTATTGCATTTATCACACCAGTTTTTCCCCAGTGGAAGAAGCAAGATTTGGTTTTCGGGTGGGGTGGTTGGTTATTCATTTTTGTGTTGTGGGGTTTCAGGGTGGGTTTTTTATGTTATTTCTAGTGTGTGTTTATTCTGAGGATTAGCTAGTTAATGTTTGTACAGCACTTTAAACAGGTCAAGGATTAATTATTACTAAAATTCCAATGTGTGTAACTCATGTACTAGTTTTTGTAAATCCAACTGGCTACACAGGGGGAAAGTCAAATTCCTAAAACATGAATAATCTATCAATTTAATGGGTTCCCCAGGTCATTCTCATGTGCAAAAAGCCAAAACCTGTGATAAATCTGGGATTTGATAGTGAGGGGTTTTAGAGGAGGGCTCTTTGGCTCTCCATTGATGAGCGTCTTGTAGGTTGTTTCATCCATGCTGGGGTCAGATAAGCACAGATGGAGAGGAGCCAGAAGATGCTTTAGCCTTTATGTGGCTGAATGTGAGATTTTGAGGGAGTTTAAAAGGAGAGGGAAATCACCCCAGAAAGCATTTCCCCAGATCACATAAAGAAAAATTATTCCCTCTTCTCCTTTTTCCCTCAGTCTTTCTTTTCATATCCAGCTTTGTCTCTCCTGCTCACAACCTTTCCCCAGGAATTGAAGATCCTCTGAGGGTTTGCCCTGCCTCTGCCTACAGAAATGAAAGGAGATTTTGTATTTTGGTGAAGGGAGAGAATGCTCCTATTTTACTGTTGTCCTAAATACCAGATACATGCACACCGTTACATCCAGACATAGGTCTCATGAGCTGCAGAAGATGAAGATACAAAAAAAACTAAACAGAGAAATGAGAGAAAGAACATTCTTTGAGTTATGCATTTTCTTTGCATTAGGTGGTATGTTGGCTTGGAGCCTAGTAATCTTCCTGGTAGAGATCTTTAGTGACATTCCTTCTTGCAAACTTCATGCCCATTTTACCACCTGTGGTATTCAGTATTTGGCATTGTGTCCTATAGTGAAGACAGACACATATTTTCTTCAGTTGGGTTTTTTTTTTTGTATATGTATCTGTAGTACACCACCGGTGCAGCAGCCACAGAAGGACACATGGGCTGATTGAAGAGCTCTTTGTTTTCATTTAGTGGCTGCAGAACAGTTACACAGTATCATTAGAATTTGTATGCTGTGTTTAATCCTTTCAGAGTGTTTTTCATGTGTTTTGATAAAAAAAGTGTGATTCATAGCCAGCGAACAATGATTTCAAGCAAAATGCCACTCCTCAAGCACCATAACGCAATAGGAAGGGAGATGGTTAACTAGTGGGCAGTTTCCTGGCCTACTACATTGGGCATTGTGTCTTCTCTGTGCACACAGAAGTTGCACCTCTGCATCTTTGAGAGTACTTTCATTGAAAAAAAAATAATAAAATAAAACAGTTCTATTAAGGGGGAAAGGAGTTAATTGCCAAAACCTAACAGTTGCAACCCATTTAACTCACAATTCTTATATAGTCAATATTAGTCTTCTAGTTCTTTAGTCTCTTTTCTTCTGTGCCTGTTCTGTCATTCCCTTTTTGTACAATCTTTCAATTTCCTCCTCCTTTTTCTGCTTTTCTTTTTCCCTGCTTCATCAACAGGATTCTCAACTTTAAAAAATACAATTCAAAAAATAAAATTCCAGTGAAAGTGACAGGTGTGTCCCCCTCTTTTTACCACTTTTACTATGTGTCTCCTTTGCAGCTTCTACTTTCTCAAGGTTTTTTTTTGTTTTCCTTTCTCTGTGGACGTGAGCTCTGATTCTTCTACAAAAAACCATCTAAAGAGGCTAAATTGTAAAAGAGCCTAAAGCTAGCTTTTCCTTCTGTTGTGGCACATAAAAATGAGAATTTCCTTGAATGTCCTGCTGTTGGTCTACAGATTGTAGTATGATACTGTCTGGATTTATTTCCATCTGCAGTAAATGGAAAAGCACAGATGATCAGTTACTACCTGATAAGGATTGTGGAAACATCTAGGGTTGACTTGATGGGAATTCAGAATCTCTTTGCCCCTTTTGGGCACTAAAGCAAGTTTTCACTCGCCTACATTTATTTTTGAGATATTACCTTTGTTCTTAGATTTAAAATCATAAGTCAAGCAGGGGAATAAGTTAGAGACACAATGAGAACAGGACAATGTCATGTTCCCTGCTGAGGCAGGAGGCAACATGCGAGTAAAACTACAGAATCCTTAATTTTACATAGCTGTAACCTAGATCTTGCTTAAATAACTAAGATAGGCGTTCCTTGTGTTCACATACTGACAGTCTGTCTTGGTTTAGTGGAATATTCTTACTAGAAAGAAAGAAAAATTTGAGGCAGTGTAATTGAATGGTTCAATTTTTTGAATATCTGCTTGGTATTTTAGCAACAGTCAGTACTTAAAAAAGCAAGTAAGTTCTTCCCCTTTCATCTTTGGAAAAAGCCTGCCAGAGGTTTGATGACCTTTTCCAAGTAGTAAATTTATTTGCTCGAGATAATGACAAATTAAGGGACTATTTGACAAACTGTTTTTGACTGTAAGAGATTTATTTTTGCTAATTATTTTGTTTAATGTTTAAGTTCTTAAAACAAACCAACTGAGATCTTACCTAGGATTGTATATGACACACTTCTATTTTTCTAATCTGTCATGTGGAAAACCCGATGGGGTTATTTTTTTCCTAGTTCCGTTTATGAAACTGTTATTTTCCTACCATATAAAGTTATATTTATCTTATTATGTGGCATTTTAAATGATAGACCACATCCTGATACCATATTTGTGCATATTGCTAGAATATTTAGGACAGTTACTTCTGTAATTATGAAAACTCTAAAAATGCTCACATTCAATTAAAAAAAATCAAATTGTAAAATGCTTTTGTTCTGAATTTTTTAGATCTTTGATACATAAAAAAATAACAATCTTCATGTTTTGCTTAGAATGTGCTTTTACAGTGCCACTGCAGAATTTATTGGCAGCAAAGACTGTAACCACCTTCAAATCAAAGGGTGGTTTTTCTTACAGAAAAGTCTCTTCTTTGATGAATGGGGAAACGATCATATAGTTTCTCTAATAAGTATAGTTTCTCTAATAAGTATGAATTTCTGATTTGAATTTTGGCACAGATGTTTAAGCAGAGGTATAACACTAAAGTGATTGTTATTATAAGGAATAGCATAAATGGTGCAGCTTTTCATTAATGAAAATAGCCACTATTTTGATATGTTAGCTGTGAAGTGTATTTAAAATCTAGTTTAGGCATTCAAAGAGTTGCTGGGAGGATTTAAGGGGGAAGTGCCAGGTTCGACTGCCCCTTAAAAATGATTTAGGAGGGTTAATCCATTGTCAACCAACTGTGTTCAATTGCTGTTGTCTAGGGGATGGTGATCTTAGAAGAATTCCCATTTCCAAAAGACATTTTGAAGAAGCAAATACAATTGACAGACCAAGAAGCTTTATTAAACACCACAGGGGATTCACAAGCTGCCATTGAGAGACAGGATTCTTTGCCGGAGCATGACTTTGAAATGTCACCCAGCAGTCCTACCCTGCTTTTACGAAACATAGAAAAACAGGTAAAGTAAAAATGAGAACTGAACGGTCAGTAGAGCCAAATGATTTGCTTTAGAAATAGGGCAGGTACCATGGTGATGACTTCAAAAAAGAAAGATATTTTGCAGTACCAAGAGTGAGTGCTGATGCATTGAAGGGCTTAAATAAATATATTGTACACCAGGTTACAAATTAGCCTTTTATTTCTGACGTGTCTGTATAACCGCATTGTTTCCATCAAAGCGGCCACATAACAACTTCTAATAGCTATCCAGAAACATGCCTGTCCTTTATAATTAGTCTCAATGTGGAGTTGCCACAGATTGTTTCAGGAAATACATGAGGTGAAGGAGTTCAGCTGAAGATGGAGGTATGTTTCACTTGGAACAACAGCAGAACATAATTGTTGGTCTGCCTTTTCAAGCATCATAGTTTCAGAACGAAGGAATTCCAGGTGCTTAACAGGCATAGTATAAGAGTAGCTGTAAGCTGCGTTTCAGTTCATGGTGTTCAAAACAGTCATTTCCAAGGTTAATTCCAGGAAATGTGATATAGACTTTGTAGGGTCTATAAAACCCTTCAAACAGGGCTTTCTTTTGTTAGAAAGTACATAAAGAATGTGGTAGAGTCATGTTGCTGAAGGAGATACAGGAAATTTTTTTTCAGAATGAATTTATGCAGTTAGCATAAAGCAAGCCTGACAAAGCCAGTGTAGTGCATTAATGTGTTGCTTTGCTGCTGTACATAAATTCTTGATGTTTCTTAATTGGAGTAAAAGTAGCTTTAGGTACTAATGCCTGTTCCTGAATCTCTGTGCCAATTTTTCTTATTTGATAGTCATACTTTTCCTGTTCTTAAAATGCTTCCCCTGTTTGATGGATGTTATCCACAACAGACAGGAGTGAGCAAGCAATGAAACAGGAAATTTGTATACACAGTGCTGGCAATTGCATGAGGTAAACCAAAGAGCATTTTTAGAATGTGCTGAATGTCCCCTCTTTAAGTGCTTACTTGGAGAATCAAACCCACTTTTCAGTAAGAATTGGACAAATTAATAGTAGTATGTTCCCCGGTCCCTAAGTTGCTATAGAGGTCTAAGAACTTTCATGATCTGAAAATTACTTGAAGTAAAGGTATTCTTCATTTAAGGCATCTCACAGATTACATCAGATTTCTTCCCGTAACACCACAAAAAACTTTGGGGTTTGATTTGCTTTTTGACTGTAAGTTCTGTAAATCGATTTTAACTCTGACAGACTGAGTTTCTTTTTGTTTGATGTCAGGAGTAGCGATGTTGTAGGCTAATGTACATCCACAGATGTTCCCACGGATTTCTTCAGTTCTATGTTAAAAGTATTTATTAGTTAAATCATTTTGCTTGTGAACAAAAAATTCATGAAGAATAAAAGTGGCCAAACCAGCAATTTTTATTAATACTTTTCATAGTATTTTCAAAGCTGTGCCATGTTTTAAAATCATGTATGTTTTTCCTTGCATTTTAGAAGTGTGCTGTTGTTTCAGTGCTTTTATATTGTTACTCCTTATAGATTGAATTCTGTTGAGATTTTTAAATCAATCTGCTAAATATTTCACTGGCATCTTGTTTGCTTTGTCCAGACCTTTTATAATTAACTTTCTGTTCTTTAATATCTATCCCTGAATATTTTATTCTGGTATGAAAATTTACCTGACTGCATCACTTAAACATGAACAGTAAAGACATGAGTTGAAATAAAATGGAAAATACTTTTTCTGCCTCTTTCTGCATAAATGGTAGTGCCTCAAAATGTAAGAAAAACTTACTGGGTCACCTTTAGTAACTTTTGTTTTAAATAATTTTAGTTCTGAATGAACACCCTGTAAAAAAAACCAGTATGCTATTTCAGATACATTCACTTTCTGGTTAGTGTGCAGCACACACTTTTGTCCGAGAAAGCTATGTTTATTGTCAGAATAGCCTTTAATGTTTGACATTTAAAACAAAAAAATCATTGTGAAATGTTATCTGGACTCAGTCCACAATTCATTGCTTTATAAGGAGTAATTCTTAGGATTAACTAATTAGCTGCATTTGTTTCAGGGCAGTTCTGAAAGTCTGGGGTTTGGTGGGGTTGGGTCTTCTTGTTGTTGTTTTTGAGGATACCAGAAGATTTTAGCCATTCTGTTTGTAGTTACTATAGTCCTCCTGTAGTTACACTTCCTTTTATAAAAACACCTTTTTCAATCTACAGTGAGCAATGAAGAGGATTCTTTTAACAAGAAAAATACTTTGAGGGAACAAAATGTACAATGAGTAGACTGCAGACTTTTCCCCTCTGCTGTTGAAACACTTGTTGAATATTCAGCCAGTTAGCAGCTCTGGGCTGCAGCTGTTGTAACATCAGCTGTAAAGTGCTCTGGTTTCTTTTGCCTTTTAAAAAACATTTGGTTAAAATTCTAAGGTCACTAATGTGTTTTGTGTACTACTTATTCAAATGTATAAAAAGTGTCCTTAGCTGGTTGTTCAGGGTTGTGTTGGCTTTTGTTGGTGTGGGGTTTTTTTTTGTTGTTGTTGTTTGTTTGCATAGTTGAACATAATACTTGTGAAAGAAAAACATGCCACATTGATTAGAAGAAACTAAATATGATTATTCCGTGATGTATACAAATGGAATCCTAAGTAGGGAAACAATAAAAACCCAGGACCTTTGAACTGTTGAGTCTGAATGAAAGTCAGACTACCTTTTATTTTTCTTATATTTTCCAGAGTGCACAACTAAGTGAAATCATCAGCAGCCTAATTGCTCCACTCAATCTGTCTCCAGCTTCTTCATCTCTTTCATCCAAGCCCTGTAGGCACAGACAGCTGGTCAATGGCATTTCGTTCAGGTAGGTGATAGCATGGTAACATTTTTCTTTGCGGCTAATTCTTGGTAATGTAATGTAGATTAAACTGATCGCATTACAGTGGTAAAACAGGAAGAGAGCTGCTTTCTGCAAGCTTCAAGAGAACTCAAGTCTTCCTTGTAAAGTTGGAAGTAGTAGGATTTTCTTTTCTTCTTAAAGACATCGTAAAAGTATGCAGTCAGTGCATTTAAGTACTGGGAAGATTAATATATCTATGAAGTAATGAAAGGATACATTAAATAATGAACTAATGCTGATTATTTCAGACTTAATGCATTCTGTTAACACGAATGTAACTATTTCTGGAAGAGTGACAAACTAGATTTCTCTGGTTTAGTAGAATTCATAAGCAATGTCAATTCTGCTTCAGCATGGGTCAGTGTCAGTTTTTTGTGGCAGCTTCATTAATTTTAAGCACATCAGTCTTCAATACAAGGCCAAAATTTTCTTTGCCAGCTACTTTTCAGAAATTTGGAGATAATATTTTTCCATTTGTGACCTTTTCTTCTGGATGGATATACCTTCCAGGATGACTGTAGCACCTTGAAATGTAGGGTATTATTTCTGAGATACTGGTAATGTGATTTTTTTTGAGGGTGGAGGGGTTGCTGTTTTTCTTAGGCCTTAATTAAAGTCAGGTGGATGAAGAAAGTGTTCCCTGCAAGAGCTGTCAGGTTTATGGCAGTGTCTGCAGCAGAACATAATTCCCTGGCTCCCAGCTCCAAGAAGAGCTGGCCACACCGTCTGTTTTGGCAGCTTTGCCACAGAGGCTGTAGCTTCCCACAAAGAGATTATAATGAGCAGCTTGGATGTGCAGCTTCTTTGACTGACGTCTGTTCCAAAGCAATTCTGTGACTCTGTACTAAATTTAAGGATGAAGGGGATCTGTCATGTAGCATTCATCCTCCTGACATATCAGTTGTTTGCAGAAAATGTAGGGGAAAATCAGAGTATTCGTCTGAGTTTTTTGGAATAAAAATTTCCACTTTTAAAAATGTTTTTAGGAGTGTATGAAGTTGACTTCATGATGAGGGACTCTTATGATCTAACTTCAAGCCACTCTCTTCTGATTTATCAGGCACTGTCCAAAATCAGTCCTACTTCCATTTTATGAGCAACACAGTTGTTTGCTTATGGACCACTCTCTCTAAGGCTGGTTGTTTTCTACTTATGATCTATAAAAGTCCAAAGAAGAATAGGAGGATATTCCCAGTATTGTAGCTCTAAAGTGGAGTTGGTGAGTTAGGTGTTGGAAAGGAATCTGAGAGACTTGAGAGCTTACAAGATGTCATCTTAAAAATCAGTTAAATCACTGTTTTTAATTTTTCACTTCGTTAATTTTTCACTTCTTGTGAAGTGTTTTGAAGTCTACAAATAAATACTAGTCATTAAAGATGGTAATTAAGCATGATATATAATGGCTATCATGAGAATCCTGCAGGGAAATTCACTGGCTTCTACTTCTTTGTTTTTTGAGTGTGTTTCAGGTTATTTGTAGTATTTTGTTTTGTAGTAGTTCTGTGTACAATTAATAACTGTACTACAGTTAACTTAATTTCTTGGCTGCTTCTCCTCTCACTCTTTCTAAAGCTCACTCTGTATTAAGTGCTTGAGAAAGTAGAAATAAGAATCAAATTAAAAGTAAGGTTTGATTTTGAACAGGAAAATTAAAAGGAATATAGCAATTTTTACTTAAGTAAATTCTCAAAATTATTGTAGGCTCTTCATGTGAAAGATATAATACTCCATGTTTAAAATAGGTCTAAGTGCTTTGAGATTGGTTGCATGATTATGCGGTTGCAGTGTGGTTGGCTACATGGGCCAGTGGAAGTGGTGGTGCATGTACAGTTCCTGGTTGATTAAGTGTGGGTAACCTTGAATTTGTCAAGGTCTAATTTCATTAGTGGCTTCCTTTTACTATGTAGCTTTTCTTTGCTGAGTTGAATCTAGATGCCAAAATTAGCCAGATATGTTCTGTCAGGTAAATGTTCATAGAAGCAGTTCCCTGCACTAGTGATAACCACTTTCTTAAGAGGGGAGAGGAATGAGAAAGTTGATTGTTTCAGTACAGATAATGCCTGTCTGATGCCTTGCTCTGCATGTGTCACTCACTCTATCTGTGAGTGAGGTCTCTGCTTTTTAGCTAGGATACAGAGCAAGGAAGGCCAACCTGTGAGCTTTGAAAGGAGTGTTTCAGCAAATTAATGAATGTTACATGTGCCACTGGCTCATTTCACTCTCATTGCAGAATCGCATTTTGAAAACTACTCAAATTAAGATAAGAAATAAATGGGTAACTCAAACCTTGACTAGGAATCCTATTTACACAAGTGTCAGGAAAACCATACTGCTGTGTACTGGAGATCCAAGCCACACAGCTGAGATCTCTGCTGTTTTGAAAATGGAGCTGTGCATTACTGAAAGGCACAGGAGGGTAAATACAGCAGCTGGCAGAGACTAAAGAGAGATTAGCAAAGACCTGGGCAGACTACCAGAATAAAGGCAGAAATCACAGAAGTTGAGGAGCCAGACTGAGGAGCTTTTTTGTTCTAATTTACCTGTCCAAGTTGTCTTTCATGTAAAAGGGAGGTATGTGGAAGTTGAGAAGTTGGGCTTGGCACCATCTGACTGCGAGGTGGATAATGACAGAGAAAATGTTTTTAAGAATTTAGAGAAAGTATTTTAAGAAATCTTTTGCATGGACTTTAAACATTGTATTTCTCTCTCAAGCCTTAAAAATCTAGTGTTGGCACTAAGAATGTCATGCTTCAGAATTTGGGGGATTTTTGGCATTTATTAGTATGTTCATTTTAAATATTTTGTACCATCCCTTTTTTAATTAGCACTTTTTTTTTTTCATTGAGTCTGTGTTGCTTATTTGAATTTGTCTGATGTGTCAGAAGGACAGCTCAAATTCAAGCCCGTTAAGCCTTGTTACCACACCAGCACAGCATGGGATGGTGTTTAATTACACTTTCATATTAATAAAACACACTTCTATTAATAAAAATGTGCTGTTAGAGAACACTACTTGTCAAAAAGATTGATAAATGGCCTTGTAGTAAATTCAATTTGGTGTTTTATTGTGTGTTACAACTTTACTAATAAGACTGTGATTTGCCAGACAAAGTTCATTAGAGAAAATAATCATCTGTGCAGTCAGATGACCTGTTATGAACCAAGGCCAAAATATCTCCTATACTTAAACTTCTCAGGCAATGTAGAATTGTGGTCAAGGTCTTCAGCATTGTTAAAATAAAGGCATGCAGGAGTCCTTTTTGTAGCAAGCCTTTAGCTTTGCAAGCAGGTGTTGTTACAGCAAGAAAATAAAATCAGGATACCTATAAAAGCAAAGTGCATTCTGCCCATTGAATTCTTACCTTGCAGTGTTCCCTGTTATGGTTTGAGACACGCTGTAGGTTGTTACGCACATACGTATAAAGTTTTCTACTGCTCTTGACCTTGTATTATCACATAACTTTTGTGATTGCATTCTATATTACTAAGGATATGAGTACAACAGGTAGGTAAGCTTGTAGAGGAATGATGCTCTAACACTGGGGGGGGGGGGGGGGGGGGGGGAAGGGGAGAGAAAGGGGGGAAGGCGGGGAAGGGGGGGGTTTAAGTTTAAAGCAAACGCGTTTTGTTTGTTCTTGTTGA